>JADLZN010005887.1:0-222500 GCA_018155175.1 Sinocyclocheilus anophthalmus
GTCATGTTTCAGAGAGCCATCTTGTACGCAGTAATAGCACTAGCCCTCATGAGTACATACAGAAATGCTGCATAATCTAATGTGCATATTAAACCATAGTTGACCAAGTTGAAATAAGACATTGAAAGGTTAATTGATACACACTGTGAGGTCTCTCCCATTCAGAACCCCTCCTGCGGTCCCAGCCTCTAAAAGTTTAAAGGGAAAAGCTTTTCTTGCCCAAACCTGTAATGAGGAAGCTGGGAATGATACAGAAGAATATAAGTGAAGACGTCGGCGGAGGAATTTGAGTTTTCTTTCCTTTATCTTATTTTATCTTTCTTATAAGTGAGATTTGAGGAAAGCGGCTCAGGCACAGCATCACTGATCTACATCCGCCTGGGCAGAAGCTGCGTGTCCTCTCTGCTCACTCTTACGTTACCAACTAGCGTGATGTGTAACACAGTTACTTTTACGTTTATAGTTATAGTTTATTGCTGGGGAAAAAGCAAACAGTATTGTTTTTCATATTCATAACAGCTTTAAAAAGCATTGGTGACTCACGGCTCGATGAACATGAGGCTTTTCTGCAACTCCCTTGCAGATGTAGGCTGGCAAACATACACTGAACCTTAATGAATAGAATAAAGGGGCCACAATTGTTCAGTCTGTATGAAACAAATGTACGGGAAGCATATAAATTCATCTTAGCATTCACAGACAGTCGCTTCATTCACACGGAGGCTGAGATTTCTTAACTCAATTTAACAAATTCAAGTGCGTCTGCTCAAGTCCCTTCTGTTGTTTACTCATCTTAAGAAAAATCCTCTTGAGCGGATCAAAATCATATAACAATCTAAAAGTCATATTTCCTCTTGGCACTGCTCCTTCAGATTTAATGCTTGCATCCATTTTTGGGGAAATTACTTTTTATATATGAAATCCAATTTATTAATAGCTGATAACAAGAGAGATGGCCAAAGATGCTTTATAAATGGTTATATATTCTAGCTTTTAAATATTTTATACATTCATAAATACGCATATATTAATGTTCACCCAATACTAATTTACAAAAAAAAAAAGTCAAATGAAAGAGCACCAGCCATTGACAAGGTTGTAAAAATAGCCAAAAAAAACAACAACTTACGCTGTTTTATATATTTTATATTACACAGATACATAATTCACGCCACATTTTAATATATTATATTATATTTTTGTTTAATATATACATTTATAGAATATTAAGAGAATAGAATCCACTGACAACAATGCTGTCAAAATTGCAAAATATCAGCTAATTAATTGGCCTTGACATCATATTGGTCTATCACTAACTTTAATAATAATAATAACAACATTACTATTTTTAATAGCATTACCAATTACGTTACTTAAGGGTTGTAAATGCTGGTGCCTGTATAATTCCTATTCTTAATTCTTCTAAAAACAAGACTATTTTCTCAGCTTTTTAATAACAGCGTATTTGAATATAACAGTATAACAAATTAAGAAACTAAAGCGCCATTTTTTATTTTTAAAAAATACCATTCGCTTAGCATACGGGGCCGTGACGTCATCACTCCCCTTCACGTACGCAAACATTAAACCGAAGCGTTTCAAGAGGAAATGCTGCTGCATTTAGCTAATCCTAAAACTCTGGTTTATATCTTAAGACATTGCTTTTACTGTTTGACTGGGTTATTATATTCAGGTCTGGGTTAATCTGAGCGCGCGGCCTTCAGAAATCCTCTCAGAGCCGTTAGTTAGCACGCGGCTAACACTCACCGTCCCTCGACGTTCCCATCAGCTGATCCAGCAGAGCCCTCATCTGAGCCTGGGCCGACATCCTGACACGACTAACTCGCTCGCCACACAAAGGTGATGGTGACTTTACCCTAAAAATGAACGTTTAAATCATCTGCGGACAGCTTCGCTGCAGTGTCTGTCGTCGCCGCCGTCGCTCTCTTCAGCAAACGGGCGAGCGGCCAATCAGAGCGCGCTACGCACTCTTAAAGAGACAGTGCACTTTATCCTCCTGCGAACCAGAAAAAAGGTTTTGTGAATTTTGTTATTTTTTTATGTCATCACATTGGTTGGAGCGTATCTTTTTTTTAAAGATATTTTATTCATATTTTATTCTATGTCCTTTGTAGAGGACGACAGGACTAAATGATAAATATAATTATCTAAATAATAATAAATCTATATTATATCTTATATCTTAATAACACGTTGTACAAAGTTTGGCTAAAAAATAGCCTGAAACCTAAAAACTGATAAAACATTGTTTTTGCTTATATACATGCCTTTTAATGTCTATTTTGTTATTATTATATTACTATTACAATTTTTTTTAATTTATGTTTGCGAATGGTTAAACTAGAATGATTAAATAAATTCTAATAATAAATGTATACAAACCCTATAACAAAATATATATAAAATCAATAATATTGAATTGCAGTGCAACCGAATAACTTGAACGAATCGTTAATCATTTATTTTACATGATTTTAATAGTTTTTTTATTTTTTTACTTTTACAAATATTTTTCAGACGACGGCCTGACACAAAAAGAAGCAATTACATTTCTGCGTAATGTGTACAATTACTAAAACTCTTTCTTAATGAGCTTTCTCAATAATGTCCCAGTAGGTCATTTCACACATCTGTCTTCAAGAAAAATGCATTGTAACAAAATCGCTCTTTTTTGTCCCAGCCGTGTTGCCGTACGCGGAAGTGTCGTTGCCACGCAGCAGCGCAGGAGGATCGCCAGGTTTGTTTTGATCACGCAGTTGTGTGTTTTACTAAAACCATCGCCGTTTACTTCATTTAACTTGGTTTCTGTTTGGTCAGCAAGTGAAGCTTGTTGAAGAGATCCACTAACGGAGGTCACTTTAACTTCTATTTCAGACAAACATATCAAATCTTCTACAAAACATGATCGTGATTTCGGGTTCTGCTAGACAGTTGTTTCTGATATAAGTTGTATTTAGTTAAAGTGTGGTTGTTATTTAATGTCATGAAACAGGCTCAGGATGTATTTTGTACTTTAAAAATCATTATATACATAACGTTATAACCAGTTACTTTTAAAAGTAATGCGTTACAATATTGCGCTACTCAAAAAAGGTAACTAAGTATGGTACTGAGTTTACTTTTAGGAAAGTATGCGTACTCCCCCCAAAAAAATTATACTCATTATGGTACGTAGTTACTTTTTATGTAAAGTAATGCGTTACTTTACTTTTGTGTTTCTTTTTAAATCTGGACAGGGCTTGCTTTGTTTTTAAAATAAAAAAGTTGTATTTTTGGCAAATATAAAAGCCTTTTCACACCAAAAGTGAAATTAATCAGCCTCAGGCTGAAGGGAGAGTACAGAAGAATGCAGAAGAAGAAATATCAACACACTTCAGCAATAAACAAAGACAGTAATGTGTGCTTATTAGTACGCTTGAACTGGATCATCGAGGCTGAAGCAAATAGAATGGGATTAAATGCATAAAGGATATTTGTGTTATTTAACATATTTAATTATTTCAGGTTTGCGTCATATTTGGAGTTGCATTATTTTTATTCATTTTGAGGAATACTGAATCGGTGAATTAATGCATATTCATATTTATTATAGAGCTACAGTAACATCTGATTTCTCTCAGCATGGCGACAGGAGAGCCGTCAGTCAATAAATTGGAAAAAAAAAAAGTAACTTGCGTTATTATTTGAAAAAAGTAACTCAGATATCTTGTAAATTTAAAAGTAATGCGTTACACTTTACTAGTTACTTTAAAAAAGTAATCCGATTACGTAACTCAAGTTACTTGTAATGCGTTACCCCCAACACTGGTTATAAGACTTGTTTATATTTGTCAAATGCGTTAGATGGTGGTGTTTTAGAGTGTACTTGTGTATGTGTAAGTGCTGTTGTGGTTAAAGTGCTCCAGAATGACTGAGGTGCTTAGTTTGGATGTTCGACAGCAGCTTCTGTCTGGATGGGAAAGCAGCATGAGTGTGCACACAGTAGTCCGTCAGAAGCAGCAGATTGCGATGTTCTGATGATGAAGCGTGTAGTTTACACTGCTGTTCAAACGATTGGGATCAGTAAGATCTGTAATGTGATTCAAAGAAGCCTCTTCTGTTCATCAAGGCTGCGTTTATTTGAGCAAAAATACAGAATAATGGACTTCTTTTAATTATACTTTAAAATGTAATTTATTGCCGTGATGCAAAGCTGAATTTCAGTGTCACATTTATCCTCAGAAAGCAATTTCAATATGCTAATTATGACAAATAATGAAACATATTAAAAAAATAATTGACATATACATATTTATATAAAGATTTTTATTAAAAAAACACTAGATTTGTATTTTATGTTCTACTACTGGTTTCTTTGGGTGTGTGTATATGTGTGTGTATGACTTATATATATATATAGCTATTATATATATATATATAGACAACTGGCTACGTGTACTGTGTTAGGCTAACCGAGACATTTGCTCTTATATATTGTTGCTCTTTTGTTAGATTTGACTGCTTCTATTGTCCTCATTCGTAAGTCGCTTTGGATAAAACATCTGCTAAATGAATAAATGTAAATGTAAACGTGTGTGCATATATATATATATAATTTGAACTGTGATAGTTTCAGATTATTGAGAATAAAGTTAAAAGAACAGCATTATTTAAAAAACAGAAATCTTTAACCAATGCAAGTCTTTACTAACATTTTTTATCCATTTAACACATTCTTGCTGAATAAAAGCATTCATTTAAAAAAAAAAACCAAACCAACTTTGAACAGCAGTGTTATATTGTTACAATAAGATTGGTTTTCAAATATATGCTGTTCTTTTGAACTTTTTATTCTTTAAAGAATCCTGAAAAAAAGTATCATATGTTCCAAAAAAATATTAAGCAGCACACAGTTTCAGCAGATTAATAAATCGCATATTATACTGATTTCTGAAGATCCTGTGACACTGAAGACTGGAATAATGAAGCTGAAAATTCAGCTTTGCATCACAGAAATACATTATATTTTAAAGTATATTAAAATAGAAAACCATTTATTTTAAAAGACTGAGATGAGAGAGAACTACACGTTGCTCAAAAGCATAATGATCATATTTAATACTCACATTTTAACAGGATTTTTTACCAAAAGATGAAGGTAGAACTGTACATACACTAAAGGCTTTACTTCCTAAAAAAGAGTATGAGTATGATCATTAGATTTAGAGCCTTAGACATTATTTATCAAAATGAGACAGTAGGGAGTTAAGGGTTAAATAGGTTAGGGCAAAATTATAAAAATACTCTGGAATAACCATGTACCCAATATTATGTACTCAAAACTGTAATAATGACCTGGGGACCCAGGCGATCAATTTTCTAAAGTGTGCTAGTCGCTTGGATTTCACTCAAACTATAAAATAGCTTCTTTTTTTAAATAATAACCAGATGATACATCATATGTGTCCTGGAGCAACAAAAAGCAAGTGTAAGCGCTGGGGTATATTTGTAGCAATAGCAAAAAATACATTGTATGGGTCAAATTATAGATTTTTCTTTTATGCCAAAATCATAAGGATGTTAAGTAAAGATCATGTTCCATAAATATTGTTCAATGTCCGTAAATATATAAAAATAATTTTTGATTTGTAATATGCATTGCTAAGAACTTCATTTGGACAACTTTAAAGATGATTTTCTCAATATTTAGATTTTTTTGCACCCTCAGATTCCAGATATTAAAATAGTTTTATCTCAGCCAAATATTGTCTCATCTAACAAACCATACATCAATTGAAAGTTTATTTATTCAGCTTTCAGCTGATGTATACATCTCAATTTCGAAAAAAATTACCCTTATGACTGGTTTGTGGTTACCATGGTCTCATATGTCTCACCCTCTTGTGTCTTGCAGTGGTGTGCAGCTGGTCTGAGATGGCAGACGCATCAGGACGTAGTTTTGAGGCGGAGCCTCTGAAGGGTGAAGAGGCAGAAGGGGGCGTGTCTAAGGAGAAAAGCTGCACAGAAAAGCTGTGCTTGTCACACCTGACGGGGTGGCGCACGGCTGCATTCCTCCTCTCTCTCTTCCTGTGCCTGGTGGTTGTTTTTGCCTTTTCATTCATCCTTCCCTGCCCCGTACGGCCGCAGTACCTGCCCACCTGGAACCGCACGCTACCTGATGCAGGTGAGCAACGTGAAAAACACAGTATGAATGAATGAATGATGCATTTATATAGCGCTTTATTTGTTGTACACCCAAAGCACTTTACAATCACATGAGGGGGTCTCTCCTCAACCACCACCAGTGTGCAGCATCCACTTGGATGATGTGACGGCAGCCACAGGACAACGACGCCAGTGCGCTCACCACACACCAGTTACAGGTGGAGAGGAGAGAGAGTAATAGAGCCAATCAAGTGGATGGGGATTATTAGGAGGCCATGATTGACAAGGGCCAGTGGGGCAATTGGCCAGGACACCGGGGTTACACCCCTACTCTTTACGAGAAGTGCCATGGGTTTTTTAATGACCACAGAGAGTCAGGACCTCGGTTTAACATCTCATCCGAAAGACGGTGCTTTTTTACAGTATAGTGTCCCCATCACTATACTGGGGTGTTAGGACCCACACAGACCACAGGGTGAGCACCCCCTGCTGGCCTCACTAACACCTCTTCCAACAGCAACCTAGTTTTCCCAGGAGATCTCCCATCCAGGTACTGACCAGACTCAACCCTGCTTAGCTTCAGTGGGCAACCAGTCTTGGGCTGCAGGGTGATATGGCTGTGGCTATGTGGCTACAGTAGTAACGTTCATGCATTCCTGATTGGATGCTGAATGTGTTTCTCTCCTATAGCCACGTATGATTTCCTGGCTGTTGAGGACGCCAATGAAGACAAAGCCTTGGATGTGTTGTTCATCTACAAGGATGCTGAAGCCAGCCGTAACACATGTTTGAGTGAAGGTAGGCCTAAAAACACACATGCACAAACCCGCTTGCTGTTGGTTTTAGAGATAAAGACAAATCTATTCAATAAAAAACCATGTGAGTCACAAAAAATTTTTAAACACCACAGAAGCATCTTAAAAGAAGTTCATACGGCTCATGCATTAGTTTTCAAAACTTGTGAAGTGATAAGATTCAAGTCATTATAACCTAAAAAAAAATCTTCATAAGGTACTCAAGGGCTGCTGTATTGTGTGTTATGCTGCCTGAAATAATGATTCTTTTTCAGATTTATCAGTCCCATGTCTGGTTTTAACGGCTGTTGATGGCACTGATGGGGAGACGCTTTGGGAACGACCTCTAGCTGCTGAATTTGATTGGCTGGAGTGTGGTGTAAAGGGCCTTGGACTTCAAGGAACAGGCTGTCTGGTTGCTCACGCGGACAATCTCACAGCTATCGATAAAAAGACAGGTATGGGATTTAAGTACGCACCGTGAGCGTCTGAGAAAAAAGTACAGTAGTATTGAAACAGTACATGTAAATAGTCTGGTATACACTACTGTTTCAAGGATTCGTGTTATAGTTTTTTTTATGTATTTGAAATAAGTCTCTTATGCTAACCAAGACTGCATTTATTTGATAAAAAATAGCTGTTTCTGAATGTATGGAAAATTTATGCTTGTGATCAAAGCTGAATTTTCAGCATAATTACTCCAGTTCTCAGTGTCACATGATCCATCAGAAATAATTCTAATATGCTGATTCTTATTATTATCAATGTTCAAAACGTTGTGCTGCTCAATTTTTGTGGTAACCGGCTGAACAAACCTGATTCTTTGATGAACAGAAGTTCAAAAGAACAGCATTTATTGTAAATAGAAATCTTTTGTAACGCATTACAGTAAGGACTCATTTGTTAACATTTAGTTAATGCATCAACTAACAATAACCAAACTATTTTTACAGCATTTATTAACCTTTGTTAATGTTACTTAATAAAAATACAGTCGTTCATTGTTAGTTCACAGTGATTAAATATATGTTAAAACAGATACAACGTTGATCTAAATATGTGTCCCTGCAGCACAAAAGCAGTGTTAAGTCGCTGCGGTATATTTGTAGCAATAGCCAACAAAATATTGTATGGGTCAAAATTATAGCTTTTCTTTTATGCCAAAAATCAGTAGGTTATTAAGTAAAGATAATGTTCCATGAAAACAGTTTGTAAATTTACTACCGTAAATATATAAAAACTTAATATTTGATTAGTAATATGCACGGCTTAAGGAAAATTCATTTGGACAACTTTAAAGGTGATTTTCTCAAAATATAGAATTTTTTTTTTTTTTTTGCATCCTCAGATTCCAGATTTTCTAATATTTGTATCTCGACCAAATATTGTCCTATCGTAACAAACAACACATCAACGGAAAGATTATTTATTCAGATTTCAGATGATGTATAAATCTCAATTTCAAAAAATGTACCCATATGACTGGCTTTGTGGTCCAGGGAAACATATGTATTATTAAATGTTGAGATTAACATTAGCTAAGATTAATAAATACTGTAGAAGTACTGTTCATTGTTAGTTCATGTTATATGATGTATTAATATTACCAAGTGAACCTTAGTTTGAAGGTTAGAGAAACTTTTGTAAAATTATAAATGTCTTTACTGTCGCTTTTGATCAGTTTAATGCGTCCTTGTTGAATAAAACTATTAATTTCTTTCAAAAAATTAACAAAAAAATCATTCTGTGAATGGTAGTGTATGAATATGGTTTTATCACAGTGCTTTTTGTCCAAATCAAAAGTGCATTTGGAAATATTTTGATGTTTCAGGCGTGATCAGGTGGCAGCAGTCGCGTTCTACTGTGCTGAATGGAAATCTCCCACTGATCAGTTTTCCGGATCTGAATGCTGATAAAGCAGAGGACTTTGCCATACTTTCATATAATCCTGAAGCGTCATCATTCACACCCATACCGGTACGACACACACTCTCTCTCCCCAACACACACACACACACACACACACACACACACACATAGGCTGTCAGCGATACCAACTTTTTGTTGGCCTATATTGCCCCAGAACTAATTGCTATACGTGATATATTGCCTTTTAAAGACCATTTTGCCACCTGCTATATAATCATAATGTAACAGCATAATAATGCAAGAAGGGCCTACACACTTCCAAATGACAACAGACTTTTAATTTTTAAGAATATTTAGGTCATGGAAATTAAGTATCAAAATATTAGATGTCTTAAAAAACTTGAATAAATAGTAAATAAACATTATCTAACAAAAAGTGCAAAACACGAATGTATGGAGATTTTTCATTACAGAGTCTTTTCCGGACCTTCTTTCTCCGTTAAACTGAGGGGCACAGATGCTGAAAAACACAATCTTACTCGCGGTCAGAGTCAGTAGCACAAAGACCAGATCCCTAAACCAAGCCATATCTACAGATGAAAGTTTTTGTAGAAGCATTTTAACTTGAACTAGCACCTCAGAACTACACCACATATTATGAGAAGCTGCAAAGACACAGGTATGGGAAAGTTGCAAGTTGCAAGTGGAATTTACAAAACATGGTGACATTCATTTTAAGTAAATATAATGGGCGATATATGGCGTCACCAAAAATTATTGAGGTCATGTACATATATTGCGCGATATATTGATTATTGCGACAGGCCTACACACACACACTCTCACCACCTCTCTACACAACACACTCACTCACTCACACCAAACACACTCTCACACAGGTTTGTTTTTGTGAAAGTGGGGACATCCCATAGGCGTAAATGGTTTTCATACTGTACAGACCGTATATTCTATTAACCTACACCAACCCTACCCCTAAACCTACCCCGCACAGGAGACTTTCTGCTATTTCATATTTTCAATACACTCCATTCTGTGTTATTTATAAGTGTTTTGAAAAGTGGGGACATGGGGTAATGCCCTGAAGTCACATCCTTGATATGTCATACCTTTGTCATTATACAATGTATGTCCTCATTTGTCACAAAAGCACACGCACACACACACACACACTACACACACACGTAATAACAATGGCTGAAGACTTCGTGATAGTGTTCATTGTGATCTGTTCCCTCTTTCAGCTGGTGTTTTTCTCAGGGAAGTCAGGGGATCAGATCGGCTCAGAGGTGCATGTTGATGGGAACGGGGTGTTTGGTCACCTGCGGTTCAAAACAGCCAGTGGCGCTCCATACCTGCTGTTACTCAAAAGTGTGTAGAGGATTTTAGCATCTCTTCTCTTTAGATTCTTCTTTATGTCCCTGAACTCAACCGTTTCTCTCTCTCCACAGAATCTGGGCTCTATGCGGTCAGTTTGCGACGTCTGGCAGCTCTGGCCGGTCTGGAGTCTGCGCTGAAGGATGAGAAAAGCTGGGAGGAAAAATCCGACACGCACACTGGATTGATCTCCCTCTATCAGTAATACACATCGGGGGTTAAACCTTATCCACTTTCTTTCTTTGATTTTCCATTCTCATTATATGATGTGTTTCTTCTGATCGCTTCGCCGTAGGTTTGATTCTCTGAAGCGTGTGATGGTTGTTCCTGGCAGTAGTTCTCCATCACTGCTGGTCCAGACGGACTCCAGCGTGTCACTGCTGCACACAGACAAACTGAAGATCGCGTGGACCACAAACACCAGCACTCTGCTCAGGTGAGATTAAAAACACTGATCCCAAACCAGTGGAAGGTATTTGTGCGTGTTACACTGATTTATTCCTCTGTGTGTTTGTCTAGTGTGCCAACATTTGGGCAATTTGACAAAGATGGAATTCCAGACATAATGATAGAGGAAGACGTTGGCAATAAAACCAAAAGAGTAAGTGATCATTGAGGATTACTTATAATAATTTGAGGTGTTATATATAGTTAGATATACTGTGTGTGTGTGTACACTTTATTTTTTTTCTTTTCGGCTAGTTTTAATCATATGTAAAAACCCTACCATTCAAAATATGGGGTCAGTAAGATAAAAAAAAAAAAAAAAAATATTAATGTATATTACTACTTTATCAGCGAATGCTTCATAGTCAAAAGTCGCAAGTAAAGACATGCTTAATGGTTAAAAAGATTTAATCTCAATTAAATTAGGTCTTTGAACCGTCGTTCATCAAAGAATCCTGAAACTTAAAAATGTATCAAGAATTCAACCAAAATTGAAAGCAGCACAAACTATTTTCAACATTGAATTATCATAAAGGTTTGAGCAGCAAATCAGCATATTATATGATTTCTGAAGATCATGTGACACAAGACTGAAGTAATGATGCTGAACATGCAGCTTGGATAAGGAAACATTACAATTATTAAGATATTCAATATAAACGGTTATTTGTAATTGTAAAAATGGGTTTACAATTTTTAAAAACATTTTAAAAATCATGAAAAAAAATGCAATTATGCAATTTAATTATGATCAAAAGAAAAACTGACCCCAGACATTTGGTGCATGTATATATTATCTATCTATCTATGGTGTGTTTTAGGTATTGGTTCTCAGTGGAAGCTCTGGAGTGGTCCTGTGGGAGGTGCATCTGTTGTTCTGGACTCCGAGTCCTCATCCGGCGTCTGTCCTCACATTGAACACCTACTCAGTGTTCATGCTCTGGGGACAGAGTCAGAGTCGCGGCAACCAGACTGTAAGAGCGTAAATATACACACACAAACACACACCTGCAGAAATAAGGCACTGATGTGTGCTTGTTGATACTCAGAATGAGATGCATTCATCATTCCTGCTGCATCCTCGACTTTCCCAACTGCTGCTTGAAAGAAGAAATCCTGCACAGAACATCATCTCTTTTAAGGGTATCTCCTTTTCACAAATGTTTTGTTGCATTAAAAGTTTTTGCTACTGTACCTTTAAGGCATTTGTAGGGTTAAAAGTTTGCGAATCGACTGCGAGCACCTTTAAATCGCAACATATTGTAAGTCGGGTTTGTTAAAAAAATAAACATCTCTCTGCATTTGTGTAGCGACGCTGTTGGAGCGAGGCCGCCACGCCTGTTACCTCGTTCTGACGGGACCAGATGGACGACAGCGCGCAGAACCAGGCGAGACGGAGCCAGTGATTCTGACCAAGCGCAAGATCAAGGATGATGTGTCGGAGAGCGGCGCTCTGAGAGTAACAGCTGATGAATCGATCACTGAAGAGGATGTGAAGCAGGAGTTCTACAGGCTGCGCTTCAGTGATGCACTTTTCTGAAACACAGTAACACAGTTTATATTTAAACACTAATTTTCAAAAAAAAAATTAAACGTGACTGCATGTAGAACTTGAAATCCAAAACAGAGCTCATGTCACGACTGTTTTGTTTAGAATATCTGTTATCTAGTTAAAGCTGCTTGAGATCGATGTCATAAAACCTGAGATGCTTTTATTGGAAACTAAACCAAATCCTATCAAACTGAATGTATTCATTTAGAAGTTACAAACTTGCTGCATTATTTTATGACAATCATAAACTACTGTAAAGCATTTCAGATTTCTGCATGAGGCCAGAGACTATCAGGGGCTACATATATATTTATAATGATCAGGGATTTCATATTAAAAGTGAATCTCATAAAGAACAGTCTGGGTCATGACAAATTTGGTTGGAAATTGGTCTAAATGAGTAGTTCACCCAAAAATGAAAATTTGCTGAAAATGTGCTCACCCTCAGGCTATTCAAGATGTAGATGAGTTTGTTTCTTCATCAGATTTGGAGAAATGTAGCACTGCATCTCTTGCGCACTCATCTGCAGTGAATGGGTGCCGTCAGAATGAGAGTACAAATAGCTGATAAAAACTTCACAGTAATCCACAAGTAATCCACAGCACTCCAGTCCATCGGTTAATGTCTTGAGAAGTGAAAGCTGTGTTTTTGTAAGAAACAAATCCATCAAGGCATTTTAACTTTAAACCGTCACTTCAGGCTAAAACATGAGTCCATAATTCATAATAATGCTTCCTCCAGGAAAAATGTCCATCTTCTGTTGTCTCTCACATCAGAATTTTTCAACATATTTGTTTAGAGCTGTTTTGGACTGTTTAAACCGTGCTTGATCTGTGCAGATTTCTCTCCTGATTCAGACCAGACCACTTTTTCACTGGAGGAAGAGTTATTATGGATTACACACTCATATTTTAGCTGGAAGCAAGGTTGCAGATAAACAATTCTGATGATTTGTCTTACTATTTGTTTCTTAACTGATGGACTGGAGCGGTGTGGATTATTGTGATGTTTTTATCAGCTGTTTGGACTCTCATTCTGACGGCACCCATTCACTGCAGTGGATTCATTGGTGAGCAAGTGACGTAATGCTAAATTTCTCAAAATCTGTTCGAACAAATCTTGCGACGAAAAGAGGAGTAAATGTTCAGCTCATTTCAATTTCTAGGGGAACTATTGCTTTAAATGTCATAAAAGTAATGCCACAATCTAAAAACGGAATCATCCTAAAAATGGCTTTAATTTTCTTTTGCAAAATATAATTTATTTTGGTATGAAATATGACCTGGACATGAGATTCGTGTTAGGATCATTGTGCTGTTTTCATTGTATTCTGAGTCTGTAGTGGCATGATGTCTTGAGTAACGCTATAACGGAGGAGTTTACACAATGCGCATTGTGTTTCATACACTAAGCATTTAGCTGCATTTTACAGCAACACTAAAAACAAGGCTAGTTGTGTGTGTCAAGAGAAAACTAATGAATATTGTATATTTGCAGTGCAGTGTTGCTCCTGCATCACAGGGCTTTGTGTGTTAGGATGGAGACTTTGTGTCTCAGTTATTAATGGTTTGAAGAGTTCGGGTGAGTCAGAACAAAGTGTTTGTAAGTGTTCTGCTGTTTCATGCCGCTGCTGCTGTTAAAGATGCACCTTTGTCATTCTTGTTAACTCACTGTGATGTTTTGATAGCAGGGGGGACTGTTATCACTTAGTGCTGTACATGTAGTGCCTTAAAGAGGGACCTAAAATCACTACAGATGCTGTTATGAGTAATATACTGCGGTTTTGAATCATATCTACAAAATGTGGGTTTCATTTAAAGTGGCTGTGGATGTCGAACCAACGAGCAGAACTATACCTTTAGTTTACTGTAGCTTTATGTCATCTTCAGTTTTCTGTGCATCATCTACATCCACAGAAGATCAGGACGATCAGCTGCACCAAAACAACATGACTTTGAATCTAAAGAAGCCAAATGAAACACTGTGGATTCAATTACAGGTTTAGTAGATGAACATGTTTAAAATAAATCAGCTAACTTTGATGCGTTGTATTTATAATTAGAGGTTTATTATTATTAACTGGTTTTGTAAACCTGTAGATCAGGTCGAAAATTTAGCTTATGCCATTTTCTGTCTTTATTGGAGAATACTCTAAATGATTGCATTGCTACACTGTGTAATAAAAAGAATGCATTCAGTGCTATAGTTTTTTTTATCTTTAATGCAGTTTATCATTTCTTCTTGTTTCATGCTTATTCAAGACGTCACACTTATCTCATGAATATTTATTAGGTCATACCAACTTAATATTCATAAGCCAAGTTTTCAGAAAAGTAATTTTGTTATTCCATTTAAACGTGCCACATGCACGCACGCACACTGTACACATACAGTAGGTTCATGCAGGTTTCCTGGACCACAGAGACGGCAAATGCAAGACTATACGTATTACTGTACGAAGAAAATGGAAAAACTACCGAAAGTGAGTTACTGATTTATTATGTTAAACACATCTCCTGGTGAATGTGAGAACGGAATCCACGGCTCAGTATGCTTTCAACGTTGGCCAAATTCAAAAACGAAACTAAACTTAATTAATCTTTGAGAGCAAGGGCCCCCCCACTGGTGTCTCGGGGGCCCTACGCAGGCTCTGTATGTGATACTTGCAGCTATTTATGGACTCTAAGGACATGCATCATTTTTTAACGTTAACGATACAAATCGTTGCAAAGCAGCTTCGCTGAAAATTAAAGTTTCTACTTTATATTTATGGGTAGCTTATCAGTCAAGGTGATGTCCATATGGCAGAAATGCACAGTAAAAATCATGCAGTTAATGACATGCAAAATTTGGCATCTTGTTTAATATAATTTCTAAATCTTCTGAAACAAGCAATAAAAAGTAGAATTGGCTCCATAAACGATGTTTAAATAACGTTTTCGTTTTGAGATCAATCTGAACGAATTTGAGAACGTTACTTTGTTCTGAGAACGAGTGTAATAGAAAAAAATAATATTTCAATCCATATACGTTTAGACCAGGGGTGCCCAAACTCGGTCCTGGAGGGTTTAGCTCCAACCAGCTCCAAAACACCTGCCTGGAAGTTTCTAGTATGCCTATAAGAGCTTGATTAGCTGCTTCAGGTGTGTTTAACTGGGGTTGGATCTAAACTCTGCAGGACATCGGCCCTCCAGACCGAGTTTGGGCACCCCTGGTTTAGACAAACAAGATGCCTAAATAAAACGGGAAGGCGTTGATCTTTAGAATAGTCATGCAAATTCTCTCCAGTTGATGGTTAAACATTAACCTGCTGTAATGCACGGATGTGACCTGACTTGCACTTCTGAAGGTCACATGAATTCACATACAATAAATACATGATTAAGCAATGTATCTGCTGTGTTTCTTTACCTATGCACATGCATAGGGCTCCTTCCTGGAGTTAGTCTCGTGAAGCGCATCGCATCGCATCCCACGAGCGCATCTCAGAGGTTTCAATGTGACCCGAGTCCGCCATACCGTGCGTAAAGAACTGCACGCCGGCGCTCAAGGGCCCTTATATCACACACACACACACACAAACAAACAGCTAGTGAATGAGGATTGTCTGTCACTGAACAAAAGTCTCTCCGAACAGCCAGCATCAGCCTCAGACAGGTAAAACACTGTATATACGCTGTCATTGCAGCGGTAATGTAACGCTTTCTATTGAAATGCGCGACAAGGACTCTGATTGTAAAAGTGAAAGTGTTTAACAACGTGACGACGGAGGCATCGACCACATCGGATCTCTTTGAAATGCAAAACTAATAAGTAGAATAATATATGAAACGTAACACCTTGACAGATGCGCTATTGTAATCCTACTGACATGTGCAGCGTTATATTAGTCATATACACACCGTCTAATCACATAGAGCTCATATAAATACATTAGTCTCGTGACCCATGTTTTATTACTATTCTTTTTTCTTTTTTTTCATGATGAAATTAAGCATTCTGATGCGTATGGGCATGCATTGGCATCTCTTGGCATCGCGCAGCGTGCTGCATTAATCTATTGCTGAATTATGATAGATGCATGTATTTAAGGTGATCGGAATTAAACGGCACGCGCGAGTCATGGCCGAAGACGTTCAGCAGAAACTGGAGCAGTACCGCACGGCACCGTTCGATGCCCGCTTCCCGAACCAGAACCAGACGAGAAACTGCTGGCAGAACTACCTGGGTGAGTTATTTATTGGGAAAAATATATATTTAGAGAGTAACGTTATGCAAGTGCGTGTAATCCACTGCAGAAAGTCGTGACCTGTGGTGGTGCAACCATCAGTGTAACTTGCAAATCATTTATGCAAGTGATCTGAATAGACTTTTAGCTGTTTACAAACTTTTTAACAGAACTTTTGCGTGTATACTTGTGATATAAAAAGTGTAAGGTTTAGTCGATTCACTTTTTTTTTCTTTCCTCGCCAATTTGCGTCGCAAATATTTTTAAATCCCGTTGCTGAAATAAGCTCGCATGCTACACCACGTTTTGGTATTAATTAATACAATTCAGTATGAAACATAAGCCTACACTATCGTTTGAAAGTTTGGGGTAAGCAAGATTTATTTTTTGAAATAATTTTTTTTTTATTCGGGGCTGTAAAATCGATTAATCGTGATTAATCGCATTCAAAAAAAAAAGTTTTTGTTGACATAAGTTAGGGGTGTGTATAACTATATATATGTAGATACATCACATGCATGGTCTATATTTAAGAAATAGTTAATTATATCTATATTCATATTATATATGATGTATGTTATATTAAATACATTAACATTATTTCTGCAATATGTATCATTTCTGGGTTATTTATATAGATATTAAAATCAACACATATATTGATGAAAAAACTTTGCTTTGGATGCGTTAATCACGATTAAAGATTTTACAGCCCTAGTAAGAATGCATTAAATTGATAGAAGTGACAGTAAATACATTTATAATGTTACAAAAGATTTCTATTTCAAATCCTTATACTCTGAACTTCGTTCATCAAATAATCCTGAAAATAATTTTTACGATATTTGTATCAAATAAATGCGGCCGTGTGAGCAAAGAGAATTCAGAACACGTGGTTACGCCACAATAATACTAGTAATTTATATAAATCATAAAAACAGTTAAGGTGTCTTTTCAATGAAAAATTGCATAAAGAAAATAAGGGAGATTTCTTGCATTTTTCTATGATTGTCATGAGAAATATTTTCATCCTACATTTATTTTTATTTTTTTTAGAGTAATGTGAAATTTAACCTGTTCTTGTTCTTTTTTGCGATTCACCTTTTAGAAATGCTACCATGTCCAAAAAACACAGTAATCTATGGAATCCATTTAATTTATTTATAGATTATTATCGCTGCCAAAAAGCTCTGGATGCCAAAGGTGTCGACACAGCTCCATGTGACTGGTACAAGAGGGTCTACAAATCTCTCTGTCCTCTATCCTGGGTAAATATTCCTTCATCCTCTATTTCTGTAAGCATCAGAATTGTGCATGAACGTCATTTACTCTCAACATTTCCGTGTGTCGCTCAGATTGAGAAATGGGACACTCAGAGGGAAGATGGAACATTTCCAGGAAAGATCTGAAGATCACACAGCCTCCAGAGAACTGCATCAGGGGAACCGAAACGCATCTGTCTGTGGTATCGTCTCACCCCAGCCGAGCAGGGCCTTATCAATGTTTGTTCAAAAATGCTCCTGTCAGGCTGGAGGATGAGATGGATTGTTAACGTCATTCCTTCTTTTAAATGAAAGTGTTGCAGATTCTGCATTAAAATCTCTCAGGCTTTGAAATGTGATTCTGTTGTGGCGTGCTTCATGGAGTCTCCGTCAACAACAATAATTTTGGCTTGGCATCCAATGCATATTACACAAAACCAATAGGTATTAGCAGAAAATTGGCAGGTACAGTCGTAATGGCTGGATTGTACAGAAAGACACAGTGCACCAGTTCACCTGCAAACAAAATAGTGTTTACAAGGTACCAGGTTGAGAACTTATTAGAACAAGAACTTATGAGGAGGAACTAAATCAGTGGATTTGGTAAAGTTTTTTAAGGCATGTAGTAACAAGTAAACTAGACAACCACAAGCAGAACATTTAACATGTTGGTTAAATCTTCCCTTTTAAAGGAATAGTTATCCAATAATAAAAAGTTGCTGAAAATGTACTCACCTTCAGGCCGTCCAAAATGTAGATAAGGTTGGTTCTTCATCAGATTTTGGAGAAATGTAGCATTGCATCAGTTTCTCAGCAATGAATGCTCTGCAGTGAATGGGTGCCGTCAGAATGAGAGTCCAAACAGCTGATAAAAACATCATCCACTGCTGAGACACTGATGCAATGCTGCATTTCTCCAAATCTGATGAAGAAACAAACTCATCTACATCTTGGATGGTCTGAGAGCGAGTACATTTTCAGCCAAAAACCAAAACTCATAAATATTTTTGAAAATGATTAACCAAACATGATCACTCCTATTATAATCAACAAATCACAACAGCTGCTAGAATTACTTGGATTAAGCTCTTGATGAAAAAGAAAAATCACCATTTAAGGTTCGGTTTGCTCACAAAAATTTAAGATTAGTTAGCGGTCAAATCTGTAGCTATGATGATATTACAAACCACAATCTCAGTTTATGCTGCAGTAAATGATTTCTGCAACACTAACAGCTTTGAACCCAATTACAAAAATAATGACCGTTTCCAAGAAGTTTTTCTCTCGAGGTAAAGTCTTGATATAAAATTGCATACCCAAATAAAAATAGTGACCAACAATAGGTGAGATAGGTGATATTTAATAATAATTACAGTGGCTTTCATATGAGGTAAACTGGCAGCATTTGCATATTTGTTTTTGTTAAAAGTGTTTTGAATGAACTGTGAAAGACTTAGAAACCCTGTAAATCTGAAATATTGTAAGTACTTATTGTTGCTGATATATTAGACAATTAGACTGTTTAAATATTTCAAACATGGCTGTAGGATATACAAACTACAAATTCTTATCACAAGTGGATCTGACATGAAAAATTAAATGTGGTGTGCATGTTAGTATGCATTAACTTCCACCCAAAATCACACGACATGGTCAAAGGACACTTACTTTAAAAAGACTTACAATAATAACACAACATCATAGCAAAAATATATATACAGCTTTATCATACAGTTCAAATGTGTGTGTGTGTGTGTGTGCGTGCGTGTTGAGGTAATAAGTTTCAAATGTTCCCAGAGGGAAAAAGAAAAAGAAAACCTGCTTTCAAAATCCCTGCACCCTGCCGTCATACTCTCAGTATCGCTGCTTTCCGTGTCTCCGTACATCCGTCATGCAGGTTTTGGGCCGCAGAGCTGAAATTAAACACATTTATGACTTATTCTGAAAATGAAACATGCAAGTTTTCTATGGTACGCTTAGGAGGTAGTCATTATATTAGCTTCATAATAAAACAATAGCAATGCATGCATGTCCTCATTAAGCGAATTAAATGTGCGTGTAATGATTGACAGCACCTGGGTCAGCTGTCTGTTTCTTCTTGTGCTGGTGAATAATCTGATTCTCATTGGTCAATTTCACATCCTGGTACTCCACATGGTTGCTATAATGACAGACAATGAGTTTCACTGACGCAGGCTCTTGTTTACATGAACACAAAATGCATCATGAGACAAAAATGCAGCCTGGAAAAGAACCGTAGGCTTGAAGGATGAATATAAGAGTGATCACAGCTTCTCATACAGTTAATTTAAAACACACACAGACATAGAGTTTCTCAAGTCATCATCTGGTCTGTTTTGCATCATGCTCAGGGCATAAGAGAGAGCAATCAGGCCAAACAATGAGTCAGTCAGCAGCAGTTGTGTGTGTGTGTGTTTGGCATTGAGTGCTCACATTCAGCTGTGGGTGTGTGTTCAATGCATTTATGTGGGTGTTTAATTAGTGCAATTTTAAAAACAGAGGTTGCAAGAAAGTTTTTTACAGCCTGATGCAATAGAGAAATCCACATTTCTTAAAAAAAAAAAAAAAAAAGGTGCTCAAGTTGCTTTAAACAAAAAAGCACCACAGAAATATTAAATGTAGGTGTTACTGCTAATGTGACTTCTCTCGGTGTGTGATTTGCGTGTTGTCTGTGAACAGTATGGTGTGGTAAGGAACGATAGGATCCAGGGTTGGTAGAATTCCCCGTGAAACGTTCTTCACGCTCTCTAAAACCCTGTTATACACTAACAGGTCATCGACTAAGAGCTAAACACACAAACACACACGACTGAATTAATGCGCATGAGCTCAGGTCATCAGATGCAGAAAAACAGGAGATGGAAACAATGAATTCTTACATTTCACACGCATACAAATTATACTTTGTGTGATGGTCTTAGATACTTTTTCTTCGGCATTAAATTGATCAAAAGTGACAGTAAAGACATAATGATAAAAAGTTTTCTATTTCAAATAAATGCTGAACCTTGAAACTTTCTATTCAAAGAATCCTGTTTTCAACATTAATAATAATCAGAAATGTTTCTCGAGCAGCAAATAATCATATTAGAATGATTTCTGAAGATCATGTGACACTGAAGACTGCAGTAATGATGCTGAAAATACAGCTGCGCATCACAGAAATACATTACATTTTACAGTATCTTCACATACAAAACAGTTATTTTAAATTGTAATAATATTTCACAATATTTCAGTTTTTTCTGTATTTGTGAGCAGAAAAGTATTTCAAAAACATTAAAAATCAATCATTTGAACAGTAATGCATATTAAAAGTGTTCTGCTTTCTTTCTAATGTTGAACTCATCTTTGGTGCTGCTTGTGTAGACTTTTAGATTTATGTGTGTGTGTTTGTTTTTACCCCAAATTCCTTGACTCCTCGCTGAGGTGTTTTGGAATAATTCCATAATTTAATCATGGAAACCGTCATTGGCTGGTCAAAGATGACATAGACACGGTTCACCTGGAAAAACAAAAAAAAAGACATAATAAGATCAATTCTGGCCACTTTCTGGTGCATGTTTTAGTGAAAATCCCACCGTTTATGGAAACCTCCTGATGATTCCTATGGGATTTTCTGTAAAGCTTGTTTTGAGTTACAGCAGTACTCAAGGAGGGGGCGGAGCTTAGCTGATAAACCTACGATCACACAATCACACACACAGTTTGTCCTCACCAGTCCAGGCAGCACCGGTGCGAGCCACATGTGTCGCCCGTCCTGTGTGTTATTGACCCCATCTATCAGTTTATCAGGTGTGCGGACGTCACCGCACACGTTATCCAACACATTCACGCTGTCGGGGAACGCAGCAATGTCTGGTGACAAACTGTTAAAGAAAACTCTTATTTGAGCTGTAAAGTGTCTCAATCTTGTTGGGTGATGTGCGTGCAGCCCCTTGACTGATTGATCACTGTATGTGTGTGTGTGTGTGTGTGTGTGTGCGCGTTCATAAGGATACTGTTGTCACTGAGCGGGAGTTTGGTCATTTGGTCATAGATCCGTCATTGAAGGCGAGTTAGTTAGGGTCGCCCCCACGTTGTCAACAACTGCAACTGGAAGATAACTGACACACAATCAGTCAAGGAAAAACCTGACAGACATGATCATCTCAAACACACACGGATAAGATCGAAATTCATGGATCAACGGGAAAATGGAACTTTTGTATGTTTATTTGATGAATTGTACTTTCTGCCAACTGCCAATGGTGCTCAAAATGTAACGCTTTCCAAGTAATAAAATATTATAGAGATATATAAGTGTTATATTTGTAATGTTTGATCTTGATTTTTATCAGTCTAACAAAATAAATTTATTTGAATAAATTAGATTTTTTTATCTATCCATATCTATAGTCAGATAAAAAAAAATCTTAATTATTTTAATAAATGTAATATATATTACATATATATAGCTATATATATATACAGTATATATAGAATGTAAGATTACGGTATATATTATCAGATTATATATTATAATACATAAATATGTATTTGTCAGATTTCACAGGGAATTATCTATTAAAGCAGACTAATTTATCCAATAAAGGCAAAAAAATTATACATATACAGTGTGTGTGAAAAAGGTGGGTTGGCCCCCTTCGGATTTCTTATTTTTGGCATGTTGGTCACACTTAATGTTTCAGATCTCAAACAATTTAAATATAACAAAGATTAAATGCAAGTAAAACACAGGCAGTTTTTAAAGTATGATCATTATTAAGGGAAACAAAGGGTCCAAACATGGGGCCGTACGTGAAATTATTGCCTCTTCTGTAAATCATGAAAGAACTGTGATTAACCATTATTTTAGAAAGCTGAGTTAAATTTCTCTAGCCACACCCAGGCCTGATTATTGCCAGACCTTTTGAATCAAGAAATCACTTTAATAGAATCTGTCTGACAAAGTGAAGCATTCTTAAATAGCAACACATCGTGCCACGATCTAAAGAAATTCAAGAACATGTGAGAAACAAAATAGTTGACATGTATAAGTCTGGAAAGGCTTATAAAGCCATTTCTAAGGCTTTGGGACTCCAGCGAACCACGGTCAGAGCCATTATCCACAAATTGAGAAAACTTGGAACAATGGTGAACCTTCCCAGGAGTTACCAGCCAACCAAAATTAATCCAAGAGCACAACGACAACTCATCCAAGAGGTCATAAAAAAACCCAGAACAACATCTAAAGAACAGCAGGCCTCACTTGCCTCAATTAAGGTCAGTGTACATGATTCAACAATAAGAAAGAGACTGGGCAAAACGGCATCCATGGGAGAGTTCCAATGCAAAAGCCATTGCTGACCAAAAAGAACACAAATGCTCGTCTCTCATTTGCCAAAAAAATATCTTGATTATCCCCAAGACTTGTGGCCAAATATTCTGTGGACTGATGAGACAAAAGTTGAACTTTTTGGAAGGTGTGTGTCCCGTTACATCTGGCGTAAAACCAACACAGCATTTCATAAAAAGAAATCATACCAACAGTCAAACATGGTGGTGGTAGGTGATGGTCTGGGGCTACTTTGCAGCTTCAGGACCTGGACAACATGCCATAATTGACGGAACCATGAATACTGCACTCTATCAGAAAATCCTGAAGAATGTCCGGCCATCAGTTTGTGACATCAAGCTCAAGCACACTTGGGTTATGCAGCAAAAAAATGATCCCAAACACACCAGCAAGTCCACCTCTGAATGGCTCAAGAAAAACTAAATTAAGGTTTTGGAGTGGCCAAATCAAAGTCCGGACTTTAATCCGATTGAGATGCTGTGGCATGACCTTAAAAAGGCTGTTCATGCTCTAAAACCCTCCAATGTGGCTGAATTAATACAATTCTGCAAAAAAGAGTGGGCCAAAATGAATCCACAGTGATGTGAAAGACTCATTGGCAGTTATCGCAAATGCTTGTTTGCAGTTGTTGCTGCAAAGGGTGGCACACCCAGTTATTAGATTTAGGGGGCAATTACTTTTTAACGTAGGGCCAGGCAGGTTTGGACAGATTATTTCCCTTAATAAAATAAATAATAATTAAAAAACTGCATTTTGTATTTACTTGCATTATCTTTGTGTAATATTAAAATTTGTTTGATGATCTGAATCTTTTAAGTGTGACAAATATGCAAAAAATTTAAAAAAACTGGAAGGGGGCCAACACTTTTAACACCACGTAGGATTTTCAAGCCATTGCTTTCAATGGATGAACTAGGTCTAGTTCCAGTAACAGTAATCCTGTGAGATCTGACAAATAATACATTGCTGATAATCCCTGTACTAGGGTCATTTTGCTTGTAACATGAATCAACAGCATATTTAAAGACTGTATTACCAGGACAGATAATGTAAGAATCTGATATTTGTAATGAACCGTATAGTGAGCAAAAGTGAGGATACATCCGCATGGCATCAATGGAGCCTCATAGTCCATACTGGCCAACTCGTCTCTCCGGTTCCCACCCCTGAAAACACACAACAAACAACAATATGAGGGGGTTAAGGTTGTCTGTAACTTCTGTACGCAAAGATGAGAGTATCAGCGTGCTGCACCAGTGAGCGTGCGCGTCCTCTGTGGTCTTGCTGGTCGTAGTGAGCGATCGGTTATGGGCAGCAGTGCTCGTGTTGGACTGTAGGTAGTCTATGAACAGAATCTCCTGTGCGAAGTCAAAGTGGCAATTCCCCGGACCCTTGCGAATGAGAAACCCCCCGAGTGGAGAAATACACGCACCGTCCAGGAACACGTGCACAACCTTCACCTGGAGGAAACACACGGCACATGAGGTGCTGAAAAACACTAGTGCACATACCTGATGCAGAAAAACCTGCTTGAATAACAGAGCCCAGATTTTACTCTCACCCCTCTGTAAGAGTCTTCAGGCGATTTGTTGTAGTTCCATATTCTGAATCCGGCGATCGTCTGCGGCTGAGCGAACCTCACGGTGAGTGTGTGATCAGAACTGGATGTGAAGGGAATCAGCCACATGTGTTTATCATCTGTCGTGATGTTCATCCCATCAAACAACCTGACAGAGAAAGAAAACAGGATTTATATTTCACCCAAAAAACAGTTCCATCTCAATTCTGATATACAGAATGTATCTTTCACTAACTTGTCCAGAGTTCGAAGGTCGTTGCTGCACTCAGGGAGGTCGTTGAGGTCACGGGGTGACGCTGTTGCCATAGAGACATCAACAGGAATACTCTCACCACCCTTACCAACGACCTCTAACCCCGTCAAACCCACATAGTGAGGGTCACCCCACGACGACAGCAGATTCAGCTGCAGAACTACAGAGAAACAGAGTTCAAATATTCAATTTAATTCACGTTTATTTGTAAAGTGTTTTTTTACAATGCACATCATTCCAAAGCAGCTTTACAGAAAATGCATGAAATGTTTCTTACCATGAGACTGCATTTTGTAATACACACACCTTGGCACAGTTAGATAATAGAAAACCTACTTAGTTTTGTGATTTATTGATACTTACTGCTGCCAGTATAAAGTCCTGTTGTTTCCTCTCCAGTGCCAGCACACGGTTCAGCTGCAGCGATGTGGTCAATGTCCATCTGAAGCAAAGCACATCCCATGATTAATTTTCACACATTGTTTGACCTCTACAGTACATAAAAAAACAAGCAAAATTTTAAAGGGCTCATTTATATATTTACAATAATATTTATTTTTGTTTTAAAGGGGTCATATGATGCAAATTTCAAGTTTTCCTTTCTCTTTGGAGTGTTACAAGCTGTTCGTGAATAGATAAGATCCCTAAAGTTGCAAAGACTAAAGTCTCGAACCCAAAGAGATATTCTATTTAAAAGTTAAGACTCATTCACGCCCTTCTAAAACGCCTCGTTTAAACACGCCCCCACATATCTACATCACTGTGTGGGAAGATTTGCATAATGCCTCCCAAATGTTCACGCAAAGAAAGAAGGCGTAACTTTTATTCTCGCTGTAGTATTGTTGTTGCTGTTGCTATGTCGTGAAGGCGCTGTGTGTTGCGTTGTGAAAGCGAAACTACTTTGTTTTCCAAAAATGGACACGACTAGAAATAAATGGTTAAGTTGTATTTACAACACTATTCCAGAACAGTACAACCCAAATATTCAGATGTGTGCAGCGCATTTTATGGAGGACTGTTTCCTGATCCTGGAAGAGTAGACTACAATGCCGGCTGTTCTGACTCACAGACTGTAAGTACGTTTTTTATATTTAAATAATTTGCCACTGACGATTCAAACGCGAGTTTTAAACAGTGTAGAGTAGCGCTTGTCGTTTGTAATTTCTCCGATCACAAATGCAGAAATGGTTTTATGTTTACGCAGCGCGATATGCAACGCAACGCATAAAAAAAGGACAGTATAAGTCATTATAATCCGTAATATATCCCCACTGGATGCAACAAATGCCTCGTTAATAATGGGTTTTAATGTTTATGTCTCGTCGCTCCGGCCGGGACACGGCATCACAGTATGGTGAGGGGCGTAACATTTCCGTCACACGCTTGAGGTATTCGGCCAATCACAACGCACTGGATAGCTGGCCAATCACAGCACACCTCGCTTTTCAGACTGAATCGACGCGTTTCAGAAAGGCGGGGCATAGAGGAGAAACAATAATGTACAGTATGTGGAAGATAATGTTTTTTTAACCTTAAACCGCAAAAAACACATTTCATTACACAAAATACAAAAAATAATGTTCTTTTTAGCAACATCATATGACCCCTTTAACCTAATTTTATTATTTCCACTCATAATGTCGAGTATATTGTTTCAGACAACAGAAGAAACATCACAACAGCATCATACTAGTTTCAGTGTACATGATCCTTCAGAAATCATTCTGATATTTAGATTTGCTGCTCAAGAAACATTTCTGATTATTATCAATGTTTAAAACAGTTGTGCTGCCCAATATTTTAAAAGTACAGCATTAATTTGTTAACATTATAAATGTCTATACTGCACAGTTTGGGTCCATTTAAGCATGCTTGATGGCATACAAGCATTGTTTATTTTAAAAAAAATCTTACTGACCCCAAATTGCACGTGTACATAGAACCAAAAATATCTATATGAGTGCTTTAAAAGCAGCATCAATTACGTGCATATCCTCCTTCCTGAACCCGGCCTGTGTGAATGGTCTCTCCTCTCCTTCACCGTCAGCTGTCTGCGGCCGCTGCAGCTCCTCTTCCTCCACACCCGGCCCGTCCATCTCCATCTCACCCTCGAACGTGCCATCAAACTGCGCCATGGCCTCCAGGATGTCATCATCCGTGGTGAACAGGATGGTATCGCCAAACTGATCCAATTCTGAAAAAACAACAACAATAATAACAACTGGGCTGAGTGTTCATGTTAACATGTATAATGAATTCAATTATCAAGTGACAGAGCTTTTGCATCCTTAAAAACAAATCTGCTGATTGCAAAAAAAAAGCAGATATTCATAATTGATGATGCTGGAAGTCAAAAATATTATAAAAAATTTTATGATATACGTATATATATATATATAGAATAAAAAATTATATATATATATACAGTGTGTACGGAGAGTATTCAGACCCCCTTATATTTTTCTCTCTTTGTTATATTTCAGCCATTTGCTAAAATAATTTAAGTACATTTTTTTTTCTCATTAATGTACACAAAGCACCCCATATTAACAGAAAAACACAAAATTGTTGACATTTTTTCAGATTTATTAAAAAAAAAAAAATGAAATATCACATGGTCCTAAGTATTCAGACCCTTTGCTAAGTATATAGTAGAAGCACCCTTTTGATCTAATACAGCCATGAGTCATTGGGGAAAGATGCAAACAAGGTTTTCACACACTGTTGCTGGTATTTTGGCCCATTCCTCCTTGCAGATCCTCTCAGTTCTGTCAGGTTGGATGGTAAACATTGGTGGGCAGCCATTTTTAGGTCTATCAGAGATGCTCAATTGGGTTTATTCAGGGCTCTGGCTGGGCCATTCAAGACAGTCACAGAGTTGTTGTGAAGCCAACTCCTTCGTTATTTTAGCTGTGTGCTGAGGGTATTGTTGGAAGGTAAAACTTCGGCCCAGTCTGAGGTCCTGAGCACTTGGAGAAGGTTTTCGTCCAGGATATCACTGTACTTGGCCGCATTCATCTTTCACTCGATTGCAACCAGTCGTCCTGTCCCTGCAGCTGAAAAAAACACCCACACATCATGATGCTTGCCACCACCATGCTTCACAGTTGGGACTGTATTGGACAGGTGATGAGCAGTGCCTGTTTTCTCCACACATACCGCTTAGAATTAAGGCCAAAAAGTTCTATCGTGGTCTCATCAGACCAGAGAATCTTATTTCTCACCATCTTGGAGTCCTCCAGGTGTTTTTTAGCAAACTCCATGCAAACTTTCATGTGTCTTGCACTGAAGAGAGGATTCCGTCGGGCCACTCTGCCATAAAACCCAGACTGGTGAAGGGCTGCAGTGATGGTTAACTTTCTACAACTTTCTCCCCTTTCTCACGACGATCTCTGGACGCTCAGCACAGGATCTTGGGTTCTGCTTTCCCTTCACAAGGCTCTTCTCCCCGACTAGCTAGTTGAGGTAGGCCAGCTCTAGGACGGGGTATGGTCGTCCACCAAACCTGTCTTCTTTTTAGATGGGATGGCCACTGTGCTCTTAGGAATTAAGTGTAGACAGAAATTTTTTTGTAACATTGGTCCAGATCTGTGCTAGCCACAATTCTGTCTCTGGCTCTTCAGGCATTTCTTGACTCATGATTCATTTCTCTGACATGCACTGTGAGCTGTAAGTTCTTATATAGACAGGTGTGTGGCTTTTTTTATATAGTCCAATCAGTATAATCAAACACAGTTGGACTTAAATGAAGGTGTAGAACCATCTCAAGTTTGATCAGAAGAAATGGACAGCACCTGGGTTAAATATATGAGTGTCACAGCAAAAAAAAGTCTGAATACTTAGGACCATGTAATATTTAAGTTTTTCTTTTTTAATAAACCTGCAAAAATTTCAAAACTTCTGTGTTTTTCTGTCAATATGGGGTGCTGTGTGTACATTAATGAGGAAAAAAATTAACTTAAATGATTTTAGCAAATGGCTGCAATAGAACAAAGAGTGAAAAATTTAAGGGGGTCTGAATACTTTCCGTACCCACTGTATATATATATATCAGCTTTAATGCACATATCAAAATAACAAAAGCAGTCAAATGTGAGAAGTTTCTGGAATGGAAAAAGTGTCGAAAAATATCTTTAAATACCCCATTTAATTAAAAAAAACACAGGTTTATAAATAAATAAGCTTTTTCACTAAATCTGTCATTTTCTGTCGCTGTTTGGATGTATTAAAACCCCTGCAGATGTAGCAGAAAACATCTGGCTCATGCTTGCATTTTCTTCTGTCACTGGCTAAAATTCTAACCCTGAAATCAGAATTAGGCATAAAATGTCAGAATCATTCATACAAGTGAAAATGGGCTTAGATTTAAAAAATATATAATAATTCTAATCTGGCTCAGAGGAAGACAAGAATCATGTCTTTGTGGCAATTTTCTACTGATCAAGAGAGAATTAAAGACTTCCTCACCTTACAAACGGCAAAAATGCTACAAAAAGCACATTTTGTGAGAAAGTGTGACGTTCTCGAGCAAAACAGACACTATTTTTTAAATCAGAACCCCAGAATTAGTAAGAAACAAGCAAATGTGTGTTATATTTTCATCTGTACCTCCTGAGAGCGTTCCTGAAGCTTTGGCGATCTCCCCTCGGAAGATACAACGACCATCGAGAATCATTTCCATTTCTCTCGCTCCTCTGAACGAGTGAATCCTGGACTTGTTGTAATTCCAAACACGGATCATCGCCAGGCAGCATCTAACACCCAGATCCATGCTGATGACGTGCTTGCGACCCGGAGTGTACGGGGCCAGCCAGAGGTGCATGTCATCCTGCGTCCGGTGTACGCTGTCTATCAGGTTAGTAACGACTCGTGGGTCTTTCCCGTAGGCCGGCAAAATATTGATATCAGGCGGGTCGGCCGTGATGTGGACTGGTGTGACTGGCTCACCGGTGGAAGAAAAGATCTCGATACCGTTGAGGCCGATGTAGTGACGGTCGCCCCACGTGGATAGGATGTTAATGACGAGGTGGCGACCCTGCGGGAGAACCGGGATCTCGAAGTCCTCGTCACGAGGGTCGTCTTCGGGGTCGTCAGAATCAGGGAGTGCCGGAGCAGAGGAGCGTCGGGTGGAGACAGGTGTCGGATGAGACTGACGCTGAACAAACTCATCGAAAATATCTCCCTCCAGGCCCATGTTGGAGATTCGCCCTCGCTGACACTGGTTAAACTTTGTTAACGAGTCCCAGGATTCCATTAACGGGTCATCCGGTTCGCACCAGTGAGGTTTCGGTCTTCTGTTACGAACGGACACCAGGCTGCTTTCCTCTACATCAACAAGAAAAAAATTAAATTAAATAAGCAGTCATCATAAATGTGACCCTGGAGCACAAAAGCAGTCTTAAGTCGCTGGGTATATTTGTAGCAATAGCCAAAAATACTCCTTGTATTGGGGGGGGGTGGGGCGGCTTCAAAATTATAGATTTTTCTTAATATTAAGTCAAGATCATGTTCCATAAAGATATTTTGTAAATTTCCTACTGTAAATATATCAAAACTTAATATTTTATTAATAATATGCATTGCTAAGAACTTCATTTGAACAACTTTAAAGGCGATTTTTTTCAATATTTAGATTTTTTTGCACCCTCAGATTCCAGATTTTCAAATAGTTGTATCTCGGCCAAATATTGTCCTATCATAACAAACCATACATCAATGGAGAGCTTATTTATTCAGATGGTGTATAAATCTCAATTTTAAAAAAATTGACACTTATGACTAGTTTTGTGCTCCAGGGTCACAAATGTACTATGCATTAGCACTAAAATGTGCATAAATTCATGCGAAAAGTATGATTGGCTGCATAAAAGTTTATATATTTCTAGCATGCACTGGTGATGGGAAAGTATGCAGGGAGTATTAACATCATACAATTCTCGAAACCACAAACCCATAAATAAAATGAATTTCTAAAACCTTAACAATTTAATCAATCTTCTAAAATGTAATTAAATGAAAAATAACATTTAATAAATGTTTTTATTTAATTGTTTTCGTCAAATAAGGTGCTGCTAATAAAATGAAAATATAATTAATTTACAAATAATGTGCTGCATAACAGAACTTGTATATTGTATACATTAAAACAAGAATGAATATAAAAAATATCTTGGTTGTATAATATTACTTAATTTTTATTATAACTATTGTTGTTGTTATTATTATTACCACTTTGAGAAGCACATTTTACTATACAGTACAGTATCAATCAATATACTTCTTTCTTTATTTCTTGACGTTAAAACGATCTGTGGTCAAAATAATTGAGTTTTAGTGTGTATTTGACAGGATTAGTAGACATAACCTCACCACTCATTCACTCTGAGACATGCTAATTTACATGCAGACTTTTTTTTTAGCAACGTGCACCTGATCGTCTTCACCCAGGCTAAATATATATAAGTAAAAACTACTCAAAAACTTTTTCCCCCAATGTATCACCCAGTCCTAGAACCAACCACCACAAACCTGTCTAGCAATATTGTGGGTAATGTTATACCAGAAAAGCATGCATGAATAAACAATATGAAAACCTCTGTCATATTAATTTCAATGTGAAGCACTAATGATAATCTTACGACTCTAGATGGTTCGGATGCAGCTTTAGTGTACGTTAAGAAATGCACCTGTTGCGGTGAACTCGCTGCTGCGGTCTGGTTGTGTTTTGCTCACAGATCGCGCTGAACCTCTCCTGCCACTGATGGGCCGCTCTGTCCGCTCGAACTGCTCATCCCACAGGTCCAAATCCTGGTCCAACCGATCGCTCAAGTGCTGCTCTAAATGCGATTCTTGTTCTGCCCACAAGCTGTAATTCAGTCCCAAATCGGGGTCCAAATCTAACAAATCAGAACTGAATTCGCCAGACACTGTCCCCTGCGGGACCTTGTGGCTGGAGGCCTGTTTGCAGACGCTTACAGGGTTGCACGAGATGTCAGGCAGCACTGATTGTTTGGATTTGGGTTCGGCTGTATTTTGTGCCTGAAGCCACTGAGGACGCTCTCGTTCCCGAGATGCTTCGGCCTCATTTGCTGCGGTTCGATTCAGTGCCTGGAGCCAATGTGGAATCCGACTGGAGGACGGCTGTGTGGTCACCGTCTTCATCGCCTCCGTCCGTCCGGCGGGTAACGTGAGGTCCAGAGGAGAAGAGTTGTCTAGAGAGTCTCTCTGCATTTCTGCAGCACAGCTGCCAGGGTTAACTAGGTCAGATTTGTCCTGGCTTGTTTCTACCACTGAGACATCAGCAATCGACTCCTGAGGCTCTGGCTCATGTGGGCTGCAGTCTTGCAGACTGTGTCCTGAAGAGACAGGGCTTGGAGAGGTGCACTCTGGGAGATGTGGTTCCTGGAGCTCAATGGAGCTGCTGTAGTCAAAGACCTGGTTACCACAGCCCTTCTCCAACTGACCCTCGAACACCAGAGTGCTGTTCACATACAAGCGAACATGTCGCGCACCAATGTCCAGATCCTGTCAGAAAAACACATGCATATTCAAATGGATCACTAAATGTAAATGTTACCAATGTGCAAGCATAAAACATGACATGAATTTTCATAAAAACACACACAAGCCCTATTAACTGTTGCTAATGGGGTGAATGAGAGAAAAAACTAAAATAACAAAAAACAATACAAACACATACACACATATATATATATTATATTATATAGAAGTAATAATTTTATCCAATAAAGACAAAATGCCTAAAAGTATGTTTGAAAAAAATTATATACTATAAAAATACACATGAATTTAAAGGTCAACTGATTCAGAGGTCAATTGGTGCTAATGGGGTGAATGGAGTAAAAAAAAAAAAAAGAACACAAATATATTTATATAAAAATACTATATTTATAAGATATTATATTATATATTTATAATTCTACAATTTTTATAAATAAAATTATAAAAACAACATTGATATATAAAATGATAAGTCGCTTGTATTCCTCATTTGCAAGTTGCTTTGGATAAAAGCATCTGCTAAATTAATAAATGTGATGTGTGTAAAATATGAACAAGTACATACACATATCAGTAGTATTTTTTAAACAGGGATTATAAGGATATTAAACTTATGGGGAACTCATTTTATGGTAAAAAGATGTATGCGAGTCATAAATCTGAAATGTAACAGCACACCGATAGCACACAAACAGGACATGAATGAGTTATTTGCACAAACTCCTAACTCAAAGTGTAAGTCATAGTCATAGTGAGGCTTGATTTAGCGAACACTACACACTGCAGAGCAGGAATGAAGTAAAAAGATACAGGAAGGACACCCATACAGCGCTCTCTCAACACTCACAGAGACACACACGAGTCACACCCTACCGTTGAATCTCTGTATCCGTATCTGTATGTCAGTTAGCATGTAAAGAGATGTTCATGCCGGAGACGAGTGCAGTGATCAGACTGATGGAGAGCTGGTGTGGGGGAGCTAAACTCAGCTAATCCCTGCGGCTAATCTCCAACTGTTCCACATACACAGTTTTTCTGTTTTTGCATGAATTGCTATCTTACAATAGTGCAAGAGAGCTCAATAACTCTTCATTACATTGGAGTTTGCTCACAATTTTCAGACGCACAACTTCACCCAAGACGAACATTAAGAACTCTTGATTCAGACCAATCATCCAGAACACCCTAGCAACCACCTGGCAACACCTTAGCAACTGCATGCAAGTTTTTCTTGTTTCCTTCCAAGGTTTCTCTCTTGAAGTCCTCATTAGACAGGGTAGATTACTTTGGATGCTCTAAGAAAACTTCATTTGAACTGGTTACCTTTAGCATCATATGAAGAAAGGAGAAAACAGTTTTCACCCAATCAATGGGTAACTATACAACTAATAAATAAGTAGGGAGTCAGATTATATGTACGCTACGATACTCGGTTTAAAAACTTAAGATCGGATAAAAGAAAACGATTACTATTGAAATACTAATATTTTATGTCCAATAACAAAGACACTTAATAATAAAATATAAACAATAAAAACAATACTAGCATTATAACTATTATTTTATTACTTTAAAAAAATGCAATAAATCAATAAAGAAAACGGATACTATATTAAAAATAATAAATATACTGTACTGTAAAATAATAAAAATGTACTACTAATAATAGTAATTTATTTTATAGAAGAACAGTACAAGTACAATGTTTTACAATTTATGGCTGTCTTAATTTTCTTGTTTTCAAACATTAAACCATCAAGCTTTTATTTTGGTGGAAACTTGCAGGGAGACCTTAAAGTCTCTTTTCTGGACAGCAGGTTTATAAATGATTCACATCACAAATTTGGGAAGTTGGTTGGTGTGCTGCATTGGTTGGGAAGACGGTTGCCGGTCCGAGACACAAGTCAGGTCGGAAAAACCCAACATGTTTTAAACAACAAGCAGATTTGCTGCTTCACTAATGTGTTGACTATGTGTTTTGCAAGTGCTTAATCTGCAGTATGTCAGCAAACGCTCTTGCTGATCAACACTGAATTGATCATTTGGATCGATGGATGTGCTGCTCTTGCTTTCAGTAAACACTTTTATCGTCCAGCTTGTACTCTTTCTGCTGTACTTACATTAAGGCTGCGGTTATAATTCCAAATTTTGATCCGAGAGATGCTGAAGTTCGGAGATCGTTCCACGTTCCTGATGATAAAATACAGCTGGACGGGCGGGTGGAATGGACAAGCCCACATGTGACGCTCTTTTGTGGTCTAAAAGCACACATATATGCAATACATGCTCATTTTTGCATCAATTATTATCTTTGTTCTATGGCAGTATGCTCTTCCCACACAAACACTTACTTTAGTTTTTCCGTTGACAAGGGCAGCCAGATTCCCGGGCAGATCCGTGTTGCGAATGTCCAGGTCATGAGGAGACACGTAGAGTTTGCGATTTTGTGGACAGAAGAACTGAACTTCTGTGAGCCCCACCTGACCCGGGTGACCCCAGTTTGAGATGATCTCCATGGTAACGTAAAGAGTGGGCGTCACCTGCGGAGATGCTTCCTTCTGCTGTGTAGTGAACGGAGAAAATAAGATTCAGTCACAAAGACCAACTAGCGGTTGCTTGGTAAACTAGGCAGACCACCTTGGTTAAGCTGGTTAGAGCTACAGTCTGTGTTAAATCAGATATACTCACAGTCAGAGAGAAGCTGCTGCTGTCAGTGCGATCAGACTGATCGTCAGCATCAATCCTCTCTAGAGCCTTTAACAAGCACTTCTGCTGCCTGAGAGAGAGACGGAGAAAATTACTAGAAGGCTTCGTTATAGTGTTAAACAGTCTTAAAAATGGAGCCATGTAGTTGCATGCTGCTGTTCATCACTAAATAATAGTGTGCTATAGTTTTATTTATCGAAAAAAAAAGTTCAGTGTCAGTATGTTTAAGATAATTAAACAAGATTGTTAGTTCAGCCAGGAAACATGCAAAGTGATCAAAAGTGACAGCAAAGGCATTTCTAATGTTACAAAGGATTTCTATTTCAAATAAATACTGTTCTTTTGAACTTTCTATTCATCAAAGAATCTTGAAAAATAAAATGTATCACGGTTTCCACAAAAATATGAAGCAGCACAACTGTTTTCAACATTGATAATAATCAGGAATGTTTCTCGAGCAGCAAATCAGCATATTAGAATGATTTTTGAAGATCATGTGACACTGAAGACTGGAGTAATGATGCTGAAAATACAGCTGCGCATCACAGGAATAAATTACATTCAAATAGAAAAGTTATTTAAATTGTAATAATATTTCACAATATTACTGATTTTACTGTATTTTGATCAAATAAATGCAGCCTTGGTGAGCAGAAGAAAACATTTTTTAAATCATACCGACCCAAACTTTTATTTAACTTCAATCCTGACTGCTTTAAAAGTAGCTTCCACAACTCTATATATTTAAGCTTGAGGACTGTATACCTCGGTTCCATGAGAGTGATTCTCCGCATAGCTCTGCTAACCCGATACTGATCATCGTCATCATCCTCCTCCTCCTTAAAAACATGCAGACAGACATTTCACAGCGTCTTGTCATCTTAATTAGCCTACGTTATCTATCATTAATGTATGGGTATGACAAAGCATTTTACAGACATGTGCTGTAACTGATATGCTGATGTAAATGAAGCTCTACCGGCGTGTGTCGGGTCGTCGTCCTCTCCTGACGGTGTGTTAGCAGAGGTGAGTTTTCTCTCTGCAGTGCCTGAAACACGCCGGCAGCCGTTTCCTCTGAATCTCGCTCCTCCTGCACCTTACGAGCCGCAGACAGGGGGCGCTCTATACGACTGCACGGCCCTACAAGAAAACAAATCATATGTTTGTGCCTTCAGAACTGGTGCTGTAACACACTACATAGGCAGCAACTATTTCTCTCACTTCGTCTGCAATCTCGGCTGGATTTGTAATGGAGCTGCTCACAATGTGAGCAAGACTTTATGTTCAGATTTCACTATAAACTGTTAATGTTTGCATGCATATACGGATGAGTAAGTGTGAGTAGCACACACGTGACGTCTCCTGTCTGCTTCCAGACGTTCTCTCTGTCGGTCTCCTGACTGTCACTGGTTTGGTGGGGATGTACGACTCCACGTTGTCCTTTCTTTTAGCTGAGAGTGCGTGCTCGATCTTTCGCCCACCTGCACATAAAAACTCACTGAAAGCATGGAGAATTTTCACTGAGCAACAACATCACGCTGAGGAATCAAGAACATAACTGGTGCCAGACGATTTGGGGGGAAAAATTTTAATTATTATAATATTTAATATTAATAATATATTATTATTATAATCGATCTGAACAGCTGAGTCCTTAGCTCGTCAAGGAATGGTTTAAAGACAAGCTCTCTTCATCTACACTTGACCTATATCACGTAAGCACTCTCTATTCTATTTATATTTTACTACCTATATTATTATTAAAAAAAAACTTGACCTCTACACTAGCACTCTTAGTTCTATTCTATCTACTTGCTTCTTGTTATTTATTAAAAAACAAACAAAAAACCGTGACCCTCTAACACTAGCACTCTCTATTCTATTTCTATTATATCTACTTTTACCTACCTACTTATTATTATTTAAAAACACTTGACCCTTCTAACACTAGCACTCTCTATTCTATTTCTATTCTACTTGTTTTCTTTTTATTTATTAAAGAAAAAAAACTTGACCCCTCTAACACTAGCACTCTCTATTCTATTTCTATTTTACCTACCTACTTATTATTTAAAAAAACTTGACCCTCTAACACTAACAATCTATATTCTATTTTATCTACTTGTTTTCTTTAATTTAAAAAAATACATCTTGAGCCTCTAACACTAACATTCTCTATTCTCTTTCTATTCTTGTACATACTTATGATTAAAAACAGGGACCCTCTATCACTAGCTCTCTTTATTTCTATTCTATCTACTTGCTTTCTTTTTATTTATTAAAAAACAAACAAAATAACCTTGGAACCTCTAAACATCGACTTCTATTCTATTTTACTACCTATTATCGTATAAAAAACTGATCAATAACAATAGCACTCTTGTCTTTCTATCAACTTGTTGTTTTTTATTATAAAAACCTTGACCCTTAACACTGCACTCTTATTCTATTTCTAGTATATTACTTTTAATAACTATTTAATTTTTTTTTTTTTTTTAAACTTGACCCTTCTAACACTAGCACTCTCTATTCTATTTCTATTTTACCTACCTACTTATTATTATTAAAAAAACTTGACCCTCTAACACAACACTCTCTATTCGATTCGATCGACTGTTTTCATTTTGTTATACCGGTAGATATATTAAAAAAAATTTTTTAATTTGAATTTCGCACTTAGCTATACTATGGCCGCGTTTTACTCAATACAATGCTACATCTTGAGACATCACCGAACGAATCGAACATAGCGTAAGCCTCTGTTTGTCCGTAACTGGAGCATCTTAATGTTCTCGTGACTGTGGCGTCCTGTTATGCTCTCCATGTTGTCACTTTCATCTTGCCTTACTCTCCCCTTTTTTTCAGTGATATTTGGATAATCATGGTCTGTAATTGTACTAAATCGTAAATATAATCTTAATATCTTAAAGCAATTGTTAAAATAATAGTAATCATTATATACTGTATATACTGTATAATAATTAATATGATTATTATTAAACAAAACAAGAAATATTACTATTGTAATAATAATGTAAAAAAAAAAAAAAGTATTTGTGTAAAAAAGCATACGTTGAGACTGCTGTCAGAAATCATTACCTTGCGAGGAAGGGCTGAATTCCAGCATGATGAGGTCACCATGGCTGAGCTGCTTGCTGATTGGCTGGCTTGTAGGTTGGGCAGGAAGTGTAAGGTCAGGGAGGCTGTCGCTGCTCTCCTCTCTCTCGATCTGCTCCTCGATCCATTCCTCCTCTGACTCCTCTCCGGCTGAGTCTCGACTGCTGCGTTTGACGCTCACCTGCAGGCTGCGTCGCAGCGCCTAAAACACACAAACACACAAACGCTGGTCAAGCACTGAGCAGGCAGACAAAGCACAAGTGAACACTTTAAATTACAATTTTTGGGTGAACAATCCTTTCAAGAGCAATGCAATGTATATATCTTCAAGTGTGCTTGTATCAGTGACACTTCCTCCTCACCTTGACCTGGTCAGCATTCAGAAGAACCCTGTCGACAGGCTCCGGCTTGCTGCGTGACCTCAGACCCACAGAACGTGATGCTTTACCGCCGTCGCGAGCAGACTGAAAGACAAACACAAGGTTTTACATTCATTATAATTGATCTGGAGATCAGCATGGCATACTAAGTACTATTTCTTAAATAAAGTAGCATGCAGCATGTGCAACATACACAACTGTTTCTGTATGCATGGAATACCCAGATGACACACTTCATCTGCCTAAATGTGCTAGAGTACATTGTGTGGAATACTGTATCCCACTATGCAATGTGCTAGTGACTCATTATTTGTTCAGACTGTCAAAAAAGACCGTCAAAACTACTATTATTGTGCTGTGTCCATGTCATAACGGAATTAGCATAATTATGAAATATTGCATATTTAGAAATCATTTTTTATGGCAACACTCATTATACACCTCTGATGAAGAGCGTTTAAGCTCGAAACGTCACCTATGGTGAGAACATAATTAAATACTTCTCTGGAGCTGTGGTGTGCCTACTTTGATGTTTTCGTTCTTATCTTTGTGGTAGAGCACCCACATTGAGCTTTTTTGGCCTAATTGATGTGCACTCTTGGACTGTTTTTTGTTTAACCCTCATTACACAGAAATGGATGTTTTGGAATTTGGAGATTCCTGTGTTGTTATAATAACTTTATAAATCAAGCTATTATCACAAAATTTTCTTTAGGAATTCTTAAAATATGAGATCCTTAAAATATGAGAGAAAAAATATGTGTGAGAAAAATTATAATTTTTAAATAATTTAAAAATAAACATGAAAAATATAGATAAAACTATATATTTAAAATGAGAAAATTTCAATAATATATTAAAAAATAAAATGACTTATTTTCTAGGCAGTGAAAATGTCGACAGGTTAAATCAAAAGCTGAATTACTGGCCCAAATATTTAAAAAAAAAGAAAAATCCCTGTAATGTTACATAACTAAAAAATATACTGTTTAGCCATTATATATTTAAATATATATGTTGACGTCTTTCAGAATTCAGAAATAATATGTTTTGTGTCAACACAAAAATAAAAAATAAATACCCAACTCACCTTAAAATATTAAAAAATATCCCATTTAGTTAAAGAATCCCAGGTGTCAGGTGGAGCTTATAAGCTGTAATTACGATCTAGACGGGCCAGAACATTTTCTGAGTTGGAAACTAGTAATTACGGTAATTCTGACGTGACATGAACGCAGCATTATTCCAGAGATGATAACTGCACGATCACGGACACACACATATATATTCTCACCTTCATATCCACACTCTCGCACGGCTCAAAGTCATCGGAGTATCTGTGCTCTGGTGAAATCTTCACTTTACTTCCTTTCTCAGTGCAGATGTACACAGATTCCTACGGTAATGTGCATAGCGTTAAAATGCAGTGCATTATTGTAGAAACAGGAAGGAAAAAAATAACTTCATATAGAATGTGGGATGAGTGTTTGGGGTTTGGTAACAGTGACTTATTAGACCATTAGCAGTGGCATGAGTGTACCTGCATCCATCGTCGTCTCTGTGTTTTCTCAGGCGCAGTGTGGCTCCTCTGTTTCTGTTGATCTACCGCACACTTCTCTCCACTCTCTCTGGTGGAATCTATGTGAACAGGCCACTTTATGTTATTCAGACGGTCACAGGAAGCTTGTTTTCACACACGAGCGTGGGTTGAGTGTTTACCTGCAGTGTGAGTGTTTCTCTGTGTTGGCGGATGGGCCGCTACTGAAGGCTGGATGCTTTTCCTGCTGGATCGGCTGTTCTGATCCGCATTAGCGGTGCTGACATGAGCGCCGTTGATGTACAGATTGAAGCCCTGCTCTAAAAGCTCCAACTCGGCCTGTTGAGGGTCCTTCCTCTGCAGTCTTCTCAACGCCCTGAGAGAGAACATAAAACACGCATCTGTTCGTCTCACATTTACTGAGTGAGAGAAACATGCAGGTAATCAGCAGGACATATGGGTACTTAAACAACGGATGTGCTTTAGCGCCCTAGACATTGTTGCTAAATGGTCAGGGTATAAATAATAATTTAACTCGTCAACCTGTGTGTTAAATGGCTATAAAAGTTTATTAATTTCATTATTCAGGCATTTCACACTACATTTAACCCTATGCAGAGCTCAACAACCACAATGCCCCACGGCAACTGTCACTTACCCAGCAATATTATCTTACATTTTTGATCACATGCACGCAGTTTAATGTGCATCTGTGACATCTGGTTGTAAATTCTGCAAGTCAAGTTTTTAAATTGTCAACTATGAAACACCGTTTGTAAACGCTCACCAAGGGTGCATTTTGCTCAAAAATACAGTAAAATTAACAGTAAAATTGTCAAATATTATTACAATTTAATGTAACTGTTTTCTATGGGAATATCTGTTAAAATGTAATTTATTTCTGCGATCAAAGCTGAATTTTCAGCATCATTCCTCCAATCTGCCGTGTCACATGATCCTTCAGAAATCATTCTAACATACTGCTTTGCTGCTCTAGAAACATTTCTGATTATTATAATTATTGTTGTTGAAAACTGTTGTGCTGCTCTCTAATTTTATACATTACATTTAATGTATAAGGTTAGTAACAAACCTAATAATATTAGATTTAAATTAAATAGAATTATTTGACTATTTTAGCATATCTCAAATAAGACGAGACGAGATTTGAATGCGATCGGCTTTCTGAATCATTGTGTGCGTTCTGGAGAAAGACAAGATTTAGTTTCACTGGCAGCTGGTTATTTACGAGTAGCTGAGTTCAAAGACAACGCATCACTTAACGCTAGAAATATCCACGGCCAGTTAGAATTTCTCTCTAGCGGGTTTTCAGCCAATCAGAGCGGCTCATTCGCGGGTCCAATCTTGCAGAACGTCACATGGACGAGCAGTGGTTGCATGCGATTCCTGCTGTGCTTGTAATAGTAGCCATATCATTCAACCTGAGCTCACACAGTTAACCTATTTTTGCGTTATCTGACCTGTGTTTGTACGTTTGTGTTCGGGTGTGTCATCAAACCTGTTTTTATGCTGCAGGTTGATTAAATATTCATCCAGCTTCTCCTCGGCAGAGGAGTGTTTCCCTCCCCTGCTCCTCCCGAGCTCCTGCAGACAACACATCTCTCAGTCAATCTGAACAATATGAGACACCAGATGATACACAAAGCTGCACAGACACAGAGAGACCGATGGGAAGCAATGGGAGTCTCAAGGAATTTCCTAGACATTTGACAATTAAGGTTCCTGAACTATTCTTTTAGCAATTTTTAAGGAAACAAAAATATATGCAAAAATAATGATAGGTTCACTCTCAGTCATTAGTTGGACAAACAGTTGACTCTGCATATTAACCTGTGACAGGAGCAAGTATTATAACATAGAAACAAATCTTTAAAGCAATCGTTCACCCATAAAAGTCCATAATCACGCTTCCTCCAGTGAAAAAGTCCATCCGCTGTTGTCTCTCACATCAAAATACACCCACATACTTGTTTTGGATGGTTTTGACTTGTGCATATTTCTGCTTGATCTGTGCAGAGTTCTCTCCTGCTCCGACAAATTACTTTTCTCTGGCGAAGGGGGAAAGGCAATATTATGGATATTATATCTCATATTTTGCACGTGTTTTAAGTTAAAAATGTCTTAATGATGGATTTGTTTCAGCTTTTGTCTTTTCCAGATGTTAACTGATGGACTGGAGTGCTGTGGATTATTGTGATGTTTTTATATCAGCTGTTTGGACTCTCATTCTGACGGCACCCATTCACTTGCAGTGAGACACTGATGCAATGCTACATTTCTCCAAATCTGATGAAGAAACAAACTCATCTACAGCTAGGATGACCTGAAAGTGAGCACATTTTCAGCAAATTTTCATTTTAAGGTGAACCAGTAACTCTTGAGTCTGAGACTGATTTGTGAGTCTGGTCATTGAAAAGAATGCGTTCATAGGAGTCATTTGGATTATCTGCTTGTTGTTGCATGCAACCAGCAGGGATGTCACAACAGAAAGACGTGAGAGACAGGATGACTCTTACAGAATCTGCACTGTTTTTCAATCACAGCATCTGGACGCTAGAGACGAGCGTGAATCAGAAGAGAAGAGAAGAGGGAAAACAGACAGGAAAAAAAGAAGAAAACGAAGTGTGAGTGCGATTTATAGCTGACAAACTAAGGAGACTTGCTCTTGATTGAGAAGAACATCATTTCAATACGCAGCTCATGTGTTTCTGTCAGGGGCTAAATCCCTGCGCTGATGCTGGAACAGATCTCCTTGACCAAACCTACTTCTGCTTTTAGCATAAATAAAGATCATATTTTCCTTTGACCAGGAAAGCTACAAGATTTTTTGTGAAGCCGTCCTTTTGAAAGGAAAATATGTTTATTGTATAACAATTGTATCATTTATTTATTTTTATATTATTTGTGTTCTTGTATGTACTTTTATTATCATTATTATTATGATTATGCTACTTCGTTCCTCCACATAAAAGCATCTGCTAAATAATACATAATATAAATGTAAGCCCTTGCATAATATAAATGTAAATGTATTGTAACACATTCGTGAATCATGTCAAAACGGTGTTATTTTGTTATTATACATTATGTCCGAATCTGTGAAAATGTAAGTATCTTCGAGATACTGTTATAGTTTTCATTATTTCAATTCGTTTTATTGTTATTGACTTTATCATTTTTATATTTTGGTATATTTCATGTTTTTATTCTAATTTTATTAAAAGTTTTTGTCTTTTTTTTTTTACGGTTAGTTTGTTGTACAACGTAAATGTGACAACTGTTGCTTGGCGACTAGCTTAAAGCTTTTTCCAAGTAACAAAACTGTTTTTTTTAATGGTTTTAGTTTTAGCCAACTACAATAACCCTGGTCTGAACATGTTGTTTCCAGTTTTATGTTCAGTGCATGTAAATAAAAAGGAAACAATAAGGTTTTTTAATTACTATGTGGGTCAGCAAAGGTAAATGATCTTTTCTACATTTAACTGAGCTGCTGCACTGGTGCATATGAAAGGCAGAAAGTGCTAAAAGAAAACAAACAGCATATATCTCAATCATAACACTACATAATAATAACTTTAAACACCTTTATTGATGGTGTATATGTATATAATGCTTTGTCAATGCAAAGCTTTTGTTTGTACCAGGTTCCAAAGCTTATACTGAACTCAGTATTACTAAAGCTTGATCTCAGCTGCACAAACTGATCAGACAGATGTTATACAGATGTTCACATGCTGAAAATTAGCCTCTTTGCTAACCACAACACGCTAACCCTCTCCGCCATTAAACTCTACGATATAAATCATCATATTCACTCTAGCATTCATTTCTACACTCTCTGAAATAAACGTGACGGATAATAAAAGCTGTCAACTTACTGTCCAAGACATTTCTCAGCTGAAATCGCCCTTCTGTTTGCTGGAGCGTCTGTGTGTTGTTGCGTTCAGGGCGTGCTGGTAACCAGGAGAGACGCTGGCCAATCACAGCGCGTCCTCTAAACACATTCCCCGCCCATACGACGGTCACTGCGAGATATTGACCAATCACAGCGCGCTATTGAAAAACAGGCCCGCCCACACAGCGGCAGAGCGCAGAGACGCTGTCCAATCACAGCACGCCTTCTCATTAGGAGGACGACGCAAAAGTCATTTGTGATAAATGAATCGATCAATTGAAAATAAAGGTGTTTTTTTTCAATCGATACAATTTACATAGGATATAAAAACACGTTTCATAAAACAATACATTTGAAAATATTTAAATACTATTTTATTAATATTATCTCACTACATAAAATCACAAATATTTAGCATTTTATTTCATCTTGCACTACTGACTTTAATACTTAATTAATAATGTTTAACAAGTCTAACAAGAAACGTTTGTTACTTTTTATTTATACCATTCCGGTAATATTATTTGGTCTGTTTATGCATATTTGTACTCATAAAATACAACTGGAATACTGCAATTAAAAAAAACACACACACACATGCTTGTGTTTTTCTATAAAAGATATTCAGAAATATTCTCTGATCAACCCTCAGACTTGTACTTTATTCATTTACATGATGAAAAGAAAACTGAAAAGAAGGAACCTAATTAATGTTAATTTAGAGTTCATTTACATGTGGGTGTCAACTAAAGTTAATATTGTTTTTAACCATCTTTAAAATATTAATATTACCAATCCTGTTCCCATAATCCATTGACGATACTCACTGTGTTTGCTGTTTTCCCTCCAAAATTATGTCACTTCCTGGAGGATGGTGTCATAAAGGAAATGGCTTTTGGAGATTTTACAAAACACTAACAGGATGAAAATATCAAGCACACACACACAAAAATAAATTGATTACAAATAATATAAATCAGTTCCCCTACATTTTGATTAAAGTAAAATAAATAAAATATTAAATATTTTTTCTAAATTGCCATTTTGTCAAATCCCACATATATTGTTTGGGTGATATCGATTTGGTGAAAAGGAAAACTATAAGATTTCAATCATTTAAAAAAAAAAAAAAAAAAAACAGGTTGAAATTTTGTTTATGTAATAAACAACTACCCAATATATTAAGGGAACCTACAGTGGGGACGGAAAGTATTCAGACCCCCTTAAAAATTTCACTCTTAACAATATTGCAGCCATTCGCTAAAATCATTTAAGTAAATTTTTTTCCTCATTAATGTACACACAGCACCCCTATTGACAGAAAAAAAACACAGAATTGTTGACATTTTTGCAGATTTATTAAAAAGAAAAAATGAAATATCACATGGACCTAAGTATTCAGACCCTTTGCTCAGTATTTATTAGATTAGAAGCACCCTTTTTATCTAATACAGCCATGAGTCTTTTTTGGAAAGATGCAACAAGTTTTTTACACCTGGATTTGGGGATCCTCTGCCATTCCTCCTTGCGGATCCTCTCCAGTTCTGTCAGGTTGATGGTAAACGTTGGTGGGACAGCCATTTTTAGGTCTCTCCAGATATGCTCAATTGGGTTGAAGTCAGGGCTCTGGCTGGGCCATTCAAGAACAGTCACAGAGTTGTTGTGAAGCACTCCTTCGTTATTTTAGCTGTGTGCTTAGGGGTCATTGTCTTGTTGGAAGGTAAAAATTCGGCCCAGTCTGAGGTCCTGAGCAATCTGGAGAAGGTTTTCGTCCAGGATATCCCTGTACTTGGGATTCATCTTCCCTCGATTGCAACCAGTCGTCCTAACCCTGCAGCTGAAAAACACCCCCACAGCATGATGCTGCCACACCATGCTTCACTGTTGGGACTGTAATGGACAGGTGATGAGCAGTGCCTGGTTTCTCCACACATACCGCTTAGAATTAAAAAAAAAGTTCTATCTTGGTCTCATCAAACCAGATAATCTTATTTCTCACCATCTCACAACCCCATGCGGGCTTTCATGTGTCTTGCACTGAGGAGAGGCTTTCCGTCGGGCCACTCTGCCATAAAGCCCCCCACCACCCCACCCCCCGACTGGTGGAGGTTCTGCAGTGATGGTTGACTTTCTACAAATTTCTCCCATCTCCCGACTGCATCTCTCTGGAGCTCAGCCACAGTGATCTTGGGGTTCTTCTTTACCTCTCTCACCAAGGCTCTTCTCCCCCGATAGCTCCGTTTGGCTGGACGGCCAGCTCTAGGAAGGGTTCTTGTCGTCCCAAACGTCTTCCATTTAAGATTATGGAGGCCACTGTGCTCTTTAGGAACCTTAAGTGCAGCAGAATTATTTTTGTAAACTTGGCCAGATCTGTGCCTTGCCACAAATCTGTATCTGAGCTCTTCAGGCAGTTCCTTTGACCTCATGATTCTCATTTGCTCTGACATGCACTGTTAGCTGTAAGGTCTTATATAGACAGGTTGTTGGCTTTCCTAAATCAAGTCCCAAATCAGGTATAATCAAAAAACACAGCTGGACTCAAATGAGGTGTAGAACCATCTCAAGGATGATCAGAAGAAATAGACAGCACCTGAGTAAATATATGAGTGTCACAGCAAAGGGTCTGAATCATTAGGACCAGTGATATTTCAGTCTTTCTTTTTTAATAAATCTGCAAAAAAAATGTCAAACAATTCTGGTTTTTCTGTCCAATTATGGGTGATGTGTGTCCCACATGAGGAGCCCAGCACCAAAAAAAAAAAAAAAAAAATTAACCTTAATGATTCTTACAAATGGTCCTGAAAACTATACAAACCCAAAGAGTGAAAAATTTAAGGGGGTCTTAATACTTTCCGTACCCACTGTATATGATAGAGACATGAAAAAGCACTGCATAGTACAAATAATAATGTCTGATTTGAACAACAATTGCTACACAGATCCACATCACCTCTGGTCAGATGATGCCTGAACATCAGAGATCAGAAAGTGAATCTCTCACAAATCCAACGTAAGACAAACCGTATAAAAAGACGCTAAAATCCAAGTCCAATGTTGAACACATTTTTATTCATTATAAACTGTATCCTTTATATAAAACCAGACAAAAAAGACTGAAATGAAATCACTTTCAATTAAAAAAAATAATGTAAACTGTAAAAGAAAAAGCTCACAGCAGACATCCAACTGCAAATGAATCTGTATTTCCCACTCACACACATCTGACCACTGAGAACATATGAGAATGAATGAACGCATCAGAGGAGACGTGAATGATGAGAACAAAATAAAGTCAGAAATGATTAGGGAAGCACAGAAATGAGGTTTTGAGGGCTTCAGGACATCAATCACCACAGTCTGATGTTAAACAGAACCAGCAGAACCACCACACACCCCTCAACCAAAAATAACCGTTAAAACACATTCCCTGCAGCGTTTATGCTGGCGTGTGCACGCGCGTGTTTCTTGTGTGCATAAATATCTGTGTGTGTGTGTGTGTGTGTGTTGTGTGTTCGAACTCGGTCGGCAGCTGACAGAATTCCCTTTTCTTTGGCGTGTTGGTCAATCCCAAAATATTAGCGAGAAGAAACCGCTCTGGATGAAATGTGAACGTTAAAACAAATTAAATGAACAATAGCAATAACTTAAATAAAAGTGCTTAAAAAAAACTATTCCTTTGGAGCCCTTTCATTAAAACAGAAGTCTGAGAGCGCACCGGGATGCCCAATGCGATAAGACGGAAAATTTCATAACAATAATTAGAATAGGATGGAGAGCGACGGGCTCAGAAACACCTCCGCACGTCATCGTCCAGAAGTCACCACCATCCCTCAAGTTCCCGGCCAAACGGATGCGACCTCGCAGTCCGTCTCAGAGGCGGCGGCGTCCGACTGTTCTCTCCGCCGTCTTTCCGCCTCCCACTCCACAAAGGAGTCGAACAGGCTGGGCCAGGCCTCGTCCTCGCTGTAGTTGCTGAGGTCCTGGCCGATGCTCTGCGTGAAGTTCAGAAACATGTTCCAGGTGTCGCGGGAGATGCCGCGCACGCCGCACGGATTCTCCGACAGGAAGTCCAGCCAGTGCTCCAGCAGCGGCGGCGTGTCCAGCGTGAAGACGAGCCGCCACAGCGCGATGGCGATGGAGCGCTGCAGCGAGCGCTGGCCCTGCTCGGCATCCAGCCCGAACTGGAAGGTGAAGCGGTAGAGATCTTTGAAACTCTCTTCTCCACGGGACTCCTCTAGCAGCATGGAGAACCGAGAGCAGATCCCTGGGATACTGTCGGCCTGGATCGCCTTACAGCCGTCCACAAACTCCCTCCTAAGACACACAAGCGCAAAACATGCAACGTCAACATTTGCAACCCATTTTACTTCTGTAATGTGACGTATTACAATTGAAAGCAATGTACAGTGGGGCAAAAAAGTATAGTCAGCCACCAATTGTGCAAGTACTCCCACTTAAAAAGATGAGAGAGGCATGTCATTTTCTCATAGGTATACCTCAACTATGAGAGACACAATGAGAAAAAAAAAAAAAAAAAATCCAGAAAATCACATGGTAGGATTTTTAAAGAATTTATTTGAAAAATTATGGTGGAAAATAAGTATTTGATCAATAACAAAATTTAATCTCAATACTTTGTTATATACCCTTTGTTGGCAATGACAGAGGTCAAACGTTTTCTGTAAGTCTTCACAAGGTTTTCACACACTGTTGATGGTATTTTGGCCCATTCCTCCATGCCGATCTCCTCTAGAGCAGTAATGTTTTGGGGCTGGCGCTGGGCAACACAGATTTTCAACTCCCTCAAAAGATTTTCTATGGGGTTGAGATCTGAAGACTGGCTAGGCCACTCCAGGACCTTGAAATGCTTTTTACGAAGCCACTCCTTCGTTGCCCGGCTGGTGTGTTTGGGATCATTGTCATGCTGAAAGACCCAAACACGTTTCATCTTCAATGCCCTTGCTAATGGAAGGAGGTTTTCACTCAAAATCACACGATACATGGCCCCATTCATTCTTACGTTTACACGGATCAGTCGTCCTGGTCCCTTGCAGAAAAACAGCCCCAAAGCATGATTTTTCCACCCCCATGCTTCACAGTAGGTATGGTGTTTTTTGGATGCAACTCATCATTCTTTCTCCTCCAAACACAACAAATTGAGTTTTTACCAAAAAGTTCTATTGGTTTCATCTGACCATATGACATTCTCCCAATCCTCTTCTGGATCATCCAATGCTCTCTAGCAAACTTCAGACGGGCCTGGACATGTACTGGCTTAAGCAGGGGACACGTCTGGGACGGCAGGATTTGAGTCCCTGGCGGCACAGTATGTTACTGATGGTAGCCTTTGTTACTATGGTCCCAGCTCTCTGCAGGTCATTCAACTAGGTCCCCCCTTGTGGTTCTGGGATTTTTTGCTCACAGTTCTTGTGATCATTGTGACCCCACGGGGTGAGATCTTGCGTAAAGCCCAGATCGAGGGAGATTATCAGTGGACTTGTATGTCATCCATTTTCTAATAATTGCTCCCACAGTTGAGTTATTCACCCAAAGCTGCGTACCTATGCGATCAGTCTTCCCAAGCTGGGGCAGGTCACATTTGCTTTCTGGTGTCCTTTGAAAGGTTCTTTGGTCTTTGGCATGGTGGAAGGTTTGGAGTTTGTGACTGTTTGAGGTTGTGGGCGGTGTCTTTTATCATGGGATACGAGTTTCAACAGAGCCATTAATACCGGAACGATGGCGGACAGAGGGCTCTTAAAAGAAGTTAGAGGTATGTGAGAGGCCAGCAATCTGCGTGTTTGTAGGTGAACCAAATACTGACGTTTTACCGAGGAATTTACCAAATATTAATCTTTACAATCATACAATGTGATTTTCTGGATTTTTGTTTTTTTCATTTTGTCTCTCATAGTTTAGGTATAACTATGATGAAAATTACAGGCCTCTCTCATCTTTTTAAGTGGGGGAACTTGCACAATTGGTGGCTGACTAAAAACTTTTTTTCCCCACTGTATGTATTTTTTGTTCATTGTAGTGAATGTTTAGTAATTTGTGTCATGTATGAGCTATTCTGGTCTATACCAATGTAAAGTGTAAAAGGGTTAGTTCACCAAAAAATGAAAATTGTCATTAATTACTCACCGTCATGTCGTTTCCAAACCCGTAAGACCTTTGTTTATTTTCGGAACACAATTTAAGATATTCTTGGTGAAATCTGAGGGCTCTCTGACCCTCGCTTATAGACAGGCAAGGTAAACGACCACTCAAGGTCCAGAAAAGTTCCAAGGATGATCGACCAAAGTGTCGTGTGTGATATCAGTGGTTAAAACTACTGCGTCCAATTGGACAGCGTTCACGGACAGTCCATGTACGCGAGCGTGCGGCAGCGGATTTTCGTAGCTTAGTAACATTACAGTAGAACCACTGATGTCACACGGACTACTTTGTCGATCATCTTGGTCCTTTTCTGGACCTTGAACGTGGTAGTACCCTTGCTGTCTATAGGACGGGTCAGAGAGCCCTTATATTTCATCAAAAATATCTTAATTTTTGAAGATGAACGAAGGTCTTACGGTTTCGAACAACACGAGGGTGAGTAAATAATAACAGAATTCTCATTTTTGGGTGAACTAACCCTTAAATTTCTTTCAGTTTTAGATATTTTTTAATGATGTCAAATGTTAATCGCCGATAAAATCGAATTACAAAATAAAAAATTTTGTTTGCAAATATAGTTTCGGTCTATTTAGTATGTTAAAAATATATTAAAAAACACACCATACAGTATATATTGTGGAAAATATTGCCTGTATTACATCTCTATATCTTTCTTACAATTATATTATAAATAAATAATTAAAATATCAATGTAAACAATTTTTCTGAAATGTACATGCATGTCTGGTATTTAGATTACCATAAATAAAATACACAGCACACGACACGATTATGTAAAACAAAACGCGTTTTAGTTGGCTGCGTTTAATCCACGATTATCGTTTGGACCTGCACTAGTATCTTTAGTTACCTCAACTTAAACAGTGTTGGGGAAAGTTACTTTGAAAGTAATGCATTACAATTTTGCATTACTCCCTAAAAAAGTAACTAATGGGACCCTTCGCCGGGGAGTTTGTGACAGGCAAATCTGACCCATAATAAACACGAATCTGGCATTGTCAACCAACAAAAAAAACAAGACAGGAGAATAGATTACCGTCGGTGGACTTGAACTGAAAAAACGGTGTTGTACCGGCGTCCTTTCTGCAGTGGAAACATGATACATTCTGCTGTTCATTTAGGTTATTTGTTGCTAACTAGTAAAGAGGAACAAGGAAGAGATGATTTGGTTCACCTGCTGCATGAACTGAGAGCTACAGTGATCTATCACGACACATTACACTATTTATTGTTAGAATTTTATTTTTTTTAATTGAAAGCTGAGACTTTGTTTCATACCAAAAGTAACCTGCTCTGTCTCGTCTGTTGGTGCGTTTCCAGTTTCTTCTTTGCTCTGCGATATATTTTTCACTGTGTGAGAACACGATGTGTGGCGTGAGAGCGGCATGGCTTGTTGGACTTAGCAACAGTAACTAAGGGGGGCGGGTCTTTGCGATGGGTCAATTGCGTTACTTTTTATGGAAAGTAATGCGTTACTTTACTTTTGCGTTACTTTTTCTCATCTGTGCTTGCTTGTTGTTTAAATAAATTACATGTATATGTATATGTAAATTCACGACTGGACAGTAGAGGGCGCAACTCAAAAACTGAGGAATAATGAATCTGTTTTTGTGCAAGTGAGGTGAGTAAATGCATGTTCACATTTAGTCTGGCACTACAGTAACATCATGTTCACACAGCGCACACAACATGGCGACAGAGAGGCCAGGCAGGTCCCACATGAAAAACAAAGTAACTGGCATTACTTATTTGAAAACGTAATGAGTTACTTTACTACTTACTTGAAAAAGTAATCTGATTATGTAGCTTGCCTTACTCTGAAAATTAAGGTAAAACAAATATGAAGGAAAAAACCCACTGCCAAACACACAACTGCAAATGGCGTCATTGCAACACTCTGACGTGATGAAGCAATCTCTGCAAGTTTCTGTCCGTTTCTGGAGGAACTGCACTGACTAATCATCTCTCACTCTACTGCTATTCAGCAAGAACACTGGGAAAACATCTCTTTATTACTTTGTTTTCTTCAACTGAACTTTTACATTTTCCATATTTTGCCTTAGAACCTTATAATACCCACAATGCAGTGCTGTAGAACTCTGTGGCTATTCAGAATGCAATATTAGTGTATTGCTAATGGTGCAATAATTCAATTTTGACTGTTGAATGATGAAATAACTGTTACAAATGATGATTTGTGTCACTTTCAGGTCTTCTGTTGCACATTAAATGGAAGATCAAGTTCTGTGCATTGCATTCTGGGATACAGTAATCAACTGCACAGTATAAATACTGAATGACACCCTCAATAGCACAATAACATACAGAGCATGCACACACACACAAAGTTCTTATGAAGCAATGTATTCTAAAATTGCATTCTCCAAAAAAAATTTATTCAGCAAGGATGCATTAAAACGATCAAAAGTGACAGTAAAGACATTTATAATGTAACAAAAATTATATTTAAAATAAATGCTATTCTTTTCAATTTTCTATTCATCAAAGAATCCTGAAAATTAAAATATATCACCGTTTCCACAAAGATATGAAGCAGCACAACTGTTTTCAACATAATAATAAGAAATGTTTCCTCATATTAGAATGATTTCTGAAGGATCATGTGACACTGAGGACTGGAGTAATGATGCTGAAAATTCAGCTTTGATCGCAGAAATAAATTACAGTTTAAAAGATATTCAAATAGAAAACCGTTATTTGAAATTGTAATAATATTTCACAATTTTACTGTATTTTTGATCAAATAAATGCAGCCTTGGAAGAGACTTCTTTCAAAAACATTAAAAATCTTACCGACAGTAGTCTATAACAAACCTTATAAACTCACCTTGTAAACTTGCACATGGTAGCAGCCTGGAACTTCCACGCCAGCACAAGCACTCTGAATCCCCCCCCCTGCGGATCGAACGAACAGGTCGTTTTGCAGCAAAGCACTCATCCCTCCTCCAGGATGGCATCCTCATACTCGTCCTTATAACACGAGAACAAGTCGTGAATCTGAGCGAGCGACACTCCTTCCCCGTCCTGCGTGCTCTTTTCCCGCTGCACTTCTGCGGAGACGGCCGGAGCCGTGCTGCCCTCCACCGTCACCTCTGACACTTTGGTGCCGTTGAATATGAGGTCGACGGAGGACTTGGCCACTTCCTCCTTGTGCGTGCCGCCCGTACTGCCGCCGCCTTTTTTACCGTGTGATTTCCCAGCATCCTTTTCGCCACTTTTACTGCCCAAAGAGGATGTGGGGTTTTTACATTTAGTCACACACTGACCCATGTCTCTCCCGCTCTCGTTCCCGTCTTGGTCGTCCCGTCCACGTCTCAGAGGTCTTCCTTCAGGTCCAGACGGCCCCTGCTAGACGCCGCTGCTCTGGCTGACAGACAGCAGTCACCATGCCCTGAAGATTCAAATCAAAGATTCATCATGGAGAATCAAACAGAGAGTCACTTTAAAGCAACAGTGAAATAAGTGTAGGGTCAATTATGCTTCACGTTCATGTTAGTTTAGTTTAAATGTCAAAGAAGAGTGTGGAGGATTTCACAACCCTTTTCATCCCCCTTCCAAAGAACAATGACGATCAGATGAATCTATATTGCACGTATATTGTTCCTCTTTTCGAGGTCACAAACACAGAGTTCCCTAGATGAACCTGAGCTTCACTTCCTTCCACACAGCGGACTGACGCCGTATCTCACTGCGGATAAAGGGGTCATATGATGCAAATTTCACATTTTCCTTTCTCTTTGGAGTGTTACAAGCTGTTCGTGAATAGATAAGATCCCTAAAGTTGCAAAGACTAAAGTCTCGAACCCAAAGAGATATATTTTATAAAAGTTAAGACTGGTCCACGCCCCCCTAAAACACCTTGTTTAAACACGCCCCCACATATCTACGTCACTGTGTGGGAAGATTTGCATAACGCCACCCCAATGTTCACGCAAAGAAAGAAAGCGTAACTTTTATTCTCGCTGTAGTATGTTGTTTCCGCTGCCATGTCGTAAAGACGCTGTGTGTTTCGTTGTGAAAGCGAAACTACTTTGTTTGGTCTTCCAAAAGAGGACACGACTAGAAATCAGTGGTTAAGTTGTATTAACACTGTTCCAGAACAGTTCAAACCAAAAAAATATTTGTGTGTGTGCAACGCATTTAACGGAGGACTGTTTCCTGATCCTGTGAGATTAGACTACAATGCCGGCTGTTCTAACTCACAGACTGTAAGTACGTTTTTTATATTAAAGGATTCGACACTGATGATTCAAACGTGAGGTTTGAGCAGTGTAGAGTAGCACTTGTTGTTTGTCATTTCTCCGATCACAAATGCAGACATGGTTTTATGTTACGCGGCACGATACGCAACGCGTAAAAACACAGTATAAGTCATTATAATCCATAATTATGTCACCAATGGATGCAACGAATGCCTTGTAAATGCCTTGTTTATAATGGGTTTTCATGTTTTTGTCTCTTCGCTCCGGCCGGACAGGGCATCACAGTATGGTAAGGGGCGTAATATTTCCGTCACATGCTTGAGGTATTCGGCCAATCACAACGCACTGGATAGCTGGCCAATCACAGCACACCTCGCTTTTCAGACCGATGAGCTTTGTAAAAATCTACGCCAGTTTCAGAAAGCGGGGGGGCAATCGAGGAGAAACAATAATGCATAAACACATTGCATTACACCAAATACACAACATAATGTTCTATTTAGCAACATCATATGACCCCTTTAACACTATTCTATAACTGTTTTCTCAACCTGTGATTTTTTTTTGGTAAAGCAGACCCATTGAATCATCTTGTATGATACTTATCCTGCCAAACAAAGTAAAGCAGTTATACAATGTGTGCTAAATTGCACCCTGCCAGTGAATCAGAGGCAGGGCGGGATGCTAACTAACCAGTGTGGTGAAATCTATTCATTGTGGCTGCTGAACTAGTAATCAGTGTATGACGGCATGCGTAGTGATTCTCGCAGTCAGGGGGCGGAGCCGCCGCTCCTCCCGCATTCTGATTGGCTGCATAATGACATGAAGAACTCATAAATGCTTCCACCATGACATGAGGAAACGTACCAAAAAACTGTGTTATTAGGCCGGGGTGAGTTGCACAGACCTGGCTAAACGTCGAGAGATCCCGTCTGAAGGTCTCGGAATAACACGCTTATAATGAGCCATCTGTGTCTTCAGAGGAATGAGAACAATGCGTGTCCATAATTCATCATGTGGGTTTCTTTGTTTCTGGCCTTTGTTTGGGTGTTCAATATTAAATAAAACTAAATAATTTTTCTTGAGTACAAAAGAGCCGTCAGACACGGTTTACTTATGAGCAACATTTTGTTATGCCTTTGAAACGTATAAATCACAAAAATCTTTTGAATGCAGCAATAAAATACAAAACATGTCAAATATGAATTAGTGTCATAATCAGACGTGAGGAATCCAATACAAAGACCCTCGACGGCATGCTGTATCGCCAGTTTATAACCGTTGCCTAACAATGTCCTTTAGCTGTGACAATATGTTATGAATACTGTGAAAAAAAATTATTACATTATACCATATTATATAAAATTAGAAGGGGGTTTAACAATTGGGATGGGATAACAAATTATAAAATTTAAGGACAGAATATAAATAGCTATGTACAAAAAAGTTCTAAAGTCAAAGATTTATTTAATCAGTAATCTTATTAAATGATAATAATTTTGTCTTTACTATTTTATGATTTAATTATAGAGAGAGCTTTTAAGCGAGAATAGGACTATTTCTCTTATAATAATAGTATCAATTAAAAACATTTGTTTTAATATATTTATATGAGAGGGCTATGAGGCAATTTACAAATTATAAAGTAGATATGTACTTTCAAAAAATCATTCATCATTATTTATTCTACTTCTTATTGTTTTTAAATTTACAAGAATTTTTATAGAGGAGGATTATAAGAGGATATTACACAAATATAAAGTAGAACATTTACTCAATTACTAATTATAAATTACAATTTTTATCGATCTTATATTCTATTGTATTAATATAAAAACATTATAAAAATATAATCTTGATCATAGATGAAATTATAAAGCAATGGAAATAATAAAGTAGAAACATTTTTAGAGAGAATACTGACAAAATTAAAAAGTTAGGACTAGTTATATAATAATTATAATTTATTTATTCATTTATAGGTGTGTAGTATGCATGTCTATCACACACCCCCACCCCTATATATATATCACGACCCCCTTAATGACATTGTTATACTTAACATGCAGCTGCCTTGAGCTGTTGCTCCATAATAATAATAATAATTTTTTTAAAGTTGTCACCTTATCCCCTAGCATATCTAGTGGTGACATGTAAGTTACCCTTAACACTTGGTCTCTATGGATGCTGTGCAATGATATAAACCGGAACGCTGTATCCACCAATCAGCATCCAGCAGCAGAATGATGGGCTTTATCATGAGGACTCAGCCGGGATCAGAACGGGCTCAGAGCCACTGCATCACCATGGATCAGGACACACACGTGTTGTGCAGCAGTACGGGACGCACTGACTCACCCAAATCCCCGAGCACTGAAGCGACGGGTCATCTGAGGAAACTCCATGGAGACGGCTGGAACATCCGCTAGCCTGAGCCCAAGCAAAAGCGAAAGAGCCGTTAGAAAATGATACGGCACGCACCACAATCTGAAGCATCTACACAACACACCTCAATCCACCGACACACTTTCACACACCCAACCACTGGCCTGGAAACTGTTTCCTCACGCTCTAACTAGCTAGCTAACTAACTAACTAATACCCACGAGGTAACCTAAATAAAACAGGGTAAATGGGAGCTGGGTTACATTAGAGGTGTTGGATTGCTGGTGTGACCGATGCCAAGATTCAATGACATATAACCTGACCAGGGTCATCGTCATAGAAACACACACCTGATGGAGATGTGGCCAGCATCTAGGGTCAAAGGTCAAGAGCGAGAACAAATTCACATTTGTAGGTCAATAATAAACACCTAATTTACTTTCATCATGTGCTGCATTTACGAATACAACAGGATGTTTGATGAGAAAACGTCACTGGATGCTGAAAACTAGCTATTACATACAAAACATGTTCGTAATATAGTAATTTGATATTTATTGATGTACTGCATGATATATAATAGCACTATATGATTTTCATTTACCATGGTTTCATTTACATGCGCTCCAAAGCTCTAATAAGAATACCACGGTACATTAATAGCTTACCCAAAAACATACTAATACCAAAAATTATAGCCTAAATATGATCATTCTTGCAAGGTTTATTAAAGTGAGACACAATTTATACTATTAAAAAATAACCAGTGTTATAACTTTCCCCAACACTGAAAATAACTATATAAAAATGTTTTTTTTTTTTTTATCTTAGTTTCTATTAAGCTGTATTTTATGGGTTTTTTCCCCCTACTCATTATAGTGCTGTACTGTATAATGTATAATGTATTTAATTTTCAATCTAATTTTATTTATAATTTTATTTGTTTATTATTTTGTATTTATTTTAATTACATTTTTTAAATTTAATCTAATCTTCAATTCTTAATCGTATTCTTGATTATTTTTACAAAATTACACTACAACAATTACAATAAAAATTATATTTATTCTTAGTATTATTTTCTCTAAACTGTCTTTCCACAGACCCCCCCACCCTAGCACCACACGCACATACTTCAAAAAATACCACGGTTAAACCACTGTAAAACATAGTAACACCATGGTACTTCTTTGTGAGTGAGAATAACTTTATGATATTAAATGTCACAATCTCTGTTATTATATTATATATGCTTGCACAGTTGCTGTCTATCTAACCAGCATTTTTGGGCATCACAAGCAAATGTGGAATTTTGTGCATCTAAACATTTTAGGCCATCTATTTCATATATGCAGCCATTTCTAGGCATGTGATTCCGATAATGCTGTCCATGTAAGCAGCTCACAGCCAAGAGTCTCCATCAGAATAAATGAGAAACGTCTCCTTTAAATTACGATTAACTGTCCGTCTATACAGCAAAAACACCATATGTGCTAAATAGCTACGCTCTGGAATTATACTGATAGTTCTGGTATATTAATATGTGACTGTGTGCGAGTAATGAAACCGTGAATGTGACAGTTAAAGTCTTTTAAAGAGCTGATCTCATGTTAGCAGCTTAGCTGGTTAGCTTCAGATGAGGGAGGTTCATTTCTACACACCTAACTTCATTTCAACTCTACAATGTGCGGACTCTGGACTGAAAGGCAGCAGATGTGTGGAGGTGTTTGGTGTTGATTTACCTGTGGAAAGATGATGAAATGGATCGGAATCAGCGCATCCCTGCGGTCATGCTAAAGCTAAAGCTAATCCCAGCCGAACCGGATCGGTTCTGAATCTCTGTGTGTAACGTTACGCAGGAGAAGAGCTTCTCTTTGTGTGCTTCTGATGCTCTTTGGGTCAGTAGATGATCATGGTTGACAATTCCCCCGCATCACTTCCTACAGACCCAGACCCGAACCCGAACCCGACCCCGCGCTGATCCGGACCGGCTCCGGTGAAACCTCCGTCTTTACCGGCTCTCACACTCCTCTGGATCGCTGCTGGGGGTCTGAGGTGATCGTGATGGACTCGATACGGCCGCACGGAACCATACAGACGCGGATCGGCTGCTGATTGATCGCAGTTTCTCTTTTTGTTTGGGTTCGAGAAGCTCTGCGCAAAAGCCGACGCAGAAATAGCCGCACCAAACAGCGCACGGCTCTCTGACTGCGCAGCATGAGAGCGTTAAGGACTCGTTCGAAACAAAACGTCGCGAGCACGTGGACGCCGGAGTGCGGAAGTGCGAGGATGCTAATCACGCATAGGTCTTGTGTATTAATTATCACGAATGTCAGATATATTGCAAACCTTGCGAATCTCTTACTGACAGATATCCAGTAACACAGAGGTCACACAATGCTTCAGATTTCTGTTTGTATCACATTTTTTGTATATGTTGTGTTTTATACTGAATAATAACGATTATTTCAACATAATTCTGCAGGAAGATAATTACGATAAACTATTATTACAATAGTCATATTATTTCTATATAATAGTATATAGCAATTAAATATCACATACCTTAATTGTTATTCATGCTGCATAATTGTTGAAATAATCGTTTTGATATTATTCTCTGTTTTGTGGTGTGTGTAGATAGAGATAATACTGTATATTATAGATATATATTTACAGCCACATTTATGCTGCATTACTTGCTTTCATCAATTTTCAGTGTGGTTGGTGGATATCATGATAATCATATATATAATAATTATTATTCAGTGTATATGCATTTTGTCTAGCAGTCTTTTCTAATTTAATAAATTTTCCATCTAAATAATCACAAGAATTACAAATTAGGAGAAAGGGTAAACATGAATTTGAGGAAAATATAAAATTCCTTTCGGAATTTTCGGAGCTGATCAAAGGTGAAATCATGCAGTTGTCAATGTACGGTCATTACAGAATGTCAGATTCATATTTATACACTCTATTGTTGTGTTTGGTGTTCACAGGTGGTCCGGATGTCTCGTTCAGATGTGCTTTCTCTCTACAGGACGGTCCTGCGCATCGCACGCAGCTGGAAAGCGCAGTCTTCTCTTCCACATGACACTGCCACTGAGAGGAAATATATCGCTCAGGAGGCTCGAACCCTTTTCAGACAGAACCAGCAGGTGTGGACTGACCCCAGATCACCTGATGAGCTGCTATAGATCTCATATCAATCACATTTTCTTATGCCTTCTCTCTGTTATAGGTAACAGAGCCAGAATCAATCAAGAGATGCATTGAAGAGTGTGAAGCTCGGATAGAGATAGGTGTGCATCTTTGATCAAATAGTTACTGTCATTTTAGAGCTGAGACATTAATGTCCTTTTTGAGACATTTTCAGGTGTTTGGTTTTATCAGATAGCAGGTGAGCTGCTAAAAATGGTTGTTTTCTGTTTTTCATGTCAGGACTGCATTACAGGAACCCTTATCCTAGACCAGTAAGTATCTCTACACTCTAAAAAAAATGCTGGGTTAAATATATCCCAACTTCAAAACAACCCAACCGCTGGTTCAAAACAACCCACCCGCTGGGCCAAAACAACCCAACCGCTGGGTCAAAACAACCCAACCGCTGGGCCAAAACAACCCAAAATCCGCTGGACAAAACAACCAACCACTGGGGCCCAAAAACAACCCACCGCTGGGCCAAAACAACCCAACGTGGGTCAAAACAACCCACCCGTGGGCCAAAACAACCCAACCGCTGGGTCAAAACAACCCACCCGCTGGGCCAAAACAACCCAACCGCTGGGTCAAAAAAACCCCACCGCGGCCCAAAACAACCACCGCTGGGTTCAAAACACCCTAACACCGCTGGGTCAAAACAACACCCGCGGGTCAAAACACCCCAACCGCTGGGTCAAAACAACCCAACCGCTGGGCCAAAACAACCCAACCGCTGGGTCAAAACAACCCAACCGCTGGGCCAAAACAACCCATAACACCTCCCGCATGGGTCAAATAAACAACCCCCGCGGGGCCAAAACAAAGCCCAACCGCTGGGCCCCAAAAAAAACCCAACCGCCTGGGTCAACCCCCCATGACCGCTCCCTCCCCCCAACACCAAACAGGGGCCTCCCCACAAACAAACCCCCACCGCGCTGGGGCAAAAACCCCAACCCTGGGTCAAAACACCCACCGCTGGGTCAAAACACCCCCAACCGCTGGGTCAAACAAACAAACCAACCGCGGGCCACAAACAAAACCCAACCGCTGGGTCAAAACACCCCAACCGCTGGGCCAAAACAACCCAACCGCTGGGTCAAAACAACCCAACCGCTGGGTCAAAACAACCCAACCGCTGGGCCAAAACAACCCAACCGCTGGGTCAAAACACCCAACGCTGGGCCAAAACAACCCACAACCGCTCATGGGACAAAACCACCCCACACGCTGGGCCAAAAACAACCCCATACCGCGGGGTCATAAGAAACCACCAAACGTGGGCCAAAACACCCACCCGGCGGGCAAAACAACCCAACCCCGCTGGGAACAAAACAAACAAACGTGGTCAACACAACCAATCGTTGGGTCAAAAAACCACAACGTGGGCCAAAAACCCAACCGATGGGCTCCAACAACCACAACCGTTGGGACCAAGAAACCCAAAATCCGCTGGTACAAACACCCCAACCGCTGGGCCAAAACAACCCAACCGCTGGGTCAAAACACCCCAACCGCTGGGCCAAAACAACCCAACCGCTGGGCCAAAACAACCCAAACGCTGGGCCAAAACAACCCAAACGCTGGTCAAAACAACCCAATACGCTGGACAAACCAACCCAAAGTCAGAATTGCAAGATATAAACAAGTCTGAAAAAAAGTCTGAATAGTGAAATTCACAGTTTGCCAACTACCCTTTTCTTTTCTTTGTTCTTCCATGGCAGAAACTAGCTTCCATTGGTGTGTTTTTAACTTTAATGAAAGTAATAGTTTATTCTTCTCTCTCAGACGTATCTTCCTCCCATGGGTCTGGCCACTCAGAAAGGCCGAAAGCTGCAAGCTCAGCAGAGACTGAGGAAACAAGCCAAACCGGTGTACCTGCAGTCTCACGATGAGACCTGACACACACAGACTGTACAGACGCCACTGCACTGATCTTAAAGTGTTCAAAAACACCCAGGAACATTATAAAGTCATGTTATTTCTAGCTAAAAGGACAGCATTATTGAAACTGAGCATAGTGAAGTTACTCTCACTGCCAGTGTAAAGCATGAGCCACTGTTAAAGAGGACAGTCATCATTTACTCGCCCTCGACATGACGTTTCTTTCTTTGTTATTTTCCGAGGATTGGTAACCAAACAAGTGCTGGTCCCCCATTGACTTCCATAGTTTGGAAAAAAATTACTATGGAAGTCAGTGGTGACCAGACAGTCATATAGGTTTGGAACAACATAAGGGCGAGTAAATTATGATTTTTGGGTGAACTGTCCCTTTAATGTGATTGATGTTAAAGGTGTATTTATCTATATAGTTTCATATATCCATTGTAGAAAGGTTCTCAGTAACCTGTTGCATAACGTATCTACCTGTTATTTCAATTAAAGTTTATTGTTTATGCCATTCATGTCACGTTTTGGAATTACACCCTACAAATGGTTTGTCTCGGCACATTTACTTGGCATAGAAGTTATTTTAACATGCAGATTTATTTTATTGTTCTATCATTTATATGAAACTTAAAGGGTTAGTTACCCAAAATGAAAATTCTGTCATTAATCTACTCACCCTCGTGTTGTCGAAGCGTAAGACTCGGTCTCTTCAGAAATATGAGAGCTCTTTGACCCTCCCATAGACGGCAAGGTAACTCCCACGTTCAAGGTCCAGAAAAGCACCAAGATGATCGACAAAGCAGTCCGTGTGACATCAGTGGTTCAACCGTAAAGTTACGAAGCTACGAGAATACATTTTTGCACAAAGAAAACAAAAACAAAGACTTTATTCCACATTTTCGTCTCTACTGACTACTTTGTCGATTATCTTGGTACTTTTATGGACCTTGAACGTGGTAGTTACCTTGCTGTCTATGGGAGGGTCAGAGAGCCCTCAGATTTCATCAAAAATATCTTAAATTGTGTTCCGAAGATGAACGAAGGTCTTACGGGTTTGGAACGACATGAGGGTGAGTAATTAATGACAGAATTTAAATTTTTGGGTGAACTATCCCTTTAACATCGATAGTGCTGTAGTTTTGTATTTTATCAGTTTTTTTTATGTAAACACATAAATGCAAACTGATATCCTCAGTTGTTTAGTTGGCACAGGCAGGCGACCCCGCAATTGATCCAGTGGTTTTGCGGTTTGTCCGAGGGCAGCTCAATGGACAGCACATAGTTTGTGACCAGTGGTGGAAAGAGTCCCACGCCTGGCACTGGTCTTGTACACGGGACAGACGTAAACGCTCTGGTGAAGGAAACTGGTGCTCTCTCTGGGCTTCAGCCAGATTATGGGCAGCGGGTCGAAGAGAACTTTAGGAACAGACTCACCGATAACCATGTGCTCTCGATCCCTCGAGAAAAAGCCCACAGGACTTACACACGTCTGGCTTTGCTCCATATGGAGGTACACTGTTTACAGACTAAAGAAGACATTATGATTATACATAACATAAAATAATATGTTATTAAGCAAGGATGTGTTAAAATGATCAAAAGTGACAGTAAAGACATTTATAATGTTACAAAAGATTCCTATTTCAAATAAATGCTGTTCTTTCGAACTTTCTATTTATCAAAGAAATCGGAAAAATAAAATGTATCACGTTTTCCACAAAAATATGAAGCAGCACTAATGTTTTCAACATTGATAATAATCAGAAATGTTTCTTGAGCAGCAAATCAGCATATTAGAATGATTTCTGAAGATCATGTGACACTGAAGACTGGAGGAATGATGCTGAAAATACAGCTGCGCATCACAGAAATAAATTACTGTATCTATTAGATTCCCCATATAGAAAATAGTTATTATAAATTCTAATAATATTTCACAATATTACTATTTTACTGTTGTACCTTTGGGCAAATAAATGCAGCCTTGGTGAGCATACGAGACTTCTTTCAAAAACATTTTTAAAAATCTTACCATCCCCAAACTTTTGAATCTTTTTCTACTGTTGTTTTGTTTTAAGATTGTGATGTTGGGAAACTCTTTTTTTCTTCTTTTTTTCTTTTTTGTGAGCACAGATCATTCTATGAATGCTGCACCTTTCTCCGTTTCTGTATGCTCTCATTAGCACACAAACCTCAAACTCAAAGCCGATGTAGTCTATGGGGATGGTGTACTTGCAGAGCCAGCAGCACTCCATCTAACAGCTGATTGGTCTCCTGGTCGTCTTTGGTGATATTAGCGTTGCTGTGGAGGCCGAAAACCTCAGGTTCAGCAGTGATGGGCAGGTTGCGGATGTAGTCCACGTAACTTTACATACAGTACAAAAGAGATTATGCACTGAAAATCTGATGCCTCAATACGAATCAAAATCAAACTTCATGGTTCTCGTATGTCTCATGATGGATCACGATTCAAAGCATTTTCATGTTTTGACTTGAATGCAAGTGTGGATGAGATTTGCGAGCTACCTCCCGAGCGCCCTTTCACGTTGAACACCACAGGACATTGGGGTTGGTTTCGTGCTCCTTTCAACCATCACAAACCGATTCTCCATTATACTCAATCCTTCCCCAATTACCCTGGGACCATTGACAACTTATGATTGCCCCTTACCCGTTAAAGCTAGGTCCGTACATTTAATCCATACATGCATAAACTATGCATTCGCAATCATATCCCCTGCCATCAATCCCTGCATGCCTGCCCACATGCATCTGCTCGCGAATATCTCTTTCTTATATTATCTCTAGTATATATCTATATATATCATCTATGATCGATAGAGTCTCTTAGACGCCATCCTACATGCCTTCCTAGGCCTTCCCGCAACCTTAGTCGACCAAGTACTTTTATGGCCTTTCGGGTCTTTTTGGCGTAACAGTCCCGTCCCTGTCTTAAAAACAGGCTGTAACACGTCACAGAAGAAAGAGGTCACAAGTCATACAGGTTTTGAACACCATGAGGGTGAGTAAATGACAGTATTGTAATTTAAACATCAGTGGAATCCATCTAGTTTGTCAATGTCAAATCTTTCTCCTTTTCATTCTCCTACAGGCCAGAGTGTCTGTGTGTACCTGGTATGGACCGTGTGATGGCACGCCGTTTCCAGCTCCATAACAAACAGGAGACGGTTCCTGTAATATGGTCAAGCTGTAGACAGTGTCACCCTCCCACCATAATTACACTCTCCTACAGAGATCATGAGTACAGAAGGGGTGAAGACAGTGATGCTTGTCTACAAAAATGTTAAAAGAACTCGATTTGAATACCATGTGGTTATTAAAGAGAAGAGTTGCTGTTAACTCATTGCTGTGTGGTTTCTAGGGCTTTCTGGGTGGTTGCTTGCTTCATCTCCTTGTGTTCACCTGTCAGGTATGTGAGGGCCTCCAGGGGAACCTCCTCATACTCGCAGGAACATCTGAATCTGCCGAATGCTGATTCTCAGGTCAGATTCATTAAACTCGTATGGAATATTCCAACCTGCAGAGAGAGATTGCTTTATGCCATGATAAAAACTACTGAACTCATCTCAAACGGGAAATTCAGCTTTTGATTATGAGTCTTAGACAAAATACAAAAAAAATCAGCAATGTGGCTTCCATAAAAATTTAATAATCTCACCAAAACATTCTAAAGAAGAGCTTGTAGCTTGAAACATCTGGTAAGATTATTAAATGATTTTGGGAGCAACCGTGTGTTGATGTTTTTAAAAAAATATATTATTTTGGTTGTGCACATAATATTTGTTTTTTTCGGATGTGCATGCTTTATACAATTGTTGGATATTTATGATCACTCTTCCTTATAATTCCCAGATCATCAGTGTATATTAATAGAAATTAGTTATATTAGACAATCTTGCTTTTATAAAAGTTCTTAGTTTTCAGGAGAATTAATCTATGAACTTCCTATAACTTCCTCAGCCTATTAAACTGCCATATTTGCCTACCGTAGCAATAGGAGCACAGAGGATGCAATATGCACAGTGCTGCGCTCGGTACTCACACACTTGGACAATAACAACACATATGTACGGATGTTGTTTGTTGACTTCAGCTCAGCATTTAACATTCCCTCCAAGCTGTCCACTAAACTTGGAGATCTGGGCATTAACACCTCCCTCTGCAACTGGATTATGGAATTTCTGACCAACAGACCTCAGCAAGTTAGGTCAGGCCACACCTGCTCCACCACCATCACACTCAACACCGGCGTACCACAGGGCTGTGTGCTGAGCCCATTCCTCTACTCCCTCTACACCCACGACTGCAGGCCTGTGCATGGATCCACCACCATCATCACGTTTGCAGATGACACCACGGTGATTGGCCTCATCAGAGACAACGATGAGTCTGCCTACAGGGAGGAGGTACAGCACCTGGCCGCATGGTGCGCTGACAACAACCTGCTCCTTAACACCAATAAGAAAAAGGAGCTTATTGTGGACTTCAGGAAGAAGAAAGGAAACACACATGACCCCATCCACATTAACGGGACAGTTGTTGAACGTGTCTCCAGCTTCAAGTTCCTGGGAACCCACGTCTCGGAGGACCTGTCCTGGACCACAAACACCTCCAGCTTGGTCAAGAAGGCTCACCAGCGCCTCTTCTTCTTTAGGACACTGAAGAAGAAGCAGTTGTCTTCAGCCATCCTGGTGAACTTCTACTGGTGTGCGATCGAGAACATCCTGACCAGTTGTATCACAGTCTGGTATAGGAACTGCTCAGTTGCTGACCGCAAGGCACTGCAGAGGGTGGTGAAAACTGCCCAATGCATCACAGGGACACCACTTCCAGCTATTGAGGACATCCAGAGGAAACGCTGTCTACGTCGAGCTCGCAGCATTCTTAAGGACTCCTTTCACCCTGACCATAGACTGTTTAACCTCGTGCCCTCGAGTGGCGCTTTCAGAGCTCGGACAAGGACGCAGACTTAGAACATATTTTTCCCTACAGCTGTCTCCTTACTGAATTCTGCCTGCTGACACCCCCCCACCACCACCCACCCACACACACACACACACACACACACACACACCACTACACCACACACTCCTCACCCCTCATCACTACATCTGGTTTACAAAAGACTTGTATTAATATGACAAATATTACTTGCACTACTCTCTGTAAATCCAGAATACTGAATGATCCATTTGTACACTGGGATATTTTCTATGCACTTTTTTAAATGTCCATTGCACTAGTGTTTTGTACAGCTTAATGTATCGCTTACATATTCATTTGTAAATGATGTTCATATGTTCATAGTTTCTGCTTATAGTGTACATAAACTTATCTGTATAGTATGTTCATAGTACACCTACTGTATATCTATATGCTGATAGTATTTAAAAATCTGTAAATGATGTCCATAGTACTGCCTTATCTGTATATTTATTGTACATTTGTAAAATATGGGAGACACTGTATATCCTGTACTTACTGCTTATTGCACTTCTGGTTAGATGCTAACTGCATTTCGTTGCCTTGTACCTTACATGTGCAATGACAATAAAGTTGAATCTAATCTAATCTAATCTTTTATTTATGGTACTGTAATGCTTGTTTAGAAAAGATCAGATCAGGTAGATTGCTGATAGTACACCAGAGTATCACTGTAGCCAGATAGAGGCTGAATCAAATAAAGGATGACAGACAGGACCGCATATCTGACCGAGCAGGCCGAATGTTCTCCTCTCCTGGAGCAGAGCGTGGAAGAAACAAAGGCCGAACAGCAGCTTCTGCCAGATGTCCTGCTTAGCGGAGCTGCTGAAGAAGGCAGGATCTGAGATGGGGTCGCTGAGGTAAGAACGCAGTAAATTTGCCCTCAGGCCTTTGGGAGGCTCGTTCGTCATCTTCACCCCATTCTGCAAAACCCTCACTGGAAAATTATCAGACGGCTGACTGGTCAACCACAACCTAAAACACAAGAAGTTTGGGGTTTGGTTATTGGGAAAGATTTATTTATTTATTTTTCATGGCAGTTAATTTATGGCATAATGTTGATTACAACAGAAAATACTTTCTCATGGTCATTACATGATTAATATTATTCATAATAATGAATGATCATTTAATTATTGAGGTACAATTGTAAGTGTACATTATGATAGTGTTAAGTTTATTGTATTTTATGCTTATTTTAAATTTTTTTTTTATTGTGCCCAGGCAATCTGTTTTTTTGTTTGTTTGTTTTTTGCACTATTGAGAAATTGAGAGAAAATGTGCTTGATTGTCATTAAAAATGTCACAATTCTAAAACTGTAATAATAAAAATACGCTTTATTGTTCTTATGATATATGTATATGTATGCATATATACGCATATATATATATATATGTGTGTGTGTATGTATATATGACTTTTTTTATTATTATTAAACATGTCCTGGATATGCTCTTCAATTTGCCATATATCTACTAAATGTAACACTGTGCTGAGAATGAGTGTGATTTGCAGTCAGAATGATTTCTGTGAAACAGCAGAGTGAGTGTGTTAGATGCACACATTCTGTTATTCTTACCGGAAGCTGGTGTGTGTGTTTTCAGGTGTGATGACCTCCTCACAAATCTTCTCCAGCGTTGGCATCCAGCTGGTGGCGAGGTGACAGTTCAGCAGAACCACCCAGGAGCCGTCGGTCAGCGCTGCTCGGATCAGCTGCTCAGTTACCGGACCTTGACCCTGAGTCCCTGACCCAGAGAGATGTCTGGGTCTTACTGCCGCCCATGCCCAAGGCACCTGCAAACTTCAGTAGTCCTGAGTTAGACAAAAAATGAAAGAACATCATTTAATTGTAAATGTTTAGGGCTGCACTGAAACAATCATATATTGTGATTCTATTTCTCATAATGTTACATAGATTGCTCAGATTTTACATTGGTCTTCAAGCTGCAACCCAACATTTTAAAATCAACTATACAAGTATATTAATATTAAAATAGATAATAAACAAGTAGAATAATCAAACAATAATTAAAATATTAATATTACTACAGCCAATTATTCACACCACAAAACACATGGTAGGAAAGTATGTCACATTTTTGCCATTTGCTACCATTTTAGTTTCTCTTTTGCAGATTCAATTAATATTGAAATATTAAAAATATTAATATTATATCTGTATTTATTCTGAAGAGTAACAGCCGGATCACCAGATGATACTGCATCATAAAAAATGATAGGGGGTACATTAAAAAAAAACAAAATTTTCATTACTTGAAATAAACGGAAATAAAATAAAGATATAAAAACTACCAATTATTTATTTCAGCAAGTTTCCAAGGCAACAGTTTAGTATACTATAAGTGTTTGTTCGCTCGCTGTATGTATATAGATTACTCATAAAATATGAAGAATTCTACTGTAAAGTCATTAAAACAACTGTGAAAAGTTTTCAAATAATAATATTACAAATCATTTCATTGTAGTTGTAATACCACATTGTGAACACACAGTGTCGCTGTTTCACTAATCGTTAGAGGGCATATAGATTAAGAACACTAAGATAAAACATTGTAGATATAAATTCAATTCAAGTTTATTTGTACAGCGCTTTTCAGCTTTCAGAAAAACTAAGTTTCTACACAATATGTCAGTTGGTAGCTACAGTGGTGACGGTCAGGCAATTCACATAGAGACTGTAAGGAAAAAAATCAATTAAAGACGTAATCCAAAGACGATGAACCACTATTAACAGCAATTATTATATGATGCAATCAAACTTACAGCAAAATGTGGTAGTTCTGTATGTTGTTACAGGGTTGGCATCATCTGAGGTCCTCAGAGGGGTTGCATCATCTCTTCTCAGGTGTAAGGTGAGCCAACTGAAGCTTGTGTAAATCTAGTTCGGCAAAAAACAGAGAACAAATAGAGACATAATTAGCGTAGATGCTATTCCAACCAAGCAAAATTGATTTCTTTAAACCAAACTAAAGAATAACTATGTGCATTTGATCAGATATGACTGCAGTAAAATATTATGAGATGCATTAATTGAATGCTTGACCAAAGAGATGTCTTTAATCTAGATTCAAACCGAGAGAGTGTGTCTGAACCCCAAACAGTATCAGGAAGGCTATTCCAGAGTTTGGAGCCAAATGCGAAAAAGCTCTACCTCCTTTAGTGGACTTGCTATCCTAGGTACTACCAAAAGTCCACAGTTTTGCGACCTTAGGGAGCGTGATGGATTGTCGCGTGGTAGAAGACTAGTTAGGTACGAAGGAGCTAACCCATTAAGGGCCTTATAGGCAAGTAATAATATTTTGTAGCTGATATGGAACTTAATAGGTAGCCAGTGAAGAGACTGTAAAATTGGGGTAATATGATCATATTTTCTTGACCTGGTAAGGACTCTAGCCGCTGCATTTTGGACTACATGTAGCTTGTTTATTGAAGATGCAGGAAAACCAGCTAGCAGTGCATTACAATAGTGCAGTCTAGAGGTCATGAATGGATGAACTAGCTTTTCTGCATCAGAAAAAGTTAACATGTTTCGTAGCTTGGCAATGTTCCTAAGATGGAAGAATGCTGTTTTTGTAAAATATGATTTTCAAAAGACAAGTTGCCATCTAATATAACACCCAGATTTTTGACTGTAGAGGAGTAAACAGTGCACCGTCTGTTTGCAAAATTGTACTCCAAAGAGATTTGTGTACTGTCTTTTTTTTTAAATTCATGAAATTATTTTAAAAGAAATTTTATGAAAACGGTTTTGACTATATATATATGTCTATAGATTATATATAAATATCTACTACACGTGTGTGTGCACGACAGGTAAGTGTGTGTTGTGAGGTCACGCTATTAAAACTCTCGGAAAAAATAACCACAGAACTGGCAAAGGACCCAAGAGCGGACAAGAGTCATTCATCACCAGGACTCTACAGGGCAATCATATAGTAAAGTCTGCATTATTTAAGAGGGAGAAAGAGAGGTAAATCCTACCGTCCTGTCCGATATTCCAGTTTCTGTCCCGTCAGCAGTTATTCTGTATTCCACACCTTAACCACCTGCATTAGCTGGGAAAGACTTGTGCACAAACACATCGCTTATTCACAGATCTCTTTAGGAACTTTCACTAACACACAAGGTCATCAGTAGAAGTGATCAGACACTAGTGAGTAATCCAGCACACATAGATCACTGTCAGCATCAAATAAACATGACTTCTGTGTTTACTGCTTTCAAATGTCTAAACAAGGACATATTCAAGCTGCACAACTAGATTACACCACGAGACTGGACTAGATTACACCACAGATTACACTGGATCACACATGCCTTTCAAGACGACAACCAGCCTGACGTTCAGGGACAAGAGTCAGTCAGAATTACACTAGCACTCAAGATTTTTCAGCATCATTCCAGTCTTCAGTGTCACATGATCCTTCAGAAAGCATTCTGATTTGCTGATTTCGTGAAGAAAAAAAAATCTTATATTTTCAGTGAAAGCAAGGGTGATGGTCATATTGTGGAAACCATGATATACTACCATTCAAAAGTTTGGATTAAGTAAGAAAGAGAAAGAAGTAAGAAAGAAAATAAGTAAGATAAGAAAAAAAAAGAAAGTCAGTAAATCAGTAATGATGCATTAAATTGATCAAATTAACAAGACCACTATTAATAATTGAGGACCAATAATAATTGGTCGTTACAAAGCAGCAGATCAGCATATTATACTGATTTCTGAAGATCATGTGACACTGAAGACTGGAGTAATGATGCTGAAAATACAGCTGCGCATCACAGGAATAAATTACATTTTACAATATATTCACATAGAAAATAGCTAATTTAAAATGGAAAAATAATATACAATATTACTGCTTTTACTGTAGACTTCTTTCATAATATCTTACAACCCCAAACTTTTGAATGATAGTGTACATGCAATAAAGTCTAAATAATTGTTAAAATCATGGTCACCATTACATGCATGGTATGAAAAGTGGAAATTTCTGGGAACAGAATAACATCCAGCAAATCTTTAAAGTCAACATGAAAGCACCCGCAACTCATTTGAAAGGGATTTACAAGTGAAAAGATATGCATGAGAAAAAATGTAGTTCAGGACTGTGTGATTTGGAGTTGAAACATAAAAGGGATCTAACAGACAAAGAAAAATTCAAGTACAAAGATAATCATTTTGTGCTTTAGAATAACATGCCGCATGTAATTGTGCACAATAAGAGCAGCAACCTGCAAGAAAGGGTTAATTTGTTGACTGTATTGACCCATAAAACTGTAATTTCACATTCTCAGTCATCACAGCTCAGCTTATATCACATCACAGCTAAACCCTTCTGCATAAAACCTGTTAAAATGCAATTTTTCGTGCATGGAAATTGATAACACACAATCTGGAATAGAAATGGTTATGAGTGGGAGAGATGGCACAAGAGAGAGAGAAAGAGAGAGAGAGAAAGCATGTAATTAGATGGCTAAAGACTTAATTGTCTTTCATCTATAAAGACATTTAGAACCCTCTGCTGTTCCAGCATGCAAATACAAGACGACACATTCCCTCGCTCGTTATAATCTCTTCATGAAGTCAGCGAATCAGACATTGTAAGCGTGATACATAATAGCTTTAGCTGATTTCTTAACTGAACAGATATTACACTACACCAGCTCAGGCTATACGTATGCATGTTTCTGTGTATTTGAGTGATAGATTTAGACTGTAATTGCATTATTAAAGCAGTACACCTTCATCCCAAACCTTTCAAATCTCAGAACTGAAAGTTCACAATGTTGACATTAAAGGGAACGTTTACCTGAAAATGAGGTTCTGTCATCATTTACTCACCCTCACGTCATGCCAAACCCATTACTTTCTTGTTTTATCTGTGGAACATAAAACAAGATGTTTTAAAGAATGTTCATGCTGCTCTTTATTATACACTAAAAGTCACGGTCAAGCTCCAAAAACTATTCATCTTGTTATAGAGGCCAAGTTAAACTTTTTTCTTTCTTTTTTTAAAGAAAGTCTGCAAGTCCATAATGGTTTGCCTATGTAACATACAGTTTGGAAACGAAAATGTGCAAAAAGAAGTAATTTTATGTCACTTTACCATTTTTTAAAGGAAAAACTTGTAATAAATCAGTGATTGCCCACTTTTCCAGTAAAAGCATCAACATGTTAAATTATAAACTTATGAACTGCATATCCCACAAACAAACCATTATGAACGATGATGAATAAAAAAATGTAGTAGAATATAAAAATATTGATGTTGCTAATTGTATAAAAATATTGATGTCATTGATTTTATGTTTTAGGTTTATTGCAAAATATTTAAATATTTTAGTATTATTGAGATGCTACAAAAGTTTTTATTAATTTCTTATAATGTTTTCTTTTTCATTTACATAATTTCACTTTTCATTTTAATTATTGTAAAAAATGTATTAGTGTGTTTTTGTCATTTATATATATATATGTATAGCCACAAAGGTTTATAAATTTTTATTTCAGTTTTAGTTTTTTTTAGTACATCAAGTTAAACTAAATGAAATAAAAATGTTTTTTTTATTTTATTTCAGTTAAAGTTTACTTTATTTAAAATAATGATTTTTAGTTAACTAAAATAACCATGATTCAAATATATACGCTACTGTTAAGAGTCAGTAATGTTTTGTTTTTTTCCAAGAAATTGACACTTTTATTCAAGGAAGGAAGCAAGAAAGCAATGAATCAAAAGTGACAGTAAAGACATTTATAATTTTACAAAAAATGTGTTTTATATAAATGCTGTTCTCTTGAAATTTTTATTCATTAAAGAATCCTGAAAAACCAAATGAATCACAGTTTCCACAAAAATATTGTGCAGCACAACTGTTTTCAACATTGATAATAATCAGAAATGTTTCTTGAGCAGCAGAGCAGCATATTATACTGATTTCTGAAGTAGGTGACACTGAAGACTAGTATGATGCTGAAAATACAGCATATATTCAAACAGAAAAGAGCTATTTGAAACTGTAAAAATATTTCACAATATTTACTGTATTTTTGGTAAAAAAAAAAAATTGATGAGCATATAATTCTTTCAAAAACATTTAAAAATCGTCTCAATGGAGAAACTGCATGTGATTTTTCCTTCCATTACCATATGAGTCTTGATTCGGATGTAGAGGTCCAGAGATCAAATCCCAGACAAGCCCCCAATTACGGTCCACTGGAGCTCAGTGGTGCAGGGGGCGCAGAGAGTGAAACGAGCACTAGTTTCACACAGACTTTAGGTCAGAACAGCCACATTCACGAGTAACTTGATAATGACATGAAATATTAACACACCCACATCCCCTGTCCCCCCAACACACACACATTGAATATTAATGCAGCATCCTTTTCTTGCAGACTGGATGTAAACATGCATGTCGTGTATGACACATGATCGTCACTGCTGAGACGTACCGCTTTTCTTCAAGGAGTTGAGACTGTCTTCTCTACATCTGTCTGTCTGTCTTTCTCTCAGAGGTCACTCGTGGTAGCTGTGAATTTAAGTAGTGATACATGGTAAGTGCTTTCCGTTAATTGTTTGTGTGTGTGTGTGTGTGTGAGCGATGGAAAACTCATTAATGGGGTGGTTAATATTTGATGTGGGTTCTGGCGGTTTGGTTTACGGGCTGAGTGGGTCGTAGCGGTGATGAGGAGGCTGAGAAAGGGATGCCGTCGCCGTGGTCGCCCAGTGAAAGTGAGAGAGGGGTGAAACAGAGGAGATGATCAGAGGAGCAGCAGTTTCATTAAGAGAGAGATGGAAAAACGCCTCTGAGGCCAGATACCTCCACGTGTGTGTGTGTGTGTGAGGGAGAGGACAAGTGTGCGTGTTTGTTCTATACACAAACATTATTATCGTTACAAAATGATGATATGTCTGTTTCATGTTTCTCATATCACTCCACAATCTGTAATAAAATTATTTCAGGTTAATATTTAATGTAAAGCAAATTAGTTTTGTAAGTAGCTGTGAAGTAAGCAGAATAATTTGCAGTCATCTAGTCATAATTGCTAAATTAAGCATAGATTGATTATAGCAGACAGACGGACTATTCTGATATATAAAAATCTATATATGATAATAAATATACACATGCAGTTCAGAAGTTTGGGGTCGGAAAGATGCTTTTGAGAGTCTCTTTGCTCACCATGATGCATTTTTTTTTTGTTTAAAAATACAGTACAAACAGTAAAATTGTGAAATATTTTTACAACTTAAAATAACTGTTTTCTATTTAATATATTTTAAAATATCATTTAATCCTGTGATGCAAAGCTGTATTTCAGCATCATTAGTCTTCAGTGTTACATGATCTTCAGAAATCATTCTAATATGCTGATTTGCTGCTCAAGAAACATTTTTACTATTATCGGTTGAAAACAGTTGTGCTGCTTCATATTTTCCATTTTTCCCCCTTTTGTGGAAACTGTATTTTAGGATTCTTGTGAACAGAACAGTCACAGACACATTATTCAAATAGGGAATCTTTCGTAACATCATAAATGTCTTAAATGTCATGTCAATAATTAATGCCGTCATGCTGAATAAATTGTTTAGTTTTATTTAAAAGAATATGAATTAGTCTTTTTATATAGTAGTAGTAAATTAGTATTAATTTCTTATGATTTCTCATTTGTAAATATGGCATTTCTCAAAGTACCTTTGAGTATCATATAAATAACATGACATATAGTAATCAGTACTATGATATTTCATAAGCACCATGGTATTACCATCTGATAGTGTACACTGTCTCTGTCTCCTGCTCTTTTTCAAATAAACATTAATTACGTCCAAATTGGATTCGCTTCGCTCCTGAAACAGACACTTGTTCCATTCAGGCAAAGGTCAGGAGGTCATTCCAATCATTAATGCTAAAAGAAAAAGGAAAGGTGAGGTCTCCTTACACAGAGCGTGACCTCTGACGGCGGGCCGTCCCGTCCTCGTGCAGCCTGAAATCCAAGAATCACCCAGTCCTTGACCTTGTACAACACTCTCACTGTCACACACACACACTTTAAGAGCTGTCAACCCTGTAAAACTCCCCACTGATAATAAAAGAGTGCGAGAGAGAAAAAGAGAGAGAGATAAAGGTCTTTAAAAGCTCGCAGCGCTCCCGCTTTCCTCTCGGGAACGACAGGCCTAATGCAGGATGACTGCACTCTTTCTGTAAAGGAACGACAGACGCACAGAATGAAAAGAAGAACCGTCTGATGCTGAGCTATAGTGACTTGTGTAAAAGACGAACTGAAAAAGCAGTGAAAAGAAGAAATGATGTAATGAGAAATTGTATGGAATGAAGAGCATAATACAGGCCAACAGAAACATTACAGGGGCCTAGAAAAGCTAGTAAAGTACTAAATAGTGTAGTACTAAAAGCTCAAATAAACATTTTGTCAAAATACACATTGAAAATGTACACGTTTATTGACGTGTTAAATTCCATACAGATATAAATATACTTGCCAAAGATTCATCTGATTGGTCCATTGTTTTCAGAACTATTTTTAATTTGATAAGGTATCTTAAAAACAACACTGATCAGTCTTTATAGTATTATATAGTTTTTATTGTTACATACTTTTTTCTTTTTTTATATATACTGTTGTGTTTTTGTAATTTTATTAGTTTTTCATTTTTTAGATTTATATCTTTATTTTTATTTCAGTTTTAGTAATTATTTTTGTACTTCAACTTAAACACATTTATGCAGGCAATATTTATAATTTTCGTTTAAGCTCCAGTTTTCCAACTAATATTTATATTTTGATTCATTGCAGCTTTATTTCAATTGACAAAATACATTTTTAACCATTTTAACTGTAGTTTTAACAATAACAACACTGCTACTTTTGCCACAAGATGCTGAAATGACAGATGTACATGTGGGACATTTAAACAGGGTAAAACATTTTTTGTTAATATGATTGGAAAGACACAATAAATAAATAAATGAAAAACACTTGCCTGTGCAATTATATATCCACATTTTCGACTTCCATGTGATATCCGTGTGGGAATTCCAGGAAGGGATATGGATGTGATGTAACTCTCGGTTACACTTTATTTTAAGGTGTCCTTCTTACAGTGTAATTCTGCATTGAAGCACTGAGTAATATTAATTAACTACATGTACTTACTATATGGTTAGGGTTAGGATTTGGGTTTGGCTTAGGGTTACTTGCATGCAATTATGCATAATTAATTGTTATTATAATAGTAAGTACATGTAACATGTGTAACAAGGACACCTTAAAATAGAGTGTTCCTAACTCCATTCACAGGAATAACATCAGTAATGCATGACCAGAAGTTCCTCCACCTAGAAAATTAGGACAATTTAGAAACTTTACAGCACAAATACACTCTCAGAAAAAAAGGTACAAAAGTTGTCACTGGAGGAGTACCTTTTCAAAAGGGACACCTTTGTACCTAAAGAGTCCATATTGGTACCTTAAAGGTATATATTAGTACCTAAAGTGTACATATTAGTACCTAAAAGGTACAAAAGTGTACATTTTGAAAAGGTACCGCCCCAGGGACAGCTTTTGTACCTTTTTTTCTGAGAGTGTAACATACATTTATATGGAAATTCTGTAGAAATTCACGCATTTCTGCTTTTAAACCCTCACTTGCCCTTAATTGTAAGTAGTGTTCAACTCAGGATATTTCTTTAAATATTATATATATATCTATAGCACATACCTATTCTATTAGTTTTTTTCTAATTTGTTAAAAAAAAAAAAAAAAAAAAGTTTACTGTGCTAGACTAACTGAGATTTGTCACATCAGTTGTTGCTCTCTTGTTGGTCTGATTGCTCTCCTTATTTGAAAATTCACTTTGGATTAAAGCATCTGCTAAATGAATAAATTAATCTATATAGAGGTATATATTAGTGTGTGTGTTAAAAAATAAAAAAAGGTGATTGCAACTTGTTTTCTCACAATTGCAAGTTTAGAGCATGCAATTTTGACTTTATAACATGCAATTGCGTATCAGATTTGTGAGATAAAGAGTTGCAATTACTTTTTTTTTATTTTTTTGCTCGGTGACACACAGGTGGGTAGTACTGTTAAAAGTTGGATTATGTAATCAGATTCCAAAAATGTAGTACTTGTAATTGGATTATATTACATTTTAAAATGCTCATAATTAGATTACAGTTACTTTTTAATGGATTACAAGTCCCCCTGAGGTTTAAAGTTAATATTTCTATAATTTAACAATACATTCGCATGTTTTCTGATGTTGGTTAATGGTTATTTCATCATGCAGGTAAACAAATCATATATTTCAAGTTTGGGTGTAAACCCTGGTGTAATCTCATGTTTAATGCATTTGATGATGTTGACAACAAAAAAATTGAACTATGTGTATTATTATTATTTTATTTATTTATTTAATAAACAATAATACCATTTAAGAACAGTCAAAAGTAATCTAAGAGTAAGTCAAAAGTAGGTAGATACCTACTTGAAACGAGTAATCTAGATTGCATTACTCACTACAATTTTCAACATTAACAAAGATTAATAAATACTGCAACAAATGTATTGCTCACGGTCAAACGTAACAAATAGGACTTTTTTGTAAAGTGTTACCATCTGATCTTATAATGCTCTTATCCATATTTTGCCATTTTGTCAGTTGAACCACATAATGAGCCATCATTATTTTTTAATATCAGGCAATATGCTGTGAAAAACTGAAACATGCAAACATAGACAAGCAGACACGAAACAAATGTGGCAAAAACAAGAAAGGAAATCAATGAACTGATAAACGTTTAAGAAATGAACAGTCTATGGCTCCAAAGATGTTCCAGTTCTTGGAAATGAAGTTGTTTTCCTGTGTTTCCATGTTATGACACATGAACTCTGGCGATGACTTCAGGGCCTTGTTTATTTATTGATGAACTCCTATAAGAGGTGTATCTCTGTCTGTCTGGAGAGATTGAGAATGTCTGACAGTAAAGGTGCTCTATCTGAAGTCTGCTCATCTCCTCCAAACTTTCAGATTTATGCTTTATGACAAGGTAAAGGACGAAGCCACGGGTCAGTGTGTGTGTGTGTGTGTGTGGTGGTGTGAGCCGTGTTAGTCCTGTCAGGGCTGGTTTTGTTTATTTGTGTTGCTTTGTGAGATGCCAGTGTCCTGCGAGATGTCAGACAGTTATCCGGAGGTATAAGTGTGTGTGAGGGTTAGCATCGTCTCAAAGCTACATACAGTAGCATACAGAACAAATGTGGGTCTAACACACACACACAACCATCACACACAACCACACACACACACACACGCAAGATGCAAATAAAAAATGTACTACATATTGCATCAAGAAAGATCTGGGTGATATTTCAGTCCATTCAGTATATTATTTTGTTCTAATTGTTTACTATAATGACGCAAAAATTAGTATTTGCAATGTAAAAAAGATTTGTATTTTAAATAATAGATTGCTAAAGCATCCTTTATAATCAAGGTAATTGATGTACTGCATTTAATGATGTGATTTTAATAGAATAAATAAATATATTACATCACTTAAGTTATATTTAGTAATAGTTAGAATTTATTAATAAAACATAATTTATTCAAACTGTGCACTATAAGTTGAAAATTTTATTACTTATTTAAAATAATTTAATGCAAAAAGTGTTTTTGTGCTGATTTATTATTATATAATAGATATCATATAAACATTTACAATTTGTGGTTCCCCAAGGTATTATTGGATTTATTTATTATAATTTTGTCTGAACAGAATGATTTTCATAACAATTTTACAGAAATGAGTGTATATGTATACAAAAGTAATGTCAAAAGTAATGATATGTATACACATTTCTTTGTGATCACCTGGACATTTCTTTATGAGTTTCACCCACAAATAGTATAAAAAAAAAAAAAGTTTTACATCGTACATTTTTGGGATGAAGGTGGGGATTTTCCAAGGTTAGGAGATTTAGATGAAGGGGAAATGATTGTAGAAGAGTTTCTTTCTCACATTATTACTCCAACAGGTGAGTCACTTCACAAAACCTGCACTGCAGTAACAATCGGCTGTTTTTTTCTGCTTCTTTTCTCAGATGAACAGACTCTATTCCTGCAATGACTTACACACTCCTCACACTCACCCAAAATAGCAGCAGCAGCAGCAGCGCACCTGGAAACCTCAGGAACGTCCACCTTTCCTCGTCCCGTATCAGCAGCGATGTCATGTGACTGAATCTGTCCTTGACCCACAGCACTGTACACACACACACACACACACACACACCATCACACCACCAATGAGGACATACCATAGGCTTCAATAAAGATAATTATAATGACAAACCCAAACCCTAAGACTACTTTTCACATATTTAAAATTTTTTACTTTTGCTCAAACTTGAGATCCACTTAAATATACTAGCTGTAAAAGTTTTAAAAACCAGGCAGAGGCACTTGCGTACGAAGTTCAGGTGTTGCTGCGCAAGGGTGCCATAGAGTTAGTCGACCCTCAAGTTCACGCTGGGGGATTCTTTTCCATTTCATTTCTGGTCACCAAGAAGGATGGCGGGTTTCGGCTGATCTTGGACTTCAGAAATCTGAATCGCTTTCTAAAGTTCCAGATGTTGTGCACAGCAGATGTGTTGCAGGTGGTTATGCCACAAGACTGGTTCGCAACGATCGATTTGAAGGATGCAAACTGCTTGTCTGTACTCAGAGCAACCTGCTTTCCATTCAGGCAGTGTATCTACCAGGCCGACTCAATCAGGCCGAGGATGCTCTTTCACGTGGCAGGCTGTCACAGGGAGACGTGTTAGCGGACAGTCAAATGTCTCATCGCCCTCATTGGTTCTCCCTGAGGGACGAACCAGGATCTCTGGGTCTGGGTGCACCAACCTACGATTGGCCAGACATGATACTATATGCTTTCCCCCCCGTTACCACTGATTTGGACTGATTGTGTCGAGTGCACGAATGCGGCCATCGGCTGCTGTTAGTGGCTCCATATTGGCCTGCAAGGCCATGGTTTGGGACTCTTCTCTCACTGACAGTAGGACAGCCTTGTCGTCTGGCCAGCAGACCAGACCTACTGAGTCAGTTAGGAGGGAAAGTTTGGCATCTACATCCAGACCAAATGGGTGTGGCCTCTGGTCCCGCCGGGCCTCTCTTGGAGTGTTCGCAGAGGACCAGGAACACTGTTTTGAATGCTTGTACTGCGTCTACTCAAAAGTTGCACGCTTGTAAGTGAAAAGTGTTTTGTGACTGGTGATCTAGCCGCAATGTTGACACTGTTCAGTGGGATGCATTTTAGATTTTTTTGCAGCATCTTTTGGAACTTGGTCGTTCAACTTCCACATTAGAGGTGTATGTGGCGGCGTTAATGGCTCATCGATCTGAGTTTAGTAATTCTTCGCTTGGGTCTGGGTTATTTGTTGCCTTCCTGAAAGGAGCTAATCGTTTGTGTGGGATCTGAATATTGTTCTTGATTCCTTGTGTCTGCCTCCATTTTAGCCAATATCAGAGTCGGATATTATCTCTTGGCCATTACAACAGAGAAGCGTGTGAGTGAACTCCATGCTTTATCAATGAGAGCTCCCTGTTTGCGCTGGAGTAATGGATTCAGTAGTGTCTCATTGTGGCCCAATCCAGCATTTCTACCCAAGGTTTTGTCATTTTATGAGCCAGACTGTTGTGTTGGCTGCAGTTCAAACTGACATATGATTGGAGCTATGTCCAGTTTGATCGTTGAGGTCTTACATTGATAAGACAGCACTCTACTCGTGCTTTGGCAACATTTTGGGCAGCGTTCAAGGGAGTGTCGCTCTCTGAGATTTGTGCTGCAGCAACGGAGTTCAGCTTGCACGTTTTCTCGTTTTTACAGATTAAATGTGACTCCCTTGCCAGCGATGTGTGCTGCAGTACTATCAGCCTGTACAGATACTTCACAAAGGGGATTCCTCGTGACTGCGCAGGTCCATTCGTCTTCCACTAGTGCTTTCAGACACGTCATGAGTCACGAGGTGACAACATTGTTATTCTGTTCTCGGTCAAGCGCAAGCACGAGGGATTTTCCACTAGAGCTTTCAGCACTGCCTCTGGCGGTCTATCACTTTAACCACAGTTATGTTTGTAACTAGCATTTTATCAACTTTAATATACTATAGGTAAAGTTTTTTAATGATCAAGAACATCAAATATTAATATTATTATGGTTTTACCCGTTTACATATATTACCTGTAAAAGTTTTATTAAAGATGATAAAAAAGATGATATGATATTAATATTTGACAAACATTAATATTATGTTATTATCCACTTATATGTACTTCCGTTAAAGGTTTTATTAAGATGATAAAAATATCAAATATTAATAATAACAACATATAAAACTTTTACTAATGATTGTAAACAACATCAAATAATAATATTATATTCATATTTGACAAATATTAATATTGTTTTATCCACTTAAATATACCACCTGTAAAAGTTGTATTAAAGATAATCAAAAATATCAAATATTAATATTCTATTAATATTTGACAAATATTATGATTTTAATATACTACCAGTAAATGTTTTATAAAAGATGATTCAGCATTTCATAGGTAATTCATAGGTATAACTTTTTGTAAAGAAAACTATATTTTATTATTTTCTGTGGTGTTTGCCTGTGTAAAACATGCTGCCACAATACTAGGGTGTTGATGCTGTTGCTATGTATTTTTGACCGGTTTCTATGTGGTTTCTTCCTTGTGTGGAGTGAAAAGAGCCCTGCTCCCTCCAGTCTTTGTGATCTTGAGGTAAAGCATCATTCATACTCATGGTGAAAACACTGCAAGATGCTAACTAACTAACATATGCTAAAGTTAATGCTTAGAGCCGAGGTTTGATCATAAGAGAGAGAGAGAGAGAGAGAGAGAGAGAAAGAGAGAGAGCGGCACCATGGGAAAGGACTACTTTTCTGCCCACAGACACACAGATTAAAATAACCCAAAACCAGCAGGGGCAAAACACAAGGATGAGCAAACAGAACCGTCCTGCAAGTGCATTTCTCTCTCTCTCTGTGTGTGTGTGTGTGTGTGACACCTGGGCATCAACCAGGGACATGTACGGAGTGAGGCAGGTGTGTGTGATGTGTCCAGGTTGTATTTTGGGGCTTTCTAAAAACGGGCAGCATCATAATGAGCCCTACAGACATCATGTGAAACAGCAGAATCGTATTTAACTCTGCAGTGAATGTGCTGAGCAGCTAAAGCAAACTTTTCCTGTCTGTTTGCTTCTGCAGAGCTGTCAGAGTTCATTTTAGAGTTCATTTTCTTTACGCAAAACATTATTTCTTTTTATGAAATGTAATTTTTCCATACAAAACAAAATTAAGTACATTAAGAAAAATTAAGTATTAATTTTAATAAAGAATTAATTGCACAGTGTAAAAACATACTTAATTACTTATAATTACTTAAATGTCATGAAAATAATGTCATAATGCAAGACATAATGATCCTAAAAACAGAGTTAATTTTCTATATGCAAAATATTGTTTTTTTCCCCCCAGTTGATTTTAGGGTAAAGAAAAAAATATTATATTTGTATACAGAAAATGTAGCCTATTTTTGGACCATTACATTATTAGGCACACTTCTTTTACAACAGAAATAATTCATTAAATGTAATACAGATAATGTCATAATGCAAGACATCATAGTAATCCTAAAAATAGAGTTAATTTTGTTTATGCAAAATATTGTTTCCTTTATTTTGTTTCTCTCTCTCCCCATCGATTTTGGGGTGAAATAAGAAATTATATTTTCATAAAGAAAATTAAGCCTATTTATGGACCATTACTTTGTATTATTATTATTGTGGCAATTAAGTACATCTTTTTTCACAATTAATATAATTACTTTAATATCATGAAAATAATTTGTATGCATTTTTTAAAAATAAGACATTATTTGCTTACAATAAATGAAGCTGTTTAAAAAAACTTTTCTTATGCAAAAAATTATTTATGCTTTTTCTATAGTACATCGGATCTTTCTTGACTATTTCTGTGAGATTCACACAATAAGAAGTGATTTCAGACAGATCTGCTCTACTTGTCATTTACGGAAGATGATCTTACAAAATCATTTGCACTCACACACACGTGTCCTTGTAACCTTATCTGACTTTTCTGAATTACATTACCCTACAACTAATTGATATTCTCTCCGTTAGAGATGAGTGTGTGTGTGTTAATTCTTTTCAGATATCTGTTACTCATTTGTATTCTTGATGCCATTGTATGGTATTGGCCGCGTCTGACATGATGTTGGTGATATATACACACACACACACACACACAACAAACACCACCACACCACACACACCACCACACACAGGACCTCGTAGGCTGCTGATGATGGGCTCACCCCCGCGAGGGATCGTCCGATCACGGACACCCGCGATCAAACCCCACACAGCCCACCTTCTGAGGTATTCATGACACAGATCTGATGTGACCTCAGGTGACCTTTCATAACCAGAACCATAACAGGCTAAACTAACACCACAAAAACACAAATACTGGGTCAAAGAGTTAGCTACAGTTTTTTGTTTTACAAAATTAATACTTAGTTACTCAGCAAGGATGCATTAAATTAATCAAAAAATGACAGTAAAGACATTCATAATGTTATTAAAGATTTTTATTTCAAATAAATGCTGTTCTTTTGTGAATCCTGAAAAATAAAATGCATGATGGTTTCCACAAAAATATATAGCAGCAACTGTTTTCAACACTGCTAATAATCAGAAATGTTCTTGAGCAGCAAACTAGCATATTAGGTTAGGGGCTGACGAGACGGAGATTGCGGATCCATGTGCAAGCTCTTTATTAGGAGAAGACAGAGACTTGGTCATAAAACAGGCATGGGTCAGATAATGGCAAACTGGTATATGGCGGGCAAAAACACAAGAATAGTCCTAGGGCTAGCGCCGGTCGACGATCGGCAGACAGAATCAAAAAGGCAAGACAAAAGGGGTGAATCCAGGGAACCAGGCGAAGATCAGAAACCGAGAAGGCTAAGGCTAAGGCTAATGACTAGGGCTAAGGCTAAGGCTAATGACTAGGGCTAAGGCTAAGGCTAATGACTAGGGCTAAGGCTAAGGCTAATGACTAGGGCTAAGGCTAAGGCTAATGACTAGTTCTAAGGCTAAGGACTAGGGCTAAGGCTAGGGCTAAGGCTAAGGCAAATTACTAGGGCTAAGGCAAATGACTAGGGCTAAGGCAAATGACTAGGGCTCCGTAAGTTAGCTATCTCTAGGAGAGTGATAAACGCTGAAACAATACTCGGCAGAGGGAAGGGATCAGAGTGAGTGTTAAATAGTGAGGGAGTGATATGAAACAGCTGGGTGAAATCAGTGTAAACAGGTGTGTGCAATACATGCTGAGTGCAATCAGTGCAATGCATGATGGGAAATGTAGTCCGGGGTGATGTGCAACAGTTTGTGTAGTGCGAGAGTCAATGAAATGGAAAGTTCATGGACCGGATTCGTGACAGAGCCCCCCCCCAAGGAGCGGCTTCCAGACGCTCAAAACCCTTTACGATTCCGGAGGGCGGTGGAGTGGAGGCGGAACAGGGGGAGGGACGGAGGGCCAGGTCCAAGGACAGGGAAGACCAGGGACTGAGGCAGAGCCGGCGGAGCTGAGGACCACCACCGCAGAGCAGACGGGACCGAAGATCCCCACGGCGGAGCAGAAGACCACCGGAGCCAGACAATAGACCACCCACGTGGGGAACCGAAGATCCCCACGGCGGAGCAGAGGACCACAGAACCAGACAGGAGACCACCATGGCGGGGCAGAGGACCACCAGAACCAGACAGTAGACCACCACGGCGGAGCAGAAGACCACCAGAACCAGACAGTAGACCAACACGGCAGGGCAGAGGACCACCACGACGGAGCAGAAGACCACCACGGCAGAGCAGAAAACCACCACGGCGGAGCAGAGGACCACCAGAACCAGACAGTAGACCACCACGGCGGAGCAGAAGACCACCAGAGCCAGACAGTAGACCACCACGGCGGAGCAGAAGACCACCAGAGACAGACAGTGACCACCACGGCGAAGCAGAGGACCACCAGGCAGACAGTAGACCACCACGGCGGAGCAAAGGACCACCACGGCAGAGCAGAAGACCAACACGGCAGAGCAGAAGACCACCAGAGCCAGCCAGAAGACCACCACGGTGGAGCGGACGGAGCAGAAGACCCTTTTGGTGAAACACACCGCATCAGGAGGGAGACCATGGCGAGACTGTAACAACGACACTAGATGAGAGCAGAGACAGACAAACAGATGACAGAACATTGGGGTTGATAGGACAAGATGAGCATTCGGGGCAAACCTCAATGGCGACACAAAGCACACAAAGAGTACCACCGGCCTCCATAGCCAGGACGGACAGGCATGAGGACTACACGACGGCCTCTATGCTGTGCCAGGAGAGCAGGGCGCGCGCAAGCGGCCTTATGCCCCTGTGACAGGCGAGCAGGGAGCTCGTCAAAACGGCCTATAGAGCTGTCGGAACAGGACAGGCAGAGAGTTCATGGTCGGCCTCCTTGGGCGGAACAGGACAGGCAGAGAGTTCATAGCCGGCCTCCTTGGCCGGAACAGAACAGAACAGACAGAGAGTTCATAGACGGCCTCCTGGCTGGAACAGAACAGGCAGGGAGTTCATAGGCGGCCTCCTTGGCCGGAACAGGCCAGGCAGGAAGTGCGTATAGGAGCGGTAAGTCCGGTGAGATGAGCGTTAACAGAACAGGCAGGAAGTTTGTTGCTGGGCACCACCACCACGCAAGGAACTGAGACAAGTGTCGTCATCTCGGGAGGTTCTGCAGCCTGCGCGCCACCTCTAAAGAGACTTCAGTGGACACCGTGGCCTCTGGGAGCACGGCAGTTGACACCGCTAACTCGGGAGGTTCTGCAGCGTAAGCCGCCACCTTTGGAGCGTTGTAGCCGGTGCCGATGCCTCCCCCCCCCCCCCCCCTTTTTTTAGCAAATCGGCGGTGGAGTACGTGGCCCAGATACACCATAAAGCAAACCCCCATATGGGAAGTGCTGCAGACAGGGGAATGAGATCAGGAACAGGAGGGGTAAAGTGAGTGGGTTTGGGGATACCAACTGCGCGTGCAGACACCAACGGTGCATCCCTAACACTGGACACCAGACTGGGATAAAGGCGGAGCCCGCCACCCCCGACAATTGGATGCAACAGGACAGGACGTGACATGACTTGGATGATCAGCTGTGAGCGACGTGAATCTGGATGCATTAGCGAGACGTGACGACGGCTCTGGATGACCAACAGCTGAGACGTGACGGGCTCGCGATGAACAGCTGAGAAGTGACTGGACTCTAGAAGGTCAGCCTGTGACGTGAGTGGCTCGGCGAAAACAGCTGAGACGTGACGAGGCTTGGAGAACAGCTGGACTGACTGGACTAATTGAATATGCAGCTGTGATTGATCTAGAACAGTGATAAAACTGTGACTGACTTAGACTCAGGCCAAAGGAAACTTGACTTGACTTGAATCATGAAGATCAGCTGTGACCTGACTGGACTCATGAATATCAGCTGTGACTTGACAAGACTCATGATAATAAACTGTGACTTGACCTGACTCATGAAGATCAGCCGTGACTTGACCTGACTCATGAAGATCAGCCGTGACTTGACTTGGACCATGAAGAGACAGCGGTACTTGACTGAACAGGAAGATCAGCGGTGACTAGATGTGACTCATGATAATGACGTGTAACTTGACCTGACTCGTGAAGATCAGCTGTGACTAGACTTGACCCGTGATCATAAACTGTGACTTGACTTGACTCATGATGATCAACTGTGACTTGACTAGACTCATGCAAAGGAACTGTGACTTGACCTGACTCGTGAAGATCAGCGGTGACTTGACCAGATAACGAATTGTAACGTGACTGACTCATGACGATCCATGTAACTTGACTAGACTCATAATATAAACTGGACCTGACTCAGACTCATGATCATAACTTGTGGACTTGATATCGCCCCATGACGATCAACTGTGATTTTGACTGACTCGATGCAAAGGACATGGACTTGACTTAGACTGCATATCAGTGGTGACTGGACTGAACGCAGGAAGCAGCTGTGACTAGACCTGGCTCATGATAATATATTGTAACTTGACTTGACTCATGACGATAAACTGTGACTTGAATCGAATCATAACTATCAACTGTGACCTGACTAGACTCATGATCATAAACTGTGACTTGATCTGCCCCATGACGATCAACTGTGATTTGACTAGAATCATAACTATCAGCTGTGACTTGACTAGAATCATAACTATCAGCTGTGACTTGACTAGAATCAAGACGATCAGCTGTGACTTGACTAGAATCAAGACGATCAGCTGTGACTTGACTAGAATCATAACTATCAACTGTGAATTGACTAGACTCATAACCATCAGCTGTGACTTGACTAGACTCATGAAAATGAACTGTAACTTGACCTGACTCGTGAAGATCAGCTGTGACTTGACGGAGCGCTGTTGTGTCCGCCATTTTGTGATCAGGCTCCTCTGTCGCCGCCATCTTGTGAGCATGCTTTGATACAGCCATCACTTCAGTCACAGACATGGTGTCGCTTCCCTCCTCTGCGACACCCACCGTGAATGCTGAACCAGCAGTCAGCAAGGCATAGTCTATAAAGTCTTCTAAGCTACAGTTAATGTTACTTTTTGGCATCCAAGATTTTGTGGGTTCATTAAGTCCAAAACGGAACAAGTCCTTAAACAAAATCTCATCATATATTGGTACCTGATATGATAGTTCACAGAACCGGTGAACATATTCCTCAATTGAACGACCTCCCTGTCGAAGATGTAGTAGCTCGGTGACTGGGTCCATACCAGGCCAGAGTCCATTGAGAAAGCTGCTGGATCCTTGTGTGGCCGAGTATTCTGTTACGGGGCGGACGAGACGTGAGACTTGCGGATCCATACGCAGAGCTTTTTATTGGAGAAGACAAAGACGTGGTCATACAGCAGGCAGGGGTCAGATGAGGGCAAACAGGTATATGGGGGGCAAAACACAAGAATAGTCCTAGGGCTAGCGCAGGTCGACGATCGGCAGACAGAATCAAAAAGGGGCAAGACAAAAGGGGTGAATCCAGGGAACCAGGCGAAGATCAGAAACCGAGAAGGCTAAGGCTAGGGCTAAGGCTAATGACTAGGGCTAAGGCTAATGACTAAGGCTAAGGCTAAGGCTAATGATAGGGCTAAGGCTTTTTAAGGCAAATGACTAGGGCTAAGGATAAGGCTAAGGCTAAGGACTAGGGCTAAGGCTAAGGACTAGGGCTAAGGACTAGTTTTTTTTTTTTTTTTTTTTTTGGCTAAGACTAGGGCTAAGGCTAAGGCTAAGGATAAGGCTAAGGCTAAGGCTAAGGCTAAGGCTAGAAAACGACCTAGGGCTCTGTAGAGTAGCTATCACTAAGAGAGAGATAAACGCATACAATACTCTGCAGAGGGAAGGGATCAGAGTGAGTGATAAATAATGAGGGAGTGATATGAAGCAGCTGGGTGCAATCAGTGTAAAAAGGTGTGTGCAATTCGTGCTGAGTGCAAGCAGTGCAATGCATGATGGGAAATGTAGTTCGGGGTGATGTGCAACAGTGTGTAGTGCGAGAGTCAATGAAATGGAAAGTTAATGGACCGGATTAGTGACAATTAGACGATTTGACGATAGTGACTGTGACATGAATGATGGCGTAATGATGCTGAAAATTCAGCTGTGCATCACAGAAATAAATTACATTTTACAATAGATTCACATAGAAAACAGTTCTTTTTAATTGTAATAATATTTCACAATTTTACTGTATTTTTACTTAAATAAATGCAGCCTTTGTGAACATAAGAGACTTCTTTTAATAAAATCTTTCTGAAATCAGTAGTGCACTACGGCTACAGAGGATAAGTGAGCCTGATGTACATTATCTTTCTCATAATGAATCTCTTAAAAAATTAAGATTTTATTTCTGGCCGTGTATGAAGCAGTATCCATGACAACGGGACTGAGGATCAGTAAAGAGAGCAGCGGTGTGTTGGTGTGATGCGTTTAAGTGTGTCCATGAGAGAAAGACTGCTGGTCATCACATGTTAACTGCTTCTGTCGCTAGTCAGTGCTCTTAAACTCACATTCAAACACTGCTGCTCTTAATATCTGACAACACAATCTTCAAAACAATAATCTCACTCAGCCAGTGAATTCCAACTACAACTTCTCTGTTTTGTGTGATTTCAGTGAGCTAGCTGAACGAGAGATCTCAGAAGCCCATCTCGCCCGACAGTGGCCCGGGAAGAGGTTCAGTGCCTGTTGAAAAGTGCAAGCCATGTTGTACTGTGATGGATAAGCATTGAATTAGTCCGGCTAAATCCATGTGCACTGATGGGAACAAAGAGGGAATGAGGGGTCCGGACACAGAGTGGAAACACTGCATTACAGAAAAGCCTGGGAGAATGAAGCTGATGCAACAGCCTAGATATGACCAGCACACACACACACACACAAAACACACTTTACAGCCCAATACATCAATTTATCAACATAGTGTTACTCATACCCTATGCACACATTTACCATGGTATCAGGCAGCTACTATTGCATTACAATATTCATATATACACAATAAACTCTTTGTACCAAGACGTTTACTTGGCATTTTGCATAAATAAAGTGCATCTTGCCATCATGCAACATTCTAAATTCGCAAGTTCTTATATATGACTGTTACATTTATAAAAACAAAAACAGGAGGGTAAATCTTGAGTCCAGATCCTCAGAATCAAGAAAAATGGGAAAATATATTTTGCATTAAAAAATATACTTTTTAGTAACACAGTATTTTATTTAAATCAACATAAAGGCAGTAAAACAAATGCTACAGTTCCTCATTAATACTTTTAGTAAACACACTTTGGTTAAATGTTTAGGGCTGGTAAGGCTCCAAAGTCTCTTCTGCTCACCAAGGCTGCACTTATTTGACCAAAAATACAGTAAAAACAGGAATATTGTTACATATTATTACCATTTAAAATAAAAACTATCTTCTATTTTAATATATTTTAAAATTTCGTGATGCGCAGCTGTATTTTCAGCATCATTACTTCAGTCTTCAGTGTCACATGATCTTCAGAAATCAGTATAATATGCTGAATTGCAGCTCAAGAAACACTTCTGATTATTATCAATGTTGAACACAGTTGTGCTGCACAATATTTTTGTGGAAAACGTGATGCATTTTTTTCAGGATTTTTGATGAATAGAAAGTTCAAAAGAACAGCATTTATTTGAAATAGAAATCTTTTATAACATTAAAAATGTCTTTACTGTCATTTTGATTAACGTAATGCCTCCTTGCTAATTTCTTCAAAAAAAAAAAAAAAAAAAAAAAAAAGTAGGGTATGAAACTGTTTTGCAATTACAATATGAGAATATTTTTATTTCTTCATAAAAAAAAAAATTGTAATTTCTGACCTGAATATTTCTGTGAGTATTTAAAATTTTACTAATCTATTGTTATTATGCTGTAGAAATTGAAAACAGACTCAGTTACATTCACATCATAATCTCTCTCTCTGTCTGTGGGGTGAATGCTGGATATCCAGAACTGCCTGAAGTAAGACCTCATTGTCACTCCACCATATGCCTCAGCATCAGATTGCATGACAAACCCATTTACCAAACACACACACACACACACACACACACACACTGCCAGCAGACCTACTGCGTAATGTGTTTCAAGTGTATGTCCATTTTTAAACTACTTTAAATGAACTGTTCCCCCCCAACAACTGTTGCTGGGTACAGTTCTGCGCTTATGTCATACAATAACAGTACTAAATCTGTCAAGCATACAAAAAAAAAAAAAATATATAAAATAAAAAAAAAAAAAAAAGTCAGGAAAAACATATGCTTATTTATAGTGGCAAATCACATTGTTCAATTACTACACAAAAGAAAGGTTTGCACGAGTTATTTGGAGCTTAACAGACATGGTCTTATGTGTCATGATATGGAACAAAGCTGTGCAATAATTATTATAAAACTTGTAAAAAATAACAACATACAGGTTTGGAATCACCCATAAGGGTAAGGAAAAACAAAAACAAAATTAATATCAAATTTATTAACTAATATTTTTAGAAAACTGTAATTTATATATAAAAAGAAAAATCTGGAAATATATTTCCACCCTTTTTATTATCATTTTCGCTTATCTTGGTTAGGTTTATATATCGTTTAATATCGAAACAAATGTTTGTTGTCTTTTTCCTTTTGTATCTCTCTTTGTTGAAAAGCATCAATAAAAAGAGCTAAATTGAAATATTTCAGGTTTGAAGTTTTATGAATAATGTAACACATATTAAAACCATGTTAACTAATGTACATGATGTTTTCAGTGGTTTCAATCAGTCCACAGAAAATCAAGTCAAAATTGTTAAAAGTTAAATGTTCTATACTCTTAAAAGAATTGGTGAAGGAATTACTATCAATTTTCACTCACAATTTTACAAATTATTATAAAGAAACAGCAAGTAACTCCCTGAATTAAACATTATATTTTTAAGTAGAAAGACTGAAATTGTATTTTCTTGTAAAATGTATACAAATAATCTTTATTTAATTTACTAACTATAAAAAAATGTAAAGTGCACCTAAGATAAAGTATAATGCAAGTTCAAAAACAGCATTAAAAAAAATACAATATTTTAATGCACCTTTTGGCATCAGCAATTTTCTGAAAGAACTCATAAAGACCCAAAATACTGCAGACAGGAACAGATCACTTAACTGCAGTGTGTGTGTGTGTGTGTTTGTGTGTGTGTGTTGTGTTGTGTCTTCGTGTGTGTTGTGTGTGTGTGTGTGTGGGGTGTGGGTGGGGTGTGTGTGGTGTGTGTGGAGTGTGTGAGTGTGAGTTGTGTGTGTGTGTGAGAGGAGAGCAGAGAGTGTGTGTGTGTGTGTGTATAATATATATATATGTGTGTGTGTGTGTGTTGTGTGTGTGTGAGGTGTGTGTGTGTGTGAGTGTGTGTGTGTGTGTGTGAGTGTGAGTGTGAGTGTGTGTGAGAGAGAGAGAGAGTGTGGTGTGTGTGTGTGTGGTGGTGTTGGCACAAAACTGTGTATGCGGAAGATGGATTTAACTCCCTGAGAGCCCTAACCAGCTACAAATAGCACCAGTCAGTCACACACACACACAAACACTTGTCAGTTCACAGACAGACACAAATCACTCTCTGGATTTATCTCTTTGACACATACACACACGTCTCTCGAGCGTGAGAGCTACTCAGTGTTAAGGAGGCTAAAATTAGCACTAAAAAGCTGATGAAGTTCACAGCCAAGAACACATTGCTGGACAAACAGGTGAGAAAAAGAGAGCAAAAGAGGACATTCTCTTGTCCAAATTTTCCCATGATGCTCTGGGTCTGGCACACACACAGAGAGCCCTGCTGAGAAACGACCAATCAGAGGGAAGATCCGCCCCCAGGAGCCTTCAAAGCACATCACATCTCAAAATGTGGCACCACACTCGCACACACTCGACACGGAAAGGATGTGTGTGTGTCGCTGTGTGTGTGTGTGTGTGTGCTCATATGGAGTATTGAATACAATTATTTACAATTATGAGTTTATTGTGGTCACCACTAATTATATACACAGTTTTCTAAAACATTTACATTTATATACAGTATATATATTCATTTACATAATTATATAATAATTATGTGTTTGTATTAAGTAATTTCATATCCAGACAGACAGACAGACAGACAGACAGGACAGAGAGATAGATAGAGGAAAATACCTAATACAAAAATATATAATATAATAAAAAATTTATATTAAAGTGATCACTGTGATCACAAACCGGTTGTCTGACAATGTCACAAAGCAAAAGCTCTTAGTGATCCTAAAATATACAAATATTTTCTTTCTACAAAATATACGTTTTGCCCTGTTGATTCTGAAATGTGATCTGGATGTGTTTCGGTGAGATTCCCGCTTGCAGACTGTGAGCTGTGAGACGTGTGTGTGAGAGTTCGTGTGGGTCTCTGTCAGTCACAGGGTGTTTAGTGCTGATCTCTGTCTGTCATTACGACTCCGCGGGTGTGAAAAACTATCGGCCATTAGATCCGCGCTGCTGTCACCTCTGTCCTCGCTTCTGTCCTTCTCCATCTCTCCATAGGCTCCCCTCTACATCAACTTTAACCCAACCTGTCTCTCTCTCTTTAACCCTGCTGAGTCTGCCTCTCTCAACTCCACACACACACACACAGACACAGACAAACAAACACACACAGACACACACACACAAAAACACACACACAAAAAAATATACACATACACCAAATCACATACCCCACAACACACACACATTTCGTAAGAATATCTTAACAAGGACACCACAGGAGATTCTTCCAACTGAGTTTAAGTAGGCTTAAATAGTAGAATGCTACAGATAAAACATCAACCCGACTGTACCACTAAAAACAACTTCCGGGTTTTTAGAATTAAATTACATGATTTACTTTGTGTATAAAAGTTGAACACATGTTGAGAGCACGGGGATGCTCTGGTCACAGGTTTCTGCCAATTCTAGTCTCCTACAGACAAAACTTTAGAAACAGCCACACTATACAGTATATCTTTCATCCAGAAACCCACTGATATACTCTAAAGTTCAAGGACTTGGAATAAGCATCAAATTGGATAAAGTATATATACTGAGAGAGAAAAACAAATAAAATACTGATGTAGAGGAGATGGGGCAAAACAAAATAAAACCAAAAAGCAAAATAAAGCAAAGCAAAAATAACCTAAACGTCGCAAAAATAAATAATAAAATACAACAGCTATTAGAGTTAAAATGTCAAAATATCATTTTGGCTAAAATAAACTATACTTGTAATTGTATAAATGTACAAGATTTAAAACGTTTGACAACTTGCCCCAGTGTAAGGTGGCAAACTACCTCATACCTGACATTCTGAAATTTGATGTTTGAAACTAACATTAAAACGCTGGCCTCGAGAAACTAGCATTTGCTTAAATCAGAATACTGTTACTGAAATACGACCAATGCTCAGCAGACACACCAGTGATCCTTTCATCTTAAGAGGTTCCAAAAAAATTGTCATTAATTAAAAAAAGCAAAAACAACAAATTTACAAAAATATTCACTGAATGCCCACAGCTAATTTTTTGAATGGCGAAACAAGATATTTTTTGCATATGTGACCCTGGACCACAAAACCAGTCATAAGGCTCATTTTTTTTAAATTGAGATTTACACAACATCTGAAAGCGGAATAAATGAGCTTTCCACTGATGTATGGTTTGTATAGGATAATATTTGGCTGAGATACTATTTGAAAATCTGGAATCTGAGGGTGCAAAAAAATCTAAATATTGAGAAAATCGCCTTTAAAGTTGTTCAAATTAAGTCCTATAGTCCACGTATTACTAATCAAAAATTAAGTTTTAATAGATTTACCATGCGTAGGAAAATTAGTAAACATATCTTCATGGAACATGATCTTTACTTAATATCCTAATGATTTTTGGCATAAAAGAAAAATCTAAAAGTAAAATCATAAAAGATCATTTTTTTTGGCTATTGCTACAAATACAGTATACCCCAGCGACTGCTTTTGTGCTCCAGGGTCACTACCAGCAGGGGCAAACTGAATCAGGCAAACCCTAAACCAAAACTGTGTCTTTAAAACCAAAACATAGCAAAGTCGATTGCTGTCACTCAGACAGGTGTGATTTCTCGTCTGTCAGTGATATATCTGTCAGGTAGTACTGGCATTCTGTGTGGTATTCCACAAAAATCACTTACAGCACTACGAAAAGAGCAACATCTGAGCAATAAAATATTCAGACTTACACAGAGTCACACTTAGTCACCAAAATATTCAATGCATCCCAGAACAAAATATTCACTGCAAACACACAGCGCAAAAAGAACAACAAAATATGAAGGTGTGAAAAGAGAAAATGGATAAGAAACAGAAAACACATATTATGAAAGAGAAGAGAAACAATGAGAATTGGCTCAAAGACTAAACCTGAAATAGAGCAGAAAGACTAGAGAGAGAGAGAGAGAGAGAGAGAGAGAGAGAGAGAGAGAGAGCAATCGTCTAAGAACAATAGTCTGCATGTGGGAGGACAAGAATCTTCTATTTTACATCTCCAGAAGCAAACACAGCACAAGAGAAGAGAAGATGGATGCTAAGCAAACCAGGAGCTGCTAAGTTAGAGTGGTTTTAGTCAAGTATCATTATTATCATTTATCCTACTTAAGGTTAGTGATTTGAAAAAACCCAATAACCCCAACTTGTCCCATTTGAGTCATTGAATAATTTCCTAAATCATGCAGCTTGCTGGGGAAAGGTGTACTTCACCCAACTTACCTTAGCATCTGCATAGCAATGTGCTGAAAACACTCAAAACATGCCCTAACAACCCCCTAGCAATGCTCTAACAAATGCTAGTAACTTCATAGCAACGTGCTAAAACTCAAAACAACTTAATCACAAAGCAACCACCGACAACATACATCTACCCTACCAACGACATTGCAGAAAGTAATTTTAAATACTGCCCATAACACCCTACCAACTGCATAGCAACATATGGAAAAACACACAACCACAAAGCAACATCCTCAGGACCACAAAGAATTCTGTAGCAACTACATACATGTTAAAAATACTCAGAACAACACATTAACAACAGCACAGCAAAAAAAACTAAACACCTTAGCAACTACCTAAAACACTCTAGCTTTGTAATGGCGAGGGGGGGGGAAGAAATCACCTAAACAACAACAAAGCAATATCCTCAAAAAATACTCAGAACGATACCTTAGGACATTCTAGAATCTCTGTAATAAAATAAAGAAAAGCCTTAGCAACCAGAAAGCGATACCCTAGCAACCACCCAGAACATTATTTCTATACTTTCTAACGAAAATGTAAAAGGTGTTTTCTCACAAAACTTTCCACCATGATGTTAGGATGCTGTGGGTAGTTGCCAGGGTGTTGCTATGCATTTGCCAATGCATTCTGGGTATTGATATATATAGTTGTTAGATTATGGGTGGTTGTCTAGGTTGCTACGCAGTTGCTAGGGTGTTCTGGGTATACTGAAATATAGTTGCTAGAGCATTCTGGCTGGTTGTGAAGATGTTGCTTTTGTGGTTGTTTAGGTGAGTGTTTTTTAAGCTGTTGCTAAGATGTTGTGAATTTTTTAGCATGTTGCTGCGCAGTTTGTATAGGGTTGTTAGGGTGTGTGATGCTTGACTAGGTGTTATCTAACGCATTTCTTTTTTAGCAATATAGAAAATCTCCCATGCACATGACGTTAATGACAGCAACAGTGTGAGAGAGCGCTTCAACAGGTGTGTGTGTGTGTGTGTGTTGTGTGCGATGTTCTGGTTTAACCCAGTACTTCACGTTCCAGCCATCTTCCCTTTCTCTGTCTGTTTCATTTTTGGAAAGCGTGATGCTGCAGCTCTAGATCACCATGGAGACCCTGACTCTCTCCAGGAAACACCTAAAAATGCTTCAAAGCGCTGATGGTGTGCCAATCACCATGGAGACTTCAAGTGTTCAGAACCTGCCTGCCGGACACAAACACACACACACACACACACACACACACACCCACGGACACACACACACACTCAACAGTTTTAATTAAAACTGACATCTTCACAGCTTTGTGGGTAAAAACAGAAGTGCTGATGTTTGGTTGGCATTTAAGATTCTGAGCTAAGATTAAATTTAGTTAAAAAAAAACTGTTGTGGCAAATACTACAAAAATAGACAGAGAGGATGCAAGCAGTGGAAAACTAGAAGAAAAGCGTCACTATTACTAATGCTCGCAGTTAGCGTTAGTATTGTGATCAAGAATGCTTAAGTTCAGTGTGAGTGATTGATCCATATTTAATAAACCAGAAAATCACAAAAGATCAATTGGGTCAAGAACATGATACTTTATGAATGCACCCCTCACTGAAGAAATTATATTCTGCATTAAGAAAATCAAGTCCATTCATAATTTTTGCATTGTGACATTATTGTCATGAGATTCAAGCACATAAAATCTGATTGCATTATTGTAATGCAAAAAAATTATGTATTATTTAAATTGTAACAAAATATTTGTTGTACTGCCTTTATGCAAATTTTATAATTAAATAAAATGATTGTACTACAATACTCTTTACTATGATAGTAAAAATAATATTTAAACTGTAAAATATATACATCATGATAATATTTGTTGTGCAGCCTTTAATTTCTGCTTACTTCTAATTCTAAAATATGCTCTATAATACTCTCTACTATCAGTTTAAAAATTATATTAAAATCTTAAAATATACATAGATATATATATTTTTTAAAATATATATATATATATATAAGACCTGAAAGTCAAATATCCAGATGCATTACAGTAATGAGGATTTGGTGACAAAATGTGCTCAAATATCATGAAACTGTCACGAGTGCTGCGGGAGAAGATCAGACACTCACTGAAACAACATTCACACACACAAGCGAATAAAAAAGCTTTTAATAGAGGAAGATGGAGAAAGTTAGTGAGCCTCTGTCTGTCTGTGTGTGTGTGTGTGTGTGTGTGTGTGTGTGTGTTGTGTCCCTATGACCACCGCAGAGCATCAAGTGACAAAACACTGGAACGCTTGTGCCGTGGGAGGGAGAAAAAGAGCGGGAGGGGTGAGAGAGAACCAGAGGGATGGAGAGAGATGAGAAAAGTGCAGCACTGATAGATCTGATGGCAGATGAAGATGAAGTCAGCAGGTGCATGAGAGAGAACCAGCGTATTCCGCTCTCGTTTTGGGGAGAAAAGAAGATCTGAGTGTGCAGAGAAAGCAAAGACGACAGTGGAGTGGAGCAGAGCAGCAGGAGGACATGCACTTCTCCAAACTCAAGTGTCTCTTCATGACTTTCTGCCCATCACGAGCTCACTGATGCTTTGATTCAGTCAGAACTCACTGTTGGCTCACTAGAGAGACTCTCGGAGCGTTCGGGGCCGTTTCTCCTCTTCTGATCTGGAATATATGCGCTTTTAAAAGGGGAAGAATGAAAAAACAAGTGGAACGTAGGATATGAATCTGAGATGGACAATGTGTGTGTGTGAGGTCGAGATGGCAAAGCTCTGGATCCCCATCACGAGCTGCACAAGCGCTCATCAAATGCTCCAGTTTGGATAACGCACCACAACGCCACAGCACACTTGCCCTGTCTTTGTGCACACACACACACACACTCTCTCTCTCAGAGGGCAAGGACCCCTTACAAAACACAAGGTAAGCAACATCCCTCTAAATTTACCACTGTTTTCAAATGTGTTGCCATTTAATATTATACTTTTAGATACTAGAATCTCCGTTATATGCACAGTTATTATATATTACATCATTGCTGTCAATGCAAATTAAAACGACGCTCTAAAAATAAACAGAAAGTTTGTAAAGGGTTAAACGTAATGCCTGCGCAGCAGCAGGGGTCTGTGAGTTTATAGTTGCACCAAATACGGCGGGTCTAAACATAAGTATAAAACTAAAAACAGCATTGTAAAAATTGTTTTGATACAGTGAACTTGAACTCAGTATGAAATAATCAAATGTTCATATTATTTTTAGTTTGATCAGTTGTTATAATTTTATTTTATTTAGATTTTTTATTATGTAAAGACATGTTATATTCAAACGATATTCCTCACATACAATGTTGCAGTAAATAAATAGAACATTTCATTTTTAACTCCCATCATAAATGTTTAATGTGTCGAACATCAGGCACTGACTCATCAAAACAATCGTTACTTACCTATTATAAGACATATATTGCTAGAATTGCATTCATACTAAGTATAGCCTTTTCCGAGGTTGCCATAGAATTGGGTTGCATAGCTATAAAAGAACTTTACTTTCATTCTATAGTGCAAGAATGAACTCAATGCCCTGAAACGTTCATACACGGGTGTCGTTATCTCCAACGATTCCACAACTTTTATTTATCTCCCCGACATTTATAAGCTGGCCAAATGAAGTGGCAATCTACATAACACACAAACACACACTAAACGAGCACATAACACAGACAAACCCAAATGCTAAAACTTTCTGCATTTACTTATGAATCGTTTTCCAAATGAGGACGTCCCGGAAGTCCCCAACGTAATGTTGTCATTTTGCCACGTCCGAGGACAATGTTTTTGTCTCCGAGTCCGCCCTCACTACATGCTTCGGTCAGAACTAAGTCATAAAACACTGTGCAGATGAAAGTGTGTGTGTGTGTGAGTGTGTGCGTGTTTGTGTGTGTGTGTGTGTGTTTGAGTGCGTGATAGTCATGTTCATGTTGCTGAAGAGGTCAGAGCTCCTCTGACACCTTGTGGTGCCGGACCGCTCAAACTCATCTGCTATTTCATAGTGATTCACACAGGTTTAAATGCTAAAGAATCGCCACTGTCAGACCAACAAAACAATGTTAACAAACAGAACAAAATCCACATGCATATGAATAATTCAAGCAGACGTGAAGAAATGCATCACTGACCACTTTCACACGGACACTAACAATCCGACCACAGGCGTTACTCTTATGTAATACAGTATTTGTTGTACATACATTGCTCTTACAGCCTTTTTTTGTTTGTTTTGCTATTGTGGTGTAGCTGAGCATGTACATTTCTAGTACCTGCATGTATCTGTCCATTAATTCGTTTTTTTGTCTGTGTATAAATACAAAAATACTAATAGACACTATAAAACAGTAAGAGGGGAAAAAAAAACACTTTAATAATATTTTTATAATAGTATATTATATAAAATGTATATAAAAGAGTATAAAATGTATATAAAATTGACATTTTCAGTAATAATTTTATGTAATAACTATATTTTGTATAAATCAGATAAAAAGTTTATGTTCGAGTTCTAATATGAATATGCATGAAAAAGCTTTGTAACATATAGGCCAGAATATTAATTTAGAATTTCTCAGTATAGGCCTAATTTAACTGAGTTTTATGACATTTGAAGGAACATTTCCTAATGATCTGTCAAGCATTGCATAGTGCAATTTTTTTCATGCAATCAACAGAACATAAAGTGTTACCAATATTGCTGAAAAATAACTTCTTGGCACAGAAACTGCAGAAAACAGCAGGTAATGTGACAAAAAGATTAGTGTTAAATACTGCAGAAATCTAGGCCGCAAGCAGCACGCATGCATGGAGTCATTAATCATCATATGCTTCATATCATAAAGATGTTCAAAGAAATCTGTCACATTTAAATGAAGTCAAATACTGAAGTTCAGGTCAGTTCACTGTCAAACCAAATCAACATACGCAAGGTCAAAGTTTGCTTTAGGAAAATGTCTGTAATTCTGGTCTGACAGTAATTCATCTCATCTACACTTTCTGGACAGAATGCCATCTCGAAGGCTCTGCAGCGTCAGATGATGATAAAAAAGCAATTCAATACTGCAAATGATTAAATAATTCATTGACCACACAGTAACCTGATTAAAAGCTGGCAGGGAGAATTTGAGAGTGACAAACCGTCGGTTTTATCAGTCAACACTGTCAACATTACAGCATTACACTACAATGATGAGCTTACGTAGTCTAGTTCTTTCAATCTTATAAAGATTTTTACTTTACATAACTGTAAACGATTACATTTCAAAGTTGTGAATGAAACAAAAATTTACAAGAAAATACTATTTCAGTCTTTCTATTCTCCAAAATTTCGTTTAATTCAATGTATTACTGAATTTCTGAAGTTTCTACAACATTTCTCAGTGCAAATAATGTTATAATATTATAAAAAATAAAATGAATAAATTGCAGTTTAAGTAAAATACTGCTGGTTTAAGTATTTAATTTACATATTTACTTTTGTTTCTACTTAATTTAATTGTGTTCAAATTACTTAAATATGTAAAACTGAAGTCTACAGATTTTTTCCCCCAGCACTCAGACCAGTTTCCCCAGACCTGTTTCAGTTCCCTAAAATGATAACATCTAAGTTAACTGGTTTTATTCAAGTAATATTGCTGAATCAACTTACACACATTCATTTATACTAACTTTTAAGGGTTAAATCAGGTATTAATTGCTTTACGGTAAGAATTACAGTATATGTACATGTATGTATGACATATAAAAGAGTTATTTAAAATGTTATTTTAACTATCAAGAGTTACTTTTTATAAGTAATTAGTTTGACAAATGTTAGGACTTTACCTAATTTCTTTAGCATGTTAAATTTAGGTAGTCCTTACTCAACACATGGGATGAAATCTATCCAAACAAATTGAGTGCAAATGGTCAATTCTATAGGTTTCTATTTTAGTGAGGTTCTAGGTTTGTTTTTATATTGTACAGTAATATAAACATTACTGCACTGAATACTGCAAAATGCTAATAGCAAACACTTTAAACTTCAAATATCTTACATGAACTTTCTGCTTCAGGTCATGCATCAACAGATCACTTGAGTTTGGGGTAAAATCTTTAGCTTTTCCATACACTTGGTCATTCCCATGACCCACATTCTGTTCCGCTTGGGTTCACGGATGGACATCATGATATTCTCCGGTCAAATCTGCTGCTACAACCTACAACTCACCGTTCCCTCACAAGTCAACTACCTCCTGAGGGTGCACCGTAGCCCCAAAACCAGCACCAACACACCACCATACGTCATCTCATTTTTATCTTTTTGCTAAAATGACACCTCTTGTTCGTGCACAAAACTTCACAATTAGTTACATTTCTTCAATATCTATATTGCGAAATCTCCAAAGTGAAAATGTTGATCTGACCTTTAAATCACTTTGGTGTAATTTTATGTATTTTAAAACTTACATCACCTTTTACAGTTACTTTAGATATCACATGACAAACATTATAAGCTTCCTAACATCTTTTATGCATTTAATTGCATTAAAAGTATATGTTTATATTCTGTGTAATTATTTATTTGCATTTTAGTTTTGTTTACTGTTAGATTTCGTTCTAAAGCGTTCACAAGCTTTCTCTTTCTAACTCTGTTATCTGAGACAACTGGACTGTGGTAAAAGGCCTAACGATGATGGCACTGTAATGATGCGAGACACCGAGAGCTCAGATACAGGCAATACTGCAGTGTTTCTGCGTGTGTATGAATGCATGAGTGAGTGTGTGTACAGATCAGGTATCATGTTGTTTAGCCACTAATTGTAACCCTTCTGCCTTCTACCTGCAGACAGCCTAGAGACGCTCCAGCCACTGTAATTATGTAATGATGTTATCAAGTATCACATCAAACAAACAGACCCTGTCGTGAAAATTTGGAAAATCACAAAAAGTGCATTCTCTTCCGAGTTAACCATAGTACTAGATCCAATAAATGTAAGCTCTTTAATCTTTTATCTTGAAAACAGAATAGCAACACCCACGGAAACTTTTGCACGAGTAAACATCACTCACAGATTGTCCAGAATATATAGACATATATTATATAATAGGAAGTTATATTCAATCTTATGGGATTTTTAAACTGCACACCTAACTTAACCTATTTCAAATCTGTCAGTCATAACTAAATCTGCCATAAAAAAAATATCAAGATTGATGAAAATCTTTACTTACAAACTTGAAAAGTCAGAAACCTTGCCTTGCAACTAACTGAAACAATAGTTAGGCGAATCTAAATTACTAACACTTAAATGAAATAACTTTAAATATTTAAAAGAGGAAAAAACTAATAAATGACAAGCACACACATTTCAAGAATGAAACTAGAATGTGTAAAAAACACAATCTACACTACACTATTATAAAGATACCGAAAATGAACACCGCAAAAACCCATGACCATTTCTTCAAAAATGTAAATAAAGCAAAACCAATTATTGTATAAAATGGCAATGTCTGTGTTTCTTAGTTTTTTATATTGTTATAAACTATTAAAAAGCCGTTTGGTTGATTACTAACACGAAATAAATGAATACAAATATTAGCTATATAGAATAACTGCTATGCAACAACAAAAACACGCTGATATATATGTAACACTCATAATTTCTAATAAACTTAGACTTAGGTTTCATGTACATTTGAAAAAAGAGATCTATCAAGAGTTTTCAGTAATTAAATTACTGTGTCAAGGAGAATCACAATTGTAAACAATAGAAATCTGTAAATAATACTAAAATAACACCGGTGTTCTCCAGATATTAATCTGAAGAATAAGTGAAGAAATGCCAGCAATACTGTAAGTGTGACAGTAATGACGTCGCTGTATGGTACACAGAAGCAGGCCAGACAAATAAAGCACGAAACCTCTCTGAGCACTGACTGTATATATTTAGATTTCAGGCCACGGGGTTTCCTCCCTTCTTGGTCTTTGTTGTACATCAGTTCTATCTCTCTTCCCTATTTTTTGCTTCATAACCTTCATGTATTCCATGTCTTATGTTACTTTTCTGTCTATCCCCAGCTACCTCATGGCCCTCCCCCTCTTCAACCCACTTAGCATCTCTAGAGGATTGTGGGATGGTACCCATGGCCAATGCCTCATACAGACACAAATCTCCTGAGTGTCTGAATGATGTGTTTAAAACTCAAGCACGTGTGCACAAACACTCTCAAACACACACTGGGCACATACACAAACTCCCAAAACGTTAACACCCCTTTTACGTCATTTTTACACTGGTGCAAATGTTTCGGAGGGTAAGATCCGAGTCTCCTCATGGACATCTGGGGTTGTGTGTGTGTGATTTGATAGCCAGAACATCTCTGTTGTGTTAAGCAGCTTTAAAACAGAGCTCTGATCAATAATGTAAAAGCCGAGAACAATAACACATACATGAGAAACCTGAAATGAAACCTGTGTCCTGCCTTGACCTGGACACGCTAATATCATGCACTATCCAGCCTGTGCAATGACAAGCTAATATTGGATCTCACAGTCTGAAACCAGGTGAAACTAAAGTAAGTAAATGAATGTGCTCCTTTAGGCACGTTTTAGCTCTAAACCCTAGCGAGCTTTCTACATAGAAAGCATTTTAAGGCATCATAGAAGTGCTTTTGATGTCAAAGATCTCCTTTCACTCACATTTTAAGGCAGTATTGCAGTATTCTTCACAAAGGAAGCAATCCCAGAAAGACCTGCAACAAAGTCAAGATGCCAGATGTAAGAGAAGTTATGGTTATAAATACTTATATTTTATACAATTTAAACTTTCAATACACCCAGAACAGCCTAGCAATCCCCTAGCAACGCCCTTGCAAACATACAGAGCACCCAGTCAACCACTTAGCAACACCCTAACAATCAATCAGAACACTGTAGCAACATCCTAGAAAACACCCATAAAGCCACGCAACCACTTAGCAACACCTTAACAAACATTCAGAACACTGTTGCAACCACCTAACAACATCCTAGAAAACATCCAGCAAGCCTACAACCACCTAAAACCTATTGCACTCTAGCAAACACCTAGCAACATCCTAGCAAACACTCAAAAACCCCTAGTAAACAATGAGAACACTCTAGCAAACACACAGAATGCCCTTAGCAAACGCAGCACCCTAGTAAAAACTTGGAACACCCTAGCAATGCTCTACCAAAGATTTAGGACACCCTAGCAACCACCAAGCAATGCCCTAGCAAACATTCAGAACACTGTAGCACTAGCAACCACCTAGCAACATCCTAGAAAACACCCAGAAATCTTAGCATCCACCTACCAACACCCTACACACTAAGTACACTCTAACAAACACACACAGCAATGCCCTAGCAAACATTCAGAACACCATAGCACTAGCAACCACATAGCAACATCCTAGAAAACACCCAGAAATCCTAGCAACATACTAGAAAAAAAAGAAATCCTAGCAACCACCTAGCAACACCCTAGTAAACACTAAAAACAACACTTTAACAAACACACACAGCAATGCCCTAGCAAACATTCAGAACACTGACTGTAGCACTAGCAACCACCTAACAATATCCTAGATAATACCCAGAAATCTTAGCAACCACCTAGCAACATCCTAGTAAACTCCCAGAAATCTTAGCAACCACCTAGCAACACCCATAACACTAAACACTCTAACAAAACACATCATCAATGCCTGCAAAATTCAGAACACTGACTGTAGCACTAGCAACCACCTAGCAACATCCTACTAAACACCCAGAAATCTTAGCAACCACCTAGCAACATCCTAGTAAACTCCCAGAAATCCTAGCCCCCTCGCAACCCCCTATAACACTCAGACACTCTAACAAACACATACAGCAATGCCCTAGCAAACATTCAGAACGCTGACTGTAGCACTAGTAACCACCTAGCAACATCCTAGTAAGCACCCAGAAATCCTAGCAACCCCCTAGCACGCACCCTATACACAAGACCTAACAAACACACACAGCAATGCTCTAGCAAACCCTCAGAACCCTGTTTGCAAACACCTAGCAAAAACCCAGAACACCCTAGCGCCCCCTAAAAAAGATTAGCACCCTACAACCACGCCAACGGCCCTACAAAGATAGCCAAGGGGGAGAACAAGCCCCCGAGCCCACCCAGCAACGCCCTAGAAACCACCTAGCAAACACTTAGAACCACCTAGCAATGCTCTAACAAATACTTGTAACTCCCTGTCTATAATAATAAATGCAGCAAATTGCTTGGAAGAACATCTGCTGAAACGATTACTGTGATGTAAGAATGTATTTATAAGCAGCGTCGCACTCAAATTGCACTATTCTTATTTTTTGTTTTATGAACAGATACCAACATGCTGCACTGATGATCTGTTTCTTTTTCTCAAGGGTCTGAGGAAACCGAAGGGCTTCTACTTTGGATTGGACCTGTCCCAACAACACTACAACTAAACCACCCACCACCCTGGACTCGTACTACTACTAAACCTCTCCAAAAGAGAGGGAACACCAGATCGCAAAGATAAGAAGGTGGAGTGCTAAAGAGAATGAGCGTGGGTCGGATCGGTCGCTACAGCATCGTGTCGACGGAGGAGGACGGTCTGCGCTTGACGACCATGCACGGTGGGGGGATGAATGGATACGGCAACGGCAAAATCCACACTCTGCGGAAATGTCGCAACCGTTTTGTGAAGAAAAACGGACAGTGCAATGTGCAGTTCACCAACATGGACGAGAAGTCCCAGCGTTACCTGGCGGACATATTCACCACTTGTGTGGACATCCGCTGGCGCTACATGCTACTTGTTTTCACGCTAGTCTTCGTGATTTCTTGGTTAGCATTCGGCTTGGCATTTTGGGTCATCGCGCTTCTTCACGGTGACTTGGACAATCCGGCAGGGGACGATAACTTCACGCCCTGCGTGCTGCAAGTAAATGGCTTCATCGCGGCGTTCCTGTTCTCCATCGAGACGCAAACGACTATCGGTTACGGTTTCCGCTGCGTGACAGAAGAATGTCCTCTCGCGGTGTTTCTTGTGGTCTTCCAGTCCATCGTGGGTAGCATCATCGACTGCTTCATGATCGGCGCAATCATGGCCAAAATGGCACGTCCCAAGAAGCGAGCGCAGACTCTACTGTTCTCGCAAAACGCCATCATCACAATGCGTGACGGAAAACTGTGCTTGATGTGGCGGGTGGGGAACTTGCGAAAGAGTCACATCGTTGAGGCGCATGTCCGAGCGCAGCTCATCAAGCCGCGGGTTACGGCTGAAGGCGAGTACATCCCGCTCGACCAGCTAGACATTAATGTTGGTTTCGACAAAGGACTCGACCGCATCTTCCTCGTCTCGCCAATCACCATCCTGCATCAAATTGACCAGGAGAGCCCTCTGTTCGGCATCAGCAAGCAGGACCTAGAAACGGCGGATTTTGAGATCGTGGTCATCTTGGAGGGAATGGTGGAGGCCACGGCCATGACGGCGCAGGCGCGAAGCTCCTACTTGGCTAGTGAGATCCTCTGGGGGCATCGATTCGAGCCGGTGTTGTTCGAGGAAAAGAACCAATACAAGGTTGATTACTCACACTTCCACAAGACGTACGAGGTACCGTCCACCCCGCGCTGCAGTGCCAAGGACATGATGGAAAACAAGTACCTGGTGGTGCCCAGCGCCAACTCCTTCTGCTACGAGAACGAGCTGGCGATCCTGAGCCACGAAGAGGAGGAGGACAACAGTCCGGAAAGGATAAAGCCAGAACGAGCAATGAGCCTCAGCCCAGAGAGAACCCCTCGACATGATTTCGAGCGACTGCAGAACCCTCGCTGCACGGAGCAAAGGTCATACCGCAGGGAGTCGGAGATATGAACCTTTACTACGACCTTTTCAAATTTTGTGTCGTGTTCTGGAGATACTGGAGCTTCTACAATGCAGAACAATGCAAAGTGCCATATGGAGAGAGTGAGCGCGTGAATGAGCGAAAAACAAAAGGGTGAATGTGTGAAAGCTGGAGGGATGCTTGGCAGAACATTCGAAGAAAGAGAAGGGCAGTAGGAATCTTTTTATCCTGCACGGAAAACTTGAATCTTTTCCTCATTTTGTTTCATGAAAATAGTTTAGATGTTAAACTCTTCATTCTTAAAAGGACAGTTCACCCAAAAATTAAAATTCTGTCATCACTTACTCGCCCTCATTGCCAAAACGGTATACTACTTTCTTCTTGGAATATATATAGTTTTTTTAATAAAGTTTTTATTTTTCTAAATACAATATTACGTGCATAATATATATTATATTATAATCATCCACAAATATACAAACTATATATAATATATACTCTTTCGTTCTTAGTTTGTGTATATATGTTGTAAAACATTTTGAAATTGTAATAAATAGTTAATTATATAAAATTATAATACGATTATCATTAATTTATTATTTATTTATTAAAAAACAGAGTAACTACATAAGCTATAATAAAATTTTATTATAATTTCGAGTTTATAAATGGAAAAACTTTTGATTAACACTATTTAAACTGTGCATTGCGCAATAAACAAGAATAAATACCTACACGTTTGAAAGCACAAGAGGAGTGAAAACAAGACAAAATATGAAACAATTTTGGTTGCACTATTCCTTAATTGTTACTTATTTCTGCATAGATCAATGTTTTTGTGTTGGTATTAATTTCTAGCACAGAAAGCAAGCCCAATGTTCCCTATACAAAAAAGAATTATAACTTTATTTTGCATTTAATCCAAGCACAATGACAACAATGGGTTGGGTCACACTGTCCGCGTAAACTACACACACATTGATCAGTGCGACAGGTTAACATTCCCCTTTACAAACTCACTCCGCCAGACCAACCAAGTGAACAATTTAGCACCTGATGGAACGTGTTTGGTGTTGTGTTTTGTGCAGCTGACACAATGCCTCATGTGATAACGCACAAGTAATTTAATGGCAATCACGTCAAAACACGAAACATGCTCTTGCATATAGTTATTAGAAAAAAAAGGAAAAAAAAAAAAAAAAGGTTAAAAAAAACATTTTTTTACAGCCAATATAGCGATGTCTTTTTACTAGATAGATATATAATTAGACCTTACCGTTTTTGCCCACGAACCCTAATATGCAGCAGAGTCTTCAGAAACTCAATGGGGAAAATCCATCTTATTTTAACTATTTAGATACTTCATCTGTTGTCCCCGATGCCTGACAAAGTGGCCTGATGGCCTGAAAACCTGTGTGGAATCCGGAAACTCCCTTCAAATGTCGATTTAATACATTTACCATCTGGTCTTAATATATTTTAAATTTCTGCTGGAACTTTGTCATAAACAAATGGATTCAATAATGCCAACATTTTGTGCATTTTTATATTAAAGACAATATATTAATCTATATATAAACACAAGATATTAACTTGAAATGTAAGAATAAGAATGATAACGTATTTAAATATTCACTGATCTATGCACACTGTCTGAGTATTTAGTACAATTCATCATCCTCTCTTTTCTATTATTACGACAAAAACCTCACTTGAAGCATTTTAGCAATTCATATAAGGAATGTTTCAGGTTAAATAAAGCTGTAAATTATCAAAGAAAATAATTGAATCGGCATTTAATGTAAAAGCAAACAAAAATCATGTTTACAGTAATGCACTAAAAGTTACGGTAAAAAACGGCAGCTGTTGTTCTGGAATTTACCGTAAAAATACTGTAGCAACGTTTTTAGGTTTTAACATTTTTTTACTTAAAATGTACGAGTTACATCCCATAATTTCATTAACTGAGTAATGTTATATCCAACCTAGTTAAGTACTGAAATCGGTTTGGTAGCTTTGGCATACCCGGATGACCACCATCAGAGTCTGGAAGTCACATGAGAACCAAAGCCCCATCACAAGCAGCTTTTTCCATGAATAACATGTATAGAAGGGCACAGTGTATTCACACAAACACTAACACCAGCACTGCACCACATGAACCTGATATGCAATAAACATTCATTTAAAACATTAGGCTTCACACACAACCCACTATACAAAACGGTACGAGAAACTTTATTGCACAAAAAACATCAAATTTGAAATGGTACCGCAGGGCATCTGGAATTTCAATTTACTGTTTCTTCCCTGTAAATAACGTCTTTTTTTTTGTTTTTTGTTTTTTTTTTTTTTGTTTTCACTTCCAAACCAGTATACGAACCGTAAACTATATGTCCAATACATGTAATGTCCAATACAGTTTTTCACCGTATATAGTAGGGGAATTTACAGTTAACCATTTAACAGGTTTAAAAAGTCTTTTACCGTTAAAGCACGGTCATTTTTTACAGGTTGGCAAGGCTTAAACATGTTTTTGTGTCGAAACCTAATAACTGTCTACGACGAGACTTTCATGTGCTTGCTTCCATCGGCAAATGTTTCGCAAAAAAAATTAGTTTGTCCAATTCTACGCATCATCACCGTTGACTTCTAACTTTCGCGCATCGTTTTTTTTTCGAATCAGTGATTCACTGCGCGTATCAACCTCCCAACACATGTAACATCAATATAAACGGCTTCACCACTCCTAACTGTCAGAACCCGTTCAACGTAATCATTTTTGCGATTTGTTCAAATTATTTGGGTTTTTGGTCATCAATACAAATATACTTAAAATCTTCCAATCTATTAAAAGACTATTTTATCCTGATATATTGCAGATTTTTTTGTCTTATCCTTTTTTGTATCACGTAAATTCACATTTCATTTAAAATGCTAGTAAACCACATCAGGTTGCTTACTATGGTTTTTGGGACCGCGGCACTGTTTGATAAAATATCATGAAACTTAGTGTTCTAGAAAACTAGTTTGATAAAACCACTTATACCTTGTATTGTACATTTAAATCCAATTTCTTGATCCTGTTCATGAAACCATAAACCATAACGTTTTCCACGGATACCAGAAAAGACTTGCTTATCCTTTGCCTTACAAGTACCTAAGACAATGCCACCTAGAAGTGAAGCTGTAGCGCACGCACCAACAGAGTTCCACTTTATCCATCTGCTCCGTCTACACCATGGCACAGATGTTTTAACGACTAGTTGTATTGTATGCTGAATAGTCTTTTAAAGAGAAAGGGCAAACAACAATACCCAGTATAGAAATAATCACTCATTTGACACTGTGCCGCAGAGTGATGCTGCGGCAACACAATTGTGTGTGTGTTTGGTGTGTGTTGTGTGTGTGTGTTGGTTTGTGTGTGTGTGGTTTGTGTTGTGTTTGGGTGGTTTATGCCATCTGTCTTGACTCTTATGAAAGTCTAATGCACCTTAATTAACAGACGTCACTGAACTAGGAGAAAAATCCAAGCCAAGAATGTGATTTTATCAACCACCATTTCAGGACAACAACAGTGATTTTACCAGTTTAAGTGAACAATGTTTCCATAGAAAGCAGAAGATTGATAACTTGTGTGAGCGTTACTGTAAAACTTTTTTTTTGTAAAAAAAAAAAACGAACAACAAGAAAAGCACATAGGTCAGTCTCTCCTTCTGCTGTTTCACTATTATTCCAAGCCTTTTGTTATGAAATGAACACATTCCCTTCTTATAATGATGGTTTAATCATAATTAGTTTTGAAAATATTATTGATTATTATCAGTTAATTATTAAAATGTATTTTAATGAAATGTATTTTGTACTAATTAAATTTCACATTTTCTTTTTTATGGCCATGGATGTTTATTTAATTAGTGGTAAAAAGAGTATTTATTTTGACAGTTAAAAATTTTAATTATATTTTGTGCAAAAGGGATTAACAAATAATAATTATACACTCCATTGCATTCAAAAATTGCAATCAAATCAAACGATCTTGGATTGTAACTGTGAGCCACAAAAACGTCTTATGCTGTCCGCTTTGCCTGATGCATGGAAGATGACGTGTAATGAAGCAAAATGGTAATGCTACTGTAAGCTTTGAGGGTGATTGCCAACAAAGACCCCTCCTAGCAACCAAACTGTAAAGGATAAACACTGTAATACATGTTTTATACTTAAGTCTCTGCAGATGTTATCATTTAATGTCGGAGCTTTGACTCTATGATGCATTTTATTGGTTTGAAAGTGAATGTTTATCATAAACTGTGTAGACGAGTTGGACGTCTTATGAATTGCAAAGAATGATGGTGGGAACATTATAAACTGAGGCTGCTTTTCTAACTTTCCTAACTTCTTTACTAGTCCATCTAACATCATGTAGTCAATATAAACTACTGCATTATACAAGGGAATTATTATACAGGCCATGTAAAACCTGAACCTGAATGAGCGGATCTCACAACACAAAATTAACAAAAAGAATGATGAGGGTTATGGAACCGCCACAAATCTGGATCATCTAGCAATGCAGTGGGGAGTTGAATTACTATAGCTAGAAATGGGCAAAACTGTCGAAAACAGCCAATTTAGGAGACTGAAAGACAATGACAAGAAACGCCTACGAGACACGATTACTGCCAAAGAGAACGACACCTGCTACTGAAGCTACTGTTTTTATGTTCCTCAATTTAATTTGTGTTGTACCAAGAATTTTTTTACAGAGACTCTGTAATCTGTTTGACAAATTAGATCATGTACAGTATTGCTGACATGAAGATCAATACGTAAACGTTCATGGGGTGTACTTACTTTTTCACATCACTGTAACGTCATCAGGGTTGTGCACTATTCATGACTTTTGAATTCATTCTGTAACTGACTCTGAATTGAAAGAGCAAACTTGATGAAGAACTGCAGATACCAAAAATGAAAACTGTCATCACTTACTCACCCACAAGTTGTTTCGATCCTGCATGAGATTATTTCTTCTGTTGGACATAAAAGAAATATTTGTGGCCTGCACACAAATCCGGTGTTAGGCGCTGGGTGAATTTGTAGCATCAGCCACCATACATGGTATGGTCAAAAATTATAATTTTTTTATGCCAAAAATCATTATGATATTAAGTAAAGATCATGTTCCACGAAGATATTTTGTAAATTTCCTACTGTAAATATATCAAAACTTAATTTCTGATTAGTAATATGCATTGCTAAGAACTTCATTTGGACAACTTTAAAGATGATTTTCTCAATATTTTGATTTTTTTGCACCCTCAGATTCCATTTTTTCAAATAGCATCTCAGCCAAATATTGTAATAATCCTAACAAACCATACATCAATGGAAAGCTTATACATCTCAATTTCAAAACATTTACCCTTATGACATGAGGGTGAGTACATGATGAAATTATTTTTTCTTTTTTTGGGTCAAAGTCTATCCCTTTAAAGTACTGAAATTCATATTCATATTCACATTCATATCATACATTTTAGCTAGACAAACAAAGTTATGTTAAGATAAACGGTAAATGTTGGCTTGATAATGCCTTCTTTGAAAAGCCTTTTAAAAGGACGTTTGAATGTTTGTAAGGCTTGGTATTGTAAGATGCAGGTACGGAGGAAAGCTGGTCAATTGTCCACCTTATTATTTAGCATAAGAGTGGGTGTGGCCATTTTTAACTTGAATGTGCAAGGCTTCCAGTCTCAGCCTTTTCCAGTTATTTTAGCTGTACAAAAAACAGTCCATTATGCTGCTTGATGTTGGAAACGGGTTTTTGTTATAATATTATTTTTATTTATTATCGTGATAATAAACAAACTGGATACAGTTTAGTGTGGTAAATATTTTAGACTGTGGAATGATGCGGTAGACCACGCATGCAGAATTAAACACGTCATTCCCCATGCAATCATCAAACACACCCCAGCAGTGAGTCTACAGCACCAAACCAACACAAGAACACAAGAAGATCGGGTAACGGCATCTACTGTTCATCTACATATGCATTAATACACTTCTTTCCATCTCGTTCCCGTTTGTGCTCAGGTAGGACGCTTCACACTGGAGTTCAACTCCATCTGTGGATTTGGTTTCCATGGAAACATGAGAACATTCTCCTCACACCGTGGCTCCAGAGGCCAGTAGCATTAGTCACCACATTAAGACTGTGTCTTTAGAACTAGTTTGACTAACTAGCAGTTAACCAAGCGGTTATCAGTCGTGCTTTACAGATTCAAATTAGACCAATCTAAGTTTTTATGTAACTGACTTAAAAAAGTTATGACTAGTCTTGTAGAAAAAAGATAGGTGACTACCTTTTAAGACTAGTCTAAGCAGTGTATACAACCGGCCACAGGTGTCCTGCATTGTCTTAGATGGGAAACCTAATTAGAGAAAACCAAAGGAGGGAGAAGATATGCTTGGTTCATATTTAATTTGCCCTGCAAACAAGTATCAATTTTTTGCCTATTTATTCATTTTTATCTACAGTTAAAGGGTAACCTTTTCAACTATTAGATATCACTATCTCTCAGTTATTAATCAACATTATATTGTCTTTCTTATGGTTTTATTTTTTTTGCTGCATTATGTTCAAAGGTGCAATAAAAAAAAAAAAGCACTATATGTAAAAATAAATATGCACTAATTTGCATAAAATGACAGAAATCTGAACGCTAAGTTTCACTGTGTTGACATATTAAAGTTTTAGACAGCGGGTCATTTTTGGATATCTTTATCACCCCATAAATCAGAAAATATTGTCGACAGCCAGAATATACATGTTTTTAGGAATGAAATGTTATATAAATCAGGCAAATGATATGTGAACAAACCCTAAAAATATATAAAACCAATAATAAAAGCCTGAAACTGTGTATAGGTCTTGACAAAATAGATTTTCTGACTATTTTTTGCAGGACAAAAAAAACTAATTTTGAGAGAAGAATAAAGATAAAGATATGTATTGAAACATACAGACGCAAATAGATAAAATGTAATAAAATCAACACTTAAATGTGTATTTGGGATGTTTTCTTTGCGCTAGTCTGAAAGAAGACAAATTATGGACGAAAAATAGACCAAAATCTCAAACTTGAAAAAAAACAAAAAAAAAAACACTGTTTGAGACTGCAGTGGGAAAACAACAACAAAAAAACTATTTACTAAATGAATTAGGTTTGTCATTTAACATATGCAATCTTCCTTCCTTGAAGGGGTGCTCCGATCAGAGTTTTTGAGGCCGATCACAGAAGCATATCGCCGATACGATCACCGATACCGATTTTTTAAAGCCTTCTTTTTATCATGTAGAATTATTTATAGTGATGATCCAATCCCTATTTTAGACATTCTTCATGGATTTAATTTCCATTTTTGCAATGATTCCTCTCTTAGGTGCTCTGTGGAAGGTGAATTTTTTAATGTGCGGAGTTAAGGGGCGTTTTTTAGACTTTCCAAAATATAAATGTACTCACCTAATTTTGATCATTCCATGGCATTTTTGTTTTTACACTCTTCAGTTGTTGCCAATACTTACACAAACAGCAACAGCCTGATTTTGTCTCTTAGTGAGGCGGGCCTTTTACAACCATGTTTCACACATACCCGTTGCACTCCATGTAATCGGGTGCAATCATCCTGACTGTGCTTTCACACAGGAGTCTGCAACTGATCCGTGGCTGTTTACTACATATACAACATTTATCCATTATTTTGATTTCAAATCCAAAACATTGTCACTGAAAATGCTTTTTCAACATTGAGATTCTTTTTTTACACAGTACAGTAATACACTCTGGCATATAAGGGTTTAAATAAATAATAAATTATTCAACGCTTTTTACTTTTGCATTTACTTCTAGATTGATATATTAAGTTGCCCAAGCAAGTGGCAAAACCTTTATACTATTTTTCTTACATTATCACAAACATTCTAAATTAAAACTTACAACTGACATAAACAGTCAGCTCTACTGCCTTTTCTTTAGCATTTAAATCTTTATTCCGGCAAGAGTCCTGCGGTTCTAAAGGAACTTGTTTTCCGACCTCCACGAGTTCCATCTATTTTTTGCCTTGTGATCGAAAAATGCTCGTTTTATTTAAACCTAGCCAGAAGCCATAGCCTATGTGTTTGACTGTGTACACACAGTAGACTTTAATTCTCTGCATTATGGGTGTCGCTTACCATTTTCGTGTCAACCATGTTCATATTTCTCGCAAACTATGCGCTGCAGCAAACATAGACTCGGTGCGGAAACAATCTCTGCACTGCTGCAGACGCACCGCTACTGGAACGCACTGCCGGACCGCAACCGTGCAGCATGTGACCAGTGTGAAATACGCCAACACCTATGCACTGCAAACAGAGTAATGTAAACCTGGCATTGTGTGTGCGCACGAGCGCTCAGTCTCCAGGAGAGCGCTGAATGGTTTAAACACTGGCAAGAATTAAAAAGAAACGCAATTTATAAACTTTAGTGCATAAACTTTTTTGCATGTCATACCAAACCTCTCACTGCAGCGTCATCAGCTCGAGATCATTTTTTTGAAATCGGCCTTTATAGAGACCGCCAATCAATCATCCCAAAGCGATTATCGGCCGATAGTGATCGGTAGCCGATCCATCGGAGCACCCCTAGTTGTTGTAAAAATCTCCTGAAGTCCAGACAGATCACACACACACACACACACAAGTTGATGAATCATGCAAAACTTTCTGCATTATTGAATAAAGCTGAACTATTAACAGCATTAAATTCAAGAGTGCAGCTCGGGGCGGTTCTTGAAGAATATCTTACATACCCATATACATTTTGTTTGAAGGACAGCATGTGTTGAGATGAGTGACAGACATGTATGATGGGAATTTCACACAGCAAACCCACATATGCACTTGCATAACTGTGATCATCGAGCGTTAATAGCATGTTTGTATTTTTGATCTGAATCCTCAGCTGACTGCTGGTTTCATTATTCACTGCTGAGCAGCACAAACGCTTCGTTCTTCATTTCAGTACAGTGACTACAACAGCCATTCAAACAGACTCTAATTATAAAAATAGTCATCCTTCTATTCACCATCACTTGAGTTACTTAGCAGAATGTTAAAACAACATATGCATACTGTCATGAGGGGGTTTAAGTTCTATAAAGGACAAAAAAGCAAAAGCATCATGTATGTTTAAAGGAACACTTTTTTTGAGCCAAGTGAATTTTGAATGCAACTTCAAAAAATTTAAATAAATATTAATAATTAAGTTGCATGACTAGTGTATAAGTAGTGTGTGTAAAATGCTGTGACATTTTGCAGTAAAAAACACAATTTTTATTTTCACAGAAGATCAAAATGTCAAAAGACTCTTTTTCATACAACAAAACTACATAATTACCACTGGCTGGCAAAGTCAACTGCAACTTGGTTTGTTTATTACAAAAACATTATAAAAAAAGGACAGAATTTAATATCAAGTCCCCTTTGCACACTAAACAAAAATTCCAAGGTCAGTCCAGGTAAATTAAAGACTGAGACAGGGTTATTATTGCAAACTAATACCATTAAAAACCATTATTTGAAATAAAATAAACAGTAACAGAAATAAAATAAATAAATAAACACTTTAGTTTAGCAAGTTGGCAAGAAAAATATTTTTCATTTTCATTGTTTAAATTGAAATACTAAAATAACAAACTGAATAAAACTAAAACTTAATAAAACCTAGACATGTAAAAAAATAAATGATAATAAATAAATTAAAAAAGACAAACAAAAATTACCAAAACTTTAAAACGAAAACATTTTAATTTAAAATCTTAACAAAAACTATAAAAGTATATGAATTATGCTATAATAACCCTGGACTGAAATGATGGTCAAAAACCATAACTCAACCCGACTCATATCTTAAAAGTAAAACTGAACTGTGACTGTCCTCTGCTGGGCAGGACAACAATTACTTCTTAAACCCAAAATATGGGATATTTTACAACATACGTTGTTAAAAATAACCTTTTTCATGAGTACAATCCAGTGTGGAGCTGAAGCTGCCTGAGATCCAGGGGCTGGTTGCATAAACTGCTTAGACTAGTCTTAAAAAGTACTTTGTTCATAACTTTTTAAAGTCAGTTAGGCTACAAAAAGGTAGATTGGTCTAATGTGAACACAAAAAGTGAGACTGATTACCTCTTGGCTAACTGCTAGTTGGTCAAACTAGTTTGTAAGACACAGTTTTAACATAGTGTCTGTTTCCCAGATAGCACATGTACGTCTGCAAGATGTCTGTTAAAGATCGCTTCATCTGGAAAGCATCTGCTGTGTGCAAACATCTGATGGATGTCTTTAAGATGTCAGTTTTACATTCATTCTAAATCCTAAACATCTTAAAGACATCTTCTAAACGTCTATTTGACATCTGATAGGAAACGTCCTATAGACGTACCGCAGATGAGCAAACACTCTAAAAAATACGTCTTGCAGATGAAATGCAGAGGTCACATAGACCTTACCAAAGTCTAAAGGGAAATACTAAAACCTCAAAATCAGCATGCCTTATACTTATATTTCAAACCAGCAACACAAATACTTTAGTGGTCCAATGAATGTTGTTTCTCTTGCTTAAATAGCTCCATCTGCAGTGATGCGTGACTTTTAGCTGTTTCATTTAGAAGGGACTGATGTGTTGTACTTTCTCCCATTCATAAATCAAATTTGTAAGTCTTAAAGGATTATTTCACTTCCAGAATAAAAAATTCCAGATAATTTACTCAACCCCATGTCATCCAAGATTCATGTCTTTCTTTCTTCAGTCGAAAAGTAATTAAGGTTTTTGAGGAAAACATTCAAGGATTTTTCTCCAAATAGTGGACTTCAACAGGGCCCATTGTTTGAAGGTCCAAATTGCAGTTTCATTGCGGCTTCAAAGAGCTCTACACCATCCAAGCCAAGGAATAAAGGTCTCGTCTAGCAAAACGATCAGTCATTTTTAAAAATAAAAATGTATATACTTTTTAACCACACATATGCTTGTCTTACACTAGCTCATTACGTAATCACGTTGGAAAGTCATGCGTGGTTAGCTCTTTGTCTCCTGTTCAAAAAGGTAGGGTAGGGCAAAAAAGTCCATCTCATTTTCTTCTCCAACTTCAAAATCGTCCTACATTGCTGTTTTACCATTTTTTTGTAAAGGGCGTTTGACTTTCTTTGCACATTCGCTTTATAAACACTGGGTTGGTACTTCCGTCTACGTCACGCGAATTCCAACATAACTACGTAACGCGTGAAGTCCAGCTCGTGCAAGACGAGCATTTGGGGTTAAAAAAGTATATGAATAATATTAAAGAATATGAAATTTTCTTTTTAAAAAGACAATGTATCACTGGATTTTTGATTCAAAAACATTTTTATTATTACAGATATATCACATTCACGCGCACCAAAATAAAAATATTCATACAGATAGGGAATTAGGTGTAGACATACCGCTTATAGATAGCTATAAAGATATTTTTTTCCTCTATGCAGACCGAGAACAAGATAAAGGAATCTTCTCTAAAACCAATTATTTACAAAGCAAAAATTGAATATTATTATACAGTGAGTTTTCTTTGTTGTGTGTTCAATACTTTCTGAATTCTGGAGCAGAAGGAATATGGAATCACGTTTCATAACCAGAACACAGAAATCAACAACTCAAAGTGCTTCATAATCATGCAAAGACCAGTATAAAATAGCACGAACGCTGGAATAACACAACAAAATCATTAAAATGTCCCACGTTCAGATGGAATTACAGGACGAAATAAGCTCACTATCAGTAGCCGAACAAATGCTTTACGCCGCAACACCCACAGCAGAGCTAACGTTTGGTTGCACTATATTTTGCACGTCCGAATAAACCAGAAGCAACACAAAAGCAATTAAAACAGCAATTAGATTCTCCTCAAGTAAACGACTGAAGTACATAATCACCCGAAACTCTCTTGATGATCAAAAACACACTCGCACTCACGTTACCCAGCTTATAGAAACCACATCATTTCATCTCAAAGTTACAGTACTAGAAAGTCTGAAAAAGTGTTATAAGTCGTACGCGACTTTACTCATATTTACAATATCATTGGCAAAATAACATCTCTCTGTGTCAATAATTAAGTAATTCTTCTTCTCTCAGAATATAATCATAAAAATGTCACCAGCACTCCTATGAAGACAACAGCAGCCATTCAGAAGATATTCAAATGAGAAACACACACACGTTTAGTGTTCTAGTTCAATACTGAGTGTGTTCATATATACTGTGATGATAAGGAACAGCTTCAGGACTTATAGAGACCAAAAAACACCAAAAACATGAGGTTCATCAGAGCTGAAGATTGGCAAAAACGGTCTATGTCAACATTGAAGCGTCATTCCCTTAATTCACACAAACCATATTAAAACACAATCAGAAAAGAGTTCTAAAGTTCTATACCCTGCTTCATCTATCAACCGAGAAGATCTAAATAAAGACAATAAAAGAGCAAGAATACAAAAACGGAAGAAAGAAAGAGTGTGTTATATCTTTCTTGAGTCTTTAGCTTCGAACAGCTTCATCCTCTCCTGTACTGTCAGTCCCTCCTTCAAACTCTGAAAAAGAATGAGAATGATGAGGTGAAAGAGAAATGGGCCGTTTTTATACTTAAATATAAATAAAAACAATCCTCCATAAGACTTCAGTAGACTTGCACATTGAATACACTGTTCCATTTCAATCTAGCGATCTGTAACTGTGCAACATTCAACTCCGATGTCACTGCCAGCTGAAGCCATAGAGGTGGTTATGGTAGATATGGACAAATATTTGTAAATCATAATATATAATATATATTATGAGCATGCATGCAAAAATAACAAGAAATAGGTTCTGGGTATATAATAAAATTGACTGAATAAATAAATACAACTAAATACAAAAAGTCAATTAAATAAAAAAAAAATTTCCCCCCCCCCCCAAGAAACCATGCAATAAATAATCTAAATATACGGCTGTATGTTACATTCCAGAATTACATACTGCAAAAAAAAAGTCATTTTCTATTTTGGTTTTCAAATTCTATGGCCAACATAATTTCCAGTTAAATTATATTCTCTGCAGTATATAAAAGCCCGTCACAAAAGATGCTAACAGCAAACAAATATGTTCTGTTGTATATAACAGTAATACATGTTAATAATTGTTGATTTAGATTGCTTCCATTGTCCTCATTTGTAAGTCGCTTTGGATAAAAGCGTCTGCTAAATGTCTAAATGTAAATAAAAATGTAATAACTACATAAAAGAAAAAACTAAAATAAGATCAAATAAATTAATCAAAAACAAATAAATTAAATAATATTAAATTGTCTGTATATTAAATTGCAGAACTACGCCTCCAAAAAGTGGTTTTCTCAAGCTGTATTGTGTATGTCTTTAAGACTTTGTCTGTCTAAACTACTAAAAATGACCATTAAAAATTAATTAAATGCATTGCAATCAGCTTTTATGACTTCCCATTATAATCTATTTCACACATGGCAGTTTCTTCGAATAGTTCAGAACGAACCTTGATTCATTCAGCTTTAAACTTCACTTCTGTGTTGTTCACATCATTTCACTATGGGAACATGCACATTCCTTAAAGGGACATTCAGGCAGTTTTAAACCAAAGCCTGTTTTTCTATATTCACTTGTTTTGTTTTTTTTAGCTCTATTTCTTTCTGTCATTGTTTTTATGTCTGTCATTCACTGGCTGTGGTTCCTTCATTGTGCAACAAGACACTAGCAAAAGACGTTCACATGAGCACGTAGTGCTGACTAAACACACACACGCGTGTCAGGTTTCTTTATTATTACTCTATTAGATCTGTCTCATTGCCTTCGAGAGCGAAACGCGACACATGAACCTTCATTTCCTCGCGTCTTTAAATAATGAAGAATTTTTCAGCAGGATTCTGAGATGCACAAAGACATTATTTAGAGACAATTTACCCCAAAACTACACCTAAATGGATTTAAAACAATTGAGAGATTCCCAAGTACAAGGAAAAACAGGTTTGGAAGTAAGAAATATCCTTAAATATCCCTTTAAATTGTATAATATATTCAGGGTTTATAACAAGGGAACTCACAAAGAAAATGACAATGACACACAAAGTCTATTCAGACGGTAAGCGTTTTCATGCGAGTTACTTCAGCATTTACAGGAGCTAGTCAGATCAGACTTCAACAAGTCAGTGTTTTCATTTCCTATGTCAATCAACACCTTGAGTTCATTTTCATCACACATGAACAACTTCAACAAGCATATTGCCATGTAAATGCAGTGTAAAAGCAAATGTTCCTTTACAAACAATTACCGTCTAAATAGGGCTATTTGAACACCACACACAAAGCAAGAAACCCCAACATAAAAACAGTCCGAACACATAACATTGAGATAAATGTGATCTGTGCTGGTTATGTGTCGTCCTGCCAGACCGGGTTAAGTTGCAGGTGATTTTCAAACTGTCAGGAGGTGTAGGGCTCATGCAGGATTCAAAGGCTGTGTTCACAATGGAATACTAGCTTACTAAATACTGCACAGTATTTAATATATACCGCCTCACATTTTAAAAACAGCATATGAAACAGTAGGCATTATTTTTATGCTAAACCTTTCAAACTGTATTGTTGACCTCACAGTGCATGTGAGATGATATCTCCAGATATCTTATGCATTTTTAAAATTATATTGTGTAAAAATGTCAAATCAGAGATGTTGAAATCACTGCAGTAATTGTTTCTGGTTTCCAAGCTAACACAGCCGTACTCACAAGAGCGATACCTGCTTCACCTGTAGGACCTGATGGGGTCACAGCAGTCAGCTACACCCGACCAACCCCTCACTTTCTGCCTGACAGGACAGCACACACATGTGAGGATACACACACACACACCCCACACACACACACACACACACACACCCACCACACACACACACACACACAGACACAGACACAGACACAGACACACACACACACAGACACACACACACGTACAGTGTTCCATAATTCACACTAGGGCTGTGCAAAAAATCAAATTACTACTAATCACAGGAGCGGCTTTACTGACGAGATGAGCATGAAAATCGCATTCGATTTTTTGCACAGCCCTAATTCACACATGTAAATACTAGGGCTGTCACTTTAAAAAAAATTAAATATTAAAATGTTTATACATTCGCGGACATTTACCATCATCTAAATTTTTTTTACATAAAATATAAAATAAAACAAATATTGCAGAAAAAATATAAGAATTTTGTCTGCCATGAACAGACTGACAAACTCAACTGTAAAATGGATTGTAGTGGCTCAATAATCCAAAAATAAGACAATATATATATATTGACTTTTTGTAGTTTATTCAATGATTTACTCATCTACCACAGAAATGTCAAATATAAATTTTTATTTTTAATCGACTGACAGCCCTAATAAACACAAGTATATCTTTCCCAAACACTCATATACATACAGCATAACATTAAACAATCACATAACCAACATCATTTTCTGCATAAATCCACAGGACTATCGATACACTCAATGGCTGACAAGTGTTTATTTATGACACAGGCAAGACGGACACATTTTGACCTCTCACCTTTGACCTGACCCCACGTATCTGTTTGGATTTTTCTTTCTTCAGGAAATCTGGGTTACTCTTCGACTTCATGATGTCTGCAATGAACAAGTGAAATGTTTAGTTTTTGTACACACTCTTAGTATAATAAATTAGGAGATGTTTGGCAATTATCTGAGATGATCTAATATGAAGTTATCTGCACTGGCCAATAACAGAACCGGCTCAAATAAGACAACATTAACACTCATTTTGTATTTTGAATGTTAGGAAATATTGTGTAAAATAAATAGAATTAATAATTATATATATGAAAAAGTGCTTTTTTTGTCCTTTTGTGCACTATGGAAGAAACAAGTCATGCTGACAACATGAGGGTGGTTAAACGATGACAGAATTGCCATTTTTGCATGAATTATTCCTTTAAATGTCCCACCGTATCCAGCAGTAACGCCACTTCCCTCAGCATCTAATTCCCCAAGAGCTTCTGTAGCAGCCAGAAGTTTCTCCCTCAGCTTGTTAATGTCACAGTCAGCTTTAGCTTTGACGATACTCAGCTCCGTGTAAATGTCCTTGTACTTATCGGAAGCATACTTCTTATCCTGAAACACACACACACGTGAACAACATGTTGATATGTTCAGAGAGCGGTTAAACAGAAACACATGTACAGAGCATCTAAATGTGCGTGCATATTACTCGAAGTGACGACTGTAGCTCGTCTTTGAGAGAGTTTATTTCCTGTTTGAGGTACTGGATCTCTGACTCCTTCACTCGCAGCAAAACCTGCAGCAAAACAACGTTTAGATGTTGTGCATGACAGCTTCAGTTGATCCGAATTCAGATGACAGAGTTGGTGCTGTACCTCCAGTTCATAGATGTCTTTGCCTTGTGTCAGAGAGGAAGTTGATTTATCGTCGCTGATGCATGAGTGCATTCTGGTGATCTCTTCATTCAGACGATGATTTAGATCCTGTAAACATAAACCACACAAGTTTATGTTTATATGATGATGGGGAACTTTAATAGCTTCTATTGTTCTTAAGGCAAGATAATACAGGCAAAAACATTGTTTTTTCATGCACTGGTCAATTTTGAGATTTTGGGCTTTTTTCAAACTAGTGGAAAGAAAACATCCAAAATACACATTTATTTTGCATCTGTAGATTTGTTCAATTACAATACATAAAGAATTTTCTTAAAATGATGTCAGTAGCACTTGCCATCAATATTCTGAAGGTTTCTACTGAAGGGGTTTGTTAATGTACAATTTACCAAATTTTATTCAACATTTTATTCCTAAAAATAGTGCAAATATATTTTATTCTGGCTGCTGATAGGATTTTCTAATGTACTGAGTAATTAAAAGAGATCCTCCAAAATCCCCTCTGTAACAACCTTTGACTCTAATGTCAATAAAATGAAACATTTTGAACTTAGCTTTATCCTATGTTCAGATTTCTGTTCTGTTTAATTTGATAATGCATCATTTGCATATTTTAACATAATATTACACAAAAATATAATTTGTATTTATTGTATGTTTTTTTTTTAAATCCTATTCACCTAGGGTGTCTTGCCTTTAATTAAAGGGGTCATATGACGTTGCTAAAAATAACATTATTTTGTGTATTTGGTGTAATGAAATGTGTTATGCGTGTTAAGGTTAAAAAAAAACACATTATTTTCCACAAACTGTACATTATTGTTTCTGCTCTATGCCCCGCCTTTCTGAAACGCATCGATTTTTACAAAGCTCATCGGCCTGAAAAGCGAGGTGTGCTCTGATTGGCCAGCTGTCCAGTGAGTTGTGATTGGCCAAATACCTCAAGCGTTTGACGGAACCCCTCAATGTTACGCCCATTACCATACTGTGATGCCCTGTCCGGACGGAGCGATGATTCAAAAACATTAAATCCCATTATAAACTAGGCATTTGTTGCGTCCAGTGGGGACATGATTACGGATTATAATGACTAATACTGACTTTTTACGCGTTGCGTTGCATCACGCCGCGTAAACATAATTTTTTTTCTGCATTTGTGATCGGAGAAATTACAAATAACAAGCGCTACTCTACACTGCTCAAAACTTGCGTTTGAATCATCAGTGGCAAATTCTTAAAATATGAAAACATACTTACAGGCTGTGAGTCAGAAGCGCCGGCATTGTAGGTTCAGGAAACAGTCCTCCTGTTAATGCCATGCACACACACGAATATTTGGGTTGAACTGTTTGAAACATGTTGTAAATACAACTTAACCACTGATTTCTAGTCGGGTCCTCTTTTGGAAGACCAAACAAAGTAGTTTCACTTCACAGCGAAAAACACAGAGTTCCACGACAGCCGCAACAATACATCAGCAAGAATAAAAGTTACGCCTTCTTCTTTGCGTGAACATTTGGGCGCATTATGCAAATCTTCCCACATAGTAACATAGACATGTGGGGGCATGTTAGAAAGAGGCGTTTTAGGAGGGCGTGGACAAGTCTTAAATTTATAAAGAATATCTCTTTGGATTTGAGGCTTTAGTTTTTGCAACTTTAGGGATCTTATCTATGAATAAACAGCTTGTAACACTCCAAAGAGAAAGGAAACTTGAAATCACATCATATGACCCATTTAAATTTACAACCCTAGAAAATGGGATTTATATTTAATTAGTATTATATAAACGTGGAAATTATAATAAGACCTTTGTTTCTCTTTATCAAGCTGTTCCTCTTGAAAAATGCATGTTTTCAATAAGTTCATGTTGACCTGGTTGTGTATATGCAGTTTCTGGTTCTCTCGCTGGCACTGTCCTAGTGCCTGTCTCTCCGCTTCCAGCGCTTGAGCCAAATGTGCGTTTTCTAAACACTTCTGAGAATACTGCTCAGACAAAACCTCCAGCTCACGATGGATAGACTGCAACTCCTCTCTACACGGGCAAAATGTAAAAATACACGTCAAAACTTCCATTCGCTTGGTAAAAAGCATCATGAATAGAAGTAAATCTTCCTAGTGACTAGTCAATGATTTGGTTAAATAAGTGATGTTTGGCATCTTACTCATACTGTCTGTGCAGCTCCTGAATGTCTGCACTCACACCACTCATCTGCGACCGCTGCGTCTTCTCCAGTTCCTCACGATGAGCGTTTTTCATGGCTTCAATTGCTGTACACAAAATAACCTACTGTGATGCTTCAATTCCATGACATTAAACTTGTGCAGACACATTTATTATAGAGCTAGATATAATGATGCATTATACATGACACACTTTAAGTGCCGTTCACACTGACTGCAATTTGCAGCGACAAACAAACCATAAGCAATTTACTTTCAAATTTGGTGTATTTTATATACAGTGATGCATTCGTTACCAGCAATAGTGGCATTTGTTTCCTCCTCCAGCAGTCTTTCTTTCTCCTCCAGAAGTTTCCGGATCTCTCGCTGATGCTGCCTTTGGATGTCCTCGATCACCTTCTGATGCGTCTCCTCCATCGCTGCAAATCCACGCTCGCATGTCGCCTGCATTCCACATAAAACATCAGATTGCATATGCAAACAAACACCAAGCATATTATCTCTACTTCAGCAGGCTCTCTACTAGGGCTGGGTATCTGTAATTGATTCCCTGGTTCCATTCAATTTGTATTCAGATTCAGTTCATTATGTCTTGGTGCATTACTAAAACATTAAGGCTTGATGGTGAAATACTTTACTCAGCGAAGCCTATTTTTATTTCCATTTTTTCCACACTTTATTAGTCAATTTTGGAGTCTGTTAATGCATTCACTGAAAAGGAAATTATTTTAACAAATATAATCCAATTGTACAAAGAAATAAATTATTCAGAAAACTAGGGATGCACCAATAACGATACTGGTATCGGTATCGGGCCCGATACTGGTCTCCTGTACTCGTACTTGTTAAAATGCCCCGATACCAAACGCCGATACCACACAGCATGTGATAAGCGCCATATTCAGACAATGAAACACCGACAGCAGAATGGATTTATTAGAGATTAAGGATGTCTACGAAGTATATGTATGCAATAAATATAATGTTAAACATTCAGTATTAACGCCTGTATAGCTGATGTGCGCGAGTTGATAAGCAAAGCACGCTGAGTGGATTGAGCGCGCGGCGGCGCAGATGCGCGAGCTTGTCGAGTGAATATCCCTTTCTCACAGACATCACTGGAATGTTAGTAGTTCGGTCGGATACGTCAAAAACAAGCAAGTAAAACAATGCACAAGTTACTAAAGGTATAGGCGGAGCGAGAGAGAGAGAGAGAGGATGAGAGAGAGAGAGAGGACGAGAGAGAGAGAGAGAGAGAGCAGTGCAATTCTGTTGTGTGATCTTTGATGTTCGCTCACTTAGCACACGCATCATTTGGATTAAAACTAAATTGTAAAAATAAGACCATTTATAGGGGCATTCACTATAAACATCATTTATTTTCAACCTTAGGCATACACGACTTTCTAGGGAAAGTGAATCTAGCAGCTTGTGTGAAATGCGCTAGGCTGTACTATTCTGCATCAGTACAAATACCTGCATGCGTTGCGCGTGTTTTGCTTGCTTGAGTGTTTCTGCATTATATGAGTGGCTTTGGAATATAAATCGCAGCACGTTTCAGATGAAAAAAAAACGCAACTTCTATTCTATTCTATTTCTAAAATATCACAGTTAGGAGATTTATAACGAGTGATTCCCTGCATTATTACAGCAAAGCGCGTGATTACAGTACAGATCCGCTGCAATGGAGCAGCTCTAATGCTATTAAATTAAAGATGATGTACCATAGAGCAAAAAATGCTAACAAAAACTTGTAAAATACATATTAATGGGCATAATTGAGTGTGAAAATAATCGAAGGATATACAGTCAAACCAAATATTATTCAGAGACCAGATATAATTTTAAAATATTTTTTTACTAGTGGGTGCAGGACACTATAGTTAATTTATGTAAGTGAGGATAGCAAAATAAAGTAAACTGACAAATTATACCCAAAAATTATTCATACAGTGGACTACCAGTAAAACTGATACAAATTTGGGACCAAAAATTATTCAGACTGAGTCTGCGAAAAAAAATGTAAGTTCAGGTTTTCATGAAGCTGGATGACAGCATGATCAGGAGACTACAGGCTGTCATTAAGGCTAAGGGTTGCCCAACTAAGTATTGATAGTTGTAGGTAACACAAAAAAAAGCTGTTAGTATGACAGTAGTCTAATTTTTGGTTGATTGTAATCCATTACCTTTCTATCAAAGTTATCTAACATTACCAAGCTGCATTTGTTCTGACTCCATTTAACTCTGAGTTCTTGTTATATTTTATTACCATTTTCTAAACTATAGTGAACAAACTGTGATAATGTGAGAAATGTTGAAGCTTGTCTAAATAAATTTAGGTTTGACTGTATCTATTTGATAAATAAAGTTAACCAACTAACATACATTTTTTGGTTTCTGTACCCAATATTAAAAAATTTACAAATGCAATAAAAAATATCGGTACTCGGTATCGGCAAGTACCAAAAATAAAAGTATCTTATCGGGCGAGTACTGAAAAAAGTGGTATCGGTGCATCCCTACAGAAAACCAATGTTTACCCAGCCCGACTCTCTACAGAGCTACACCAACTATGGTGTTCACATATTTAAACATTTGCTCATGTGATGAGAGATGACAGTTAGCACAAAGGAGTGAAAGGAAAGCAGCATGATTGATAGCGGTTAACTAGAGAGAATTCATGCATTCAAACTCTCACACTAACACAATGCTAACACTTTAAAAACACAAGGTGTTTTTGAACAGAGGAAGTCCTCATTGAGCACAGTATAGTCATTTGTAATAGGTTTGTCTGTAATCATGGTCGTGTACATTCATTGTGTGCTCAAGACTCCTAGTGCTGCTAATGTGCACTACAGCATAGGAAAAAAGGGGAAAGCATCATGGTTATGCGGCTACAGGGTTGCAGTGGTCATCTCAGCATTATTTTCAAAAATCCAAGAAGCATAAAACACTTGATATATATATAATAAATAATAGTGAAGATTTGTAATTTGAAATGTGCACTGTTTCTGCAACTTGTATAAACAAATTCAATAAGAAATACTCCCAAAATGATCAACTAAAACCACTGCAACCCAAACTAACAGCAACAAATTACTGAGGGTCCTACAAACATGGCGCCATGGTGGTGAATGGGTGTGACTTTAAATTTGAAAAGTGAAAGGTTAAACCTTGAGGCTGTCCAAGTCTCGCTGGTACTTCTCCTTCAGGCTGGTCAGATCTCCATCCAGTGGTTTCTGTTCCAGCTCCTCCCTCATGCTGCTCAACTGCATTTCCAGCTCCCGGATTCGGAGCAGGGACTCCCCGCACGTTACCTGATCAGATCCATCCCCTTCCTCCATGGGACATGCGTCGGCCTCATCTTTGTTCTCCACTTGTTTGCTTCTCTCCTCCAGCGAGCAGATAGTCTGGCTGTAGCATTCTTGTAGCTTGCGGAGCTCCTCTCTGTTGGTGTGTTCTAGTTCCTGAAGCTTACCCTGAAATTCCTGCTCAAGTTTTCGGGTTTGCTCTTTGTGCCTCAACTCAGCATCTTCCATTTCTAGCAGCAGGGTCTCCAGTCGGCGTTGGCTTTTGGCGGCACACTCCATTAGTTCGAGCTCTCTGGCTAACTGCTCCTGCTCGGCCCTTCCCATCTCATCTGCATGCCTGCTCTTGAGCTCTTCTTTCTCCATATGAAACTCCTCTTCCAGCTGGGTTAAGTTCTGCCGTTGCTCCTGGAGCTCCCTGAGCTTATAGGATAGTTCCGCTCGAAGCATGTCATTCTCCTCCTGCAAGGAACTGATAGTGCCAGTGAAGCTAAGATGTTCTTTCTCCAAGCAGCTCTGGTAGTGCCTTTGGATGGCTGCAACACTCTCAGCATGTTCCTGGACGAGCACTGCCATGTTGCGGCTAGTCTCCTGGCAGAGAGTAAGTTCCCTTGTGTGACCCGCTCGCAACCTGCAAGCAACATATGCGACCTGCGCCTGCATCAAAGCCTCTCGCATGCAAACGGCACTGGAGTCATCGCTCCACGAGCTCATCTGGATGGCATCCGCAAGTCCAGAAAGTGAATCCATTTCTCCTTCTCCTTCGCAGATCCTCTCAATTTCCCGAGAGAGACTACGGAGGGCTTTTGCTTGCTTTTTGAGCTCAGCAATGAGATTTTCCCAGCTCGTTTTCAGATGAGATTCCGATTCTACACTACGGGATGCCATGCCACCTGCTAAATGTCTGCGGACAATCTCTGCTGCTAAACTCTGAGCTTCCTCAATCTCAATCTGCTCCATATATGGGACAAGTTCAGGAGGGGCGAAGTCAGCAAGATAATCAGTATTACTTTGGGTCATGCTCTCAATGTGAGCACGCTTTGATGCGCTAACAGCATCTTTCAGAGCCATGTCCCTTTGTTTTAAGGTCTCGTTCGCCTGGAGCAAGTCCTTCTGAAGCTCACTGAATTCTTCCTGGAAATTCATTGTTATATTCTGAAGTGAATAGGCAAGCTCAGCACTAATGCAGGCATTCTTGATGACATCCTGTGAAAAAGCACAATTTGATAGTTTACTCGTCTCAAGCTTATCCAGCTCTGCCAAGAACATGGTTTCCAGTATAAGTTTTCTTGTAAGTACATCAGTATAAACAACTGAGAGACAACCATCGCAGTTCGTCTTGATGTTTTCAGCATCCTTGTGAATGGAGTTCAGGGCTGACATAATATCAGAGTTCAGGTCTTCCAGAGAGAACCCCATCATCTCCAGAACCTCAGCCTCAAAGGTTAACGTTCTGGCAAACCGCTTTATACTTTCCTTCACTGATTGCACATCTGGTGCAAAGATCTGACACGACTCATAGAATGAGCTGCCCTTTTTCAGGTACATGGTGGCACAAACCAGTCGTTTCTCTACTTCTGCAAGGGTACAAATGAGAGATTCAGCAGAACTGGTCTCTTTCTGATTGCTGAGAATTTCTCTCACTCTTTCTGTGCAAGACTCTACCAATGCCAATGCCTTTTCATATTCATCACTGTCCTGCTCACCAAAAGTCTTGAGGAATTTCTGACTGGGTTCATCCATTGGTAATTCTTCACAGGTTTTAGTCGTGCAATCCTCCATGGTAGCTCTGGTGCTCAGGTGTTCCTGCATCGATGAAAGATCGGGCTGGTCCCTTATCTTCTCTGTGAGGTGCCTGAGCTTCTCCTCTGTGGCCAATAGCTTGATTTCCAGAGCATGTATAATGGAGATGAACTTCTCTGGATCTCTGCACTGCTGGAATGAACTGTCACTGACTACACTGCTATCTTGTGTCAGGCTCAGGTCATGCATGTGGTCTAGGCTCAGATCTTGCGTCAGATCCAAAGATGTATTTTCTGTCTGAAACTTGTCTGCTCCCTGGGACCGGTGATAAGATTGGCACTGAATGGTGGAAAAGCGAATCCTCTGGCACTTTACCAAGGACATTTCCGTCTCGGAGCTGCTTCTTGCAAGCAGAAGTTGGGAGGTACTTGAGGATGAGGAAATATCATGTTGCATCTCTTTCAAACCATCAAGCAGGTCTTCCTGTGAGCGACAACGTCGCATTCTGAGATCTGCATATCCGAGTCGCAGGGCATTGAGGTGTTCCTCCAGCTCAGCAATCCAATCCTCTGCAACCACCAGTTTTGCCTGAAGCTCCTGTTCCGCTTTTCGGGACTCTACCAGTCCTGGAAAGTCATGCTCCATTTTAGAAAGAAGTTCCTCTTTCTGCTGCAAGCAAAGTTCTGTTTCTTCTAGACTACTGCCTAAGGCAGCCATCTTGATGAGGGCCTCGCTCAAGTCCTGCTCCTTCTGTCTGATTAGCTGCTCGTACATTTCCTTTGTCTGCTTCACCTCCTCTTCCTTCTCTCGTAGCACATGACTTATCCTAGCAAATTCTTCTGAGACACGCTCATACGAGCTCTCAAGAGAGTGATAGTCTATTTCCACTGTCGTTAAACATGCCTGTTGCTTTCCTACCTCTCGGTCGGCCTCTGCAATCTGATTGAGGAGTTCCTGACAGCGGCAAGTAAGCTGGTCACGTTCCTCCTCCAGCCTCCTCACACTCTCCCGCAGCATTTCCATCATATCCGTCTGTGCCTCCAACTCCTGCTGAAGACGATGAACTTCCTCACTGAGTCCCACAGTTTCCATCCCACCGCTCCCTCTCAGCAGTGCCTCCACTTGTTCTTGTGCCTCTTGCAATTGCTCTTCTATTTCACGCCTCCTCTCTTCGGATTCCACCAATCTTCGGGTCAGTCCCTGACGCTCCCGATCGTGTTTTTCCTCCAGGCCTCGCTGCTCTTTCTTCTCTCGCTCCTCTCTCATAGTTTGAGCTTCCTCCATGGAAATCAGACGTCCAGTGGCCTCAGCGAGTCTCTCCTGTAGTCTCAGCACCTCTTTGTGCTGGTCCCTCTGCAAAGCTTGCTGCTGCTCGAGCTGTCTCAGTTTCTGGTTCTTCTCTAGCAAACTAGCCTCGACTTGTCGAAGACGGTCCTCGCTCTCTCGTAGCTGTGACCGCAACGTTGTCTCATTTCGGACCCATTCTTCCTCACGTTCTTGACAGCGAACCCGCTCAATTTTTAGCTCGCTACGCATTCGTGCCACAGCCTGCTCGCTTACTACAATCTCTGCCATGGCAGCCGTTAGCTTTTCCTCTAAGGCCTCGATTTCCGCCTCATGGTGTCCTATTATATCTTTCGCTTCGCTGTAGCTACGCCGCAAGCTGCTAACTTGATGATTGGACTTATTCTGCTTCCTGTGCTGGGACTCCAGCTCGGACTTTAGATCCTGGTTCAGCTTGCTGAGGCGCTGCCATGGTGCTCGGTGAACCGAGGCAGACGCTCCATCAGACGAAGTCTTTGCAGCGGTTGTGTCACTCTTTAAGAGATTAAGAGCAAAGTGCAATTAGTAAGAGGAACCCTCCTTATTTATGGCCACACACATGATGCTCAACATCATCTGGGCTGTGGCTGGGAACCCGGGAACATCTGGAGATACAATTCTGAAGTTACATACTTGCTCAAGCTTTCCACTGTGCTTTTTCATGATGACATCAGAGATGGAGAGAATGGTGCTCAAAAATGAAGGAAAAATGTGAACAACACAATTACAAAGGGAAAAAAGTGATCTAAAGAGGCTGTGGAACTATAGAATGCACCTATGAAATGCAACCATGTTTTGATGGATAATACAAATAGAACTGTACAGAAAAAAATAGAAGAGGAAACAAGAGAAGGGGGAAGAAACAAATGGAGTAACACTACACCAGATTATTATACAGCAACTAAAGATAAATGAATAACAGGAATGGTACCACCATGCAAATTATGCAAAAAAGAAAATGATGAGATGAAACAGATACAAAAACAAAAAGCACAGCTGAAAGCTTGTCAGATGTTTACATTTTTATCTTCAGCAAACTTGTGGTTTGGTTACAAGAATTTTAACCAAAACCCAGTCAGAGCCCAGGGAAAGACAGACATTGCAGATCAGTTAGTACCACTCATGCTGAGAGTTTCATTAACACCCCAAAAATTATATTAGTATTGAAATAAAAAAGCAAGAGACACAAACACAAAAACTACAGAAGATTTTGATCGCTGTATCTTTTCTGACTAGGTTCAGTTGATCTGTTTGGGTACCTGCAGTACGTATCCTTCCCTGGCACTCTGCTCTCTCCCACGAGCATCCTGAAGTTGCTCCTGTAAGATGCTGTTCTGCTGCTGGAGTCTTGCCAGCTCCCTTTGTGCCTGACCTAACTGTGGGCATCAGAGGAAAGCAAAAAGATCTGAATGTGGAAATTATACAATGTTCAGAATTGATCTGAACGGGAAAAAAAACTCAAGAAAAACATAAAAAGTCTGCACCTGCACATACTCATCAACATTTTATGATGGAAAATGAGGCAAGAAATAGATACTGATGTTTCTTACCTCTTTTTCCAGTGCAGTGGTCAGCTCTTGTGGAAGAGCTCTTTCTCCAACAGGTACATTTGAGCTGCCAGTGATCTGTACCTGCTTTTCCTCTCTGAGGGGTGTTGTTTCTACCTGATGCCACCTCTGCTCAATTTCCACTTGGACGTCAGAGTTTCTGTGGGCCGTACTTTGACTATCGACCACCTGCGTGTCTCTGGCATTGTCTACATCCATTCTCACCTGTTCCTGTGGCACTTTATGGGGGAGCTTTGATGGTGGCTCCGCCACCGTTGTCGCATTGACTCCACCTGCTGTAGGTGTAGTTTGATTATGGTGTATATAATCCTGCATGACTTCATCTCGCAGTGGCAACTTGTCAGTATGGCTGGTGGTAGTAATCGAGGATGACGTCTGATGAGAGGAGGTGCTAGAGATGGGAGAGGAGGCAGCAGAGGAGGTTGAGGAGGGAGAAGATGAGATAATGACTGAAGTGTCTGCCCTCTTTATTGAGGGTTGTCCGCTCTCGTTTTCCTGCCCTGGGCGGAATTCGGACCAGTCGAAGGTTTTAGACCGTCCCTCCCGCTTGTTGACTCGGCTCTTACGGTGATCGGAAAGAGGCGCAGAGTCTGTCATGTCCTCGTGCAACTTTTTAGCTTCAACTACAGAGCTGTTAGAGAGTTGTGAAGAGTTAGAAGGGGGTTGGATGTAGTTTTGTTCCACATTTGATCTGGTTCGCTCTTCTGGAAGGGAACTGTGAGGTGAGAAGATACTGAATCAATACATTAAGTATCTGAATTATTAGTGGTGTTTGCTAAGGCAAGCATCACAGCTACTACCTCAATATGTATTTTATCACAAAGAATTGTGGCACATGGCATTGTGGGAAAATCTGAATTATTCCTTATCTGTGGACATAATTTTGTGTTGTGTTGTGAAACACACACAGTGTTAAACAAAAGAAATGTGATACAGCTGTCTAAAAACACATACCAAAACTGCTGAAGACAGGATGGTTTGATTAATGGTTAGTAGGGTGAGAAAAAACCATCTGGTCACTGCATGGCATTCAACCACTGTCAAGCACGTCGGTTAACACTCATGTGTGCTAAAAATGGGCACTGATGCAATGCTATTTTTCATCTCCTTTAAAAAAGGAGGTGGTGTAACATCACAAGAGATGGAGAGATACTGGCGAGTTGTGATCTTAAAAATGCGCTGTTCCAGCCTAACTTAACTACCCGCCAATAATTGAATCCAGTGTTAATGCATTAAATTCCTTCTTTTATGGAAAATATTACAACAAAATTTGCCTCATTAAAAGTGTTTTTCAGTTGGATGATTTTATTATTCGATCTTTTTTTTATTACTTTTGGCCTAAAATAAAAAGTATTATCCAAAAATAGATGACTGACAACCAAATTCTGCCTTACGAAGACTCCAAATGTAAATAGTCCACAATTAAGAGGTGTAATATAGGTCTATCCAGTGTGAAGCTGACAAAATGTCCCTTCGTTCAGACAGGATTTCACACATATCACTTTATCGTCTTGCGGTTAGCATGTGGTGTGAAACAGCATGAATGTCAAATTAGGCAAACGTGTTAAATGCATTAACACGCAAATAAATGTAATGCCGTTAAACCGTCTCAAAAATTGAAAACCCAAAACAAAACATCAACACCACTATCATAAACTATCTGGCCACACACAAACAAAGCAGTGGTGAAACAACTCCAAAATAACCAAGCATACATTGCAAAGGCTCTTCTACTCCATTTATCTCCATAACTGTAATAAAACATGCTAAATTAACAGCTTCATTATAAACAGAGCAAACTGGCAAACAAACACAGGAGAACGGTAGAAGGAATTACTGCCATAACAGACAGAAGCCAGAACATCACGAAAGCACATCTGACATAACAGCGGAGACACACACACACACACACACACACACACACACATATACACACACAGGTTAGAATAAGAACTGGAAATGCCAACCTGGGCATAAGAACTGAAAGTTTCAGAGACACGTTTTTCCTGTTGCCGGAGCAGGAAATACACAAAAAAGAACTAATTATACAAGTAAGTTAGGAACAGAAGAAAATATAAATAATATCTACAAACAAAAACAGTGGAGTTTGAGGAACCATTTAAATGCAAGTATAATTTATGAGATTTAGGAGGAAATAAACTGTTCGTTGACATGTTCAAATGCTTTATGGTAAGCATGTACTGTTTATGTAAGGTTGTTGATCCTTAAAGGTGAAATTTGTAATTTCTGTGCCACTAGCTGCAACACACTGGACGGCCAAACAAGTAGTCCCACTCCAAACTCACAGCATTGATTGAGCCAGTGTTGTCGTTATGCCAGTCGAATAGATTGAAACAACCAATTGTTGTCAATAGAGGTGCAGAAATGACACACTTTACCTTTATAATAAAGAGTATTCCAATTAATTCACTGAGGGAAGTATAATGTATAAATGTTTGATGTTCTCTCCTTTTTTTTGTCCTTTCCACACTAAACATGATGTAGAAGCTTACCGTGTGACATCAGGAGCGACGGTGGGCCGCATGTTCTTCAGAATGGCCTGAATCCAGTTCCGACGTATCCCAGAGGTCATAGCAGACAGTGTGAATGCCCCTTCCTTACTCTGAGAGGAAGACAAGGACATGGAAGCTGAGTCGAATGATCAGATCAGTTAATGAATGCATGACAGTTAAACAAAAAGAGACTGTGATAAATATCTATGTTCAATTCTGAAATTGCCATTCAATTCCAATACAACTGTAAATCCATGTTTTGATCAATGAGTTTCTATAACTGACTTTTCTAGGCATGATTACTGGACAAGGATTATTAAAAAATAAAAACAAAAACAAATAAATACATAAATAATTCAAAGGTAATGTTGTACTATCATTTTTAATAGCTCTCAAACAAACAACAATTTCTGTGATTTATTCAGCTCAAAATATTTTAGATGCAAAGAAATATAATTAATGTAAATGTACTTAACAACCACTTAATCTTAATCTACTTAATATTATATACTGGATATAATACATTTTCAACGCATAAAAAAATGATATTAATTACAGGAAATATTATCAGATTTTTAATAATTTCAAATATTTCTACAGGCCAAGAAATCACAATTTGATATATAATTCCACTTGCTGTTACTGTGGGACACTATAAATCACAAAATAAATGAATGAAAGCCTGTCACAGTCCTACATCGTTCATTCAGAAACAATTTAATTCCACAAGAAATGGTCCAATCACATACTTAAATCAAATAAATGTGATGTACAGTTCAAGTGAAAACTAAGATCAGACGGGAAGAAGAGCTTCAGACCTGAGTTTAGCTTTCTCTATCCAAGGCATAAAGATAGCAGGCTGAAGTTATATTTACAGTTGTTATTCATTTCTTGACACTGACGCCCCGCTGTTCGTCTGTACACAGAGACGGCCAAAGCTTTCTGCTATTTCTGACATCTCTAAAATAACTTTAAAAACAGCACCGGGAACCTACAGTTATTCACCACCTCGATGAACAAGTACATCTCAACAGCTTTATTAATAAAACACAGTAGCATGCAAACCAAAGATTTCTAAATGTAAACTATTGCATTATATTTTTACTTCTTCTGTTGTGAAGTCTAAGTGATGTTTGCCTCTGCAAGACTTGATACCAGAATGTTTTCAGTGCATTGCTAGGGTGTTATGGGTGGTTGCTAGGTGGCCCAAATCAAAAGTATCCATGTGATATTGTGGTCTCTAGATATGACTTGGGACCCTAAGTTAATGTACACTGCCGTAAAATTCTTAATGTTTTTAAAGAAGTCTCTTATGCGCATCTCAGCATTTTTAAATAAAAAAATAAAGAACAAAAAACAGTAATATTATGACATATGTTTTCTATTTTAATATACTTTAAAATATAATTTATTCCTGTGATCAAAGCTGAATTTTCAGCATCATCACTCCAGTCTTCACTGTCACATGATCTTTCAGAAATCATTCTAAATGTACTGATTTTATTATCAATGTTGTAAACAGTTGTGCTGCTTAATATTTTTGTGGAAGCTGTGATACTTTTTTTTTAGGATTCTTTGATTAATAGAAAGTTAAAAAGAACAGCATTTATTCAAAACAGAAATATTTTCTAACAATATAAGTCTTTACTATCACTTTTGATCATTTTAACGCATCCTTGCTGAATAAAAGTATTCATTTCTTTCAAAAAAAGGAAAAAAAAATTACTGACCCCAAACTTTTGAACGGTAGTGTATTGGTACAAAAGATTTCTATTTTAAAGAAGTGCTGTTCTTTTTAACTTTAAAAAAGTATCACAGGTTCCAAAAAAGCTAAAAATTAAGCAGCACAACTTGTTTCCAACATTGATAATAAATCATCATATTAGAATGATTTCTGAAGATCATGTGACACTGAAGACTGGAGTAATGATGCTGGAAATTCAGCGGCGCATCACAGAAATAAATTATATTTTAAAGTATGTTAAAATTGAAAACCGTTATTTTAAATTGCAATTAATTTAATAATTCAATCAAATAAATGCAGCTTTAATGAAACTTGAAACATTACAAATTTTACTTTTGAACTGCAGTGTATGTCTGTGAGATTTTTTCTGCACATTTTCGCATTGACCAGATTCAATTTTGAGTCAAATCTCTTATTTGCAAATTATAAATCACTAATCTCAAGTATGAATTTTAGAGTACTATTGTTGCTTGACTTAAAGCCATTAATTAAAATTGCAAAAAAAAAGATCACTATCTGAAAAATCTCTCAAATTCGATATTAAAAACAAATATATGACTTTAAAATACATCTATTTTCCCCACTGTGAAGTCAAAAGAGTATTAGACAAGCATCTGATGTGTGGCATTGGACCTGTAGGGTGATATTTCAGAGGGAAGTGATGAAACAAAGCTTAGTGAGGAACAGCAGGGTTACAGCTAACATCACCACAGCTTTATTTAGGTGGGAAAACATACCACTGTAAACCTTCCAGACATATTTGTCTAGCATCAATACCTCAAGAGCGCAGGGATGGGCGGAAACATATATTGCAGTATAAGTTAGGGTGAGCTAAAATAGTCCTGTTTGTTGCCCTGATGTACTTCATTAAAGGTCCCCTGAAATGCTTAGAAACACGCAGCGTTACTCTATGTGTTGACGTCATTTGACTGAATTGAGCCGCGGCTTCAGTGTCTATTTTATAGTGTAGGGGGCGGGCACTTCGGATTCTAGAGAGCATCTGATTGGACAGAAAGTTTGATGAGAAGCTGAAGTATGATGTGATGTCAAAAAAAAAATCGTGAGGGTGGCGTTTTGGCGGAAGTGACGAACTGCAAGCTTTGAATGCTTATCTTCTAAATGCGAATTTTGTCACTGTTTTGGAGCACACTGCCTTATAGATAACCTTAAGACTAACATATTGATACTAACACCCAAAAAACTTTCATTTTGATTTCATGGGGACTTTAAGCAGTTTTGGTATATATATTTACTCTAGTGTTGTCAAAAGACCCAGTACTTCGGTACCAAGTCGGTACTACCAAAAGAAAAGGTACAGGTACCCCAGGTTTGTTTAATACCGGTGATAGTACCCGTCAACCCATTTCTTGATATGCGCTATCCGAAAGGGCGCAGATGCACTCTCTTCAATAAAGCCTGAGACGTTGCAACCCTCAAAATGAGTGAAACCACCAGCTAACAAAAACACGTTAAAGAACGACACCCCGAGCAAATGAAAGAGTTCAAGCAGTAAGTTTTCATTTTAATTTTCAATATTTAGAAATTTTCCAGTGTTTCCCATACATTGATTTATTTGTGGCGGCCTGCCACAATATCAAAACTGACCGCCACAAATAGATTTTCCAAAAGGCTTTGTGGGTGCAGCGCTTATTTGATTCCAGCCTTACCGGGTAATTATATCGCTTCCGCTCTACAAGGCCTTCCAGCTGCTGGCAGAGAATGAATTTACATTTATATGCCGCCACAAATAGAGTGCAAGTCTGTGGGAAACACCGCTTCGGTTATGAATATTATTCAATATTTTAATTTGAATGTCGGATTGAAATGAACACTGTTATTAGAGTAGTTAATCGTTAGCATAAGCGTGGCTAACACTAATATATTGAGCATTAGAATTAAGTTTCTTTATTAATTATTTAATGTTTCTATAACTTTTATTAGGGTAAAAAAAAACAGGAGGACATGATATTTACCATTTTTACACACCAGAGGCTTTTAAATGAAATGTGAATCTAAAATATTAAGAGTACAAATGGTTAACATTGTTTGTCATATCAGTCAGAAAAGCAGTTCTGAAGCGAACTTAGTTGTTATTCTTGGCTGAATAACTCTAGAAGGTTTTAAAAGCCCTTTAAAATTAAATATGTACACAGTTCGGATTAAATTAAAGTATAGTCCAATTTTTTAATTAGCATGTTTTTGTGTTTTGCTTTGGTACCAAAACCGAGAACCGTGGATTTTCACTGGTATTGGTACCGAATACTGAAATTTTGGTACTGTGACAACACTAACATTTACATTTGGTATACATTTCTGCTATATACATAATACCAGGCCTACTGCACAGTCTTTATGAGGTAAAATACAACAGAAACAATAAAACAGCATCACTCACAAGGATTTGGAAGCCATAGTTCCTCTGAACTGGGAATTCGGTCACATCGTAGCACGTGGACAGATCGATCTCTCCATCCAGATCAGCGGCCTGAGGAACACGAGGGACGTTGTTAAACAGTTACTTGATTAAAAAATGTGTTTAATCGCTGATGAAACGCATACCTCCTCAGCGATGGAGTCGCGGTAGAACCTCAGGCTCTGATCGGTCAGAACAAACCAGTGTTTCTTCCACTGAGAGACAGAAGCAGAACAAACCTTTTGAATAAACTCCTTATCAAAAATTCAAACATCACTGAAGCACATCAATTCCTGACTGGTTTCGGTTTAGACTCACCAATCCATCTTCGTACAGTTTGGTCATCCATCCTTTCTTAAAGTTCAGCAGGTCTGGCTGAAAAGAGATGAGAATAATACATGAAATGAACAGACTACCAACATTAACAAGGAACAGCTAAACGTTACTAAACAAAAACACAAACACAGTGCTGCAATACATGTTCTAGAGCAGGGACTGTTTATTTAAAATACATTTAAAAATTCTAATCGTTTTTAAAATTTTATTTTAATTTAATCCAGTTTGACGCTCATTCAATTCAATAAAATAATTATCTGGAAAAAATGGATTTATAAATTATTTACATAAAAATTTTTTCTTGTGTTTCATGACTAAACCCCGATGAGAATTGCACCATATTTTTCTGATTTTTAAATACATTTTGCCTTTTAAATACAGCTTTATCTTGCAGCCGGTTTATTTGGTTTAAAAATTTTCACATACCTATAGAGAAAATTAATGGCATATATATTTCCTGAACACAGACCGTCAGAAAAAAGAATCATATCTTGCCATATTTTGTCAGTAAGATTTTTGTTCACAATTCATGATAGTTCAACTACTTGCTATTTAAAAAGGGGTTTGGGAAATGCTGTTTTAAAGAACTTTACATGCAATTAGCGACATATAAACACTTTTGAACAAGACATCAAGAGTTAAGACATCATAAACAAATAATGTAACTAATTTATTAAATATGTTAAAAATCAATACAGCAAAACTAATACAGAAAAAAAGAACAACATTGTCTGAGCAACGCATTCAATGCAAAAGAGCCTGCATTCAAAGTTAAAAAGTTCTCTAAAAGTCTCTAAAAAAAATGACTTCTGCATCATAAAAACACCAGCAAACACAGTCAGACGGGTTCTGCACAAATACAGGCAGTGGCACTACACAAAGCCTAAAATACCACAACCAGTAATAATACAAACCCTCTGCCATCTAATGCAGGCGTTTCGAGCAGATCTGCTCAGGTTGAGATCACACCCACCGGCCGTTTGCTAGTTAGCCGTTAGGTTCACAGTACCTTAGTCTTGTTGAGTTTCATCTGTGACCTGTTCTTCACACGCTTCTGACTCACATGCCGTCTTTCTGTGTGTATGAACATGAATCTGTGTTCTCATGTGTGTGTGTGTTTGGGCATGTGTCGGTGTCTCTGGTCCTAACACTCTGAGCGAATGCTATTTATAATCGGGGGTGGTGAAGTGGTTCTGGGTTGGGTTTGCATGAACGAAGTACTAACAGCTGAAACACACAGACACTCTTAGACAGCCTTGCAGTCCCTTATAAATAATCATGCTGTGTTCTTAAGAGCAATTAACTACAGATGCATATTTTATTAACACACTTTAGTTAGGCACTTACAAACTTATTATAATTGGCCTCAAATGTTGCATGAAGACTATGCAGTGCACTTTTATAATTTTGCATGAAATACAGTTTAACTGTAACCAAAAATGTGAAAGTTAACTATTGTGAGAATAAAACAGTCGATGATTTTTCTATATTCACAAAATACACAATATGTTTAATTTTTTTTATTTTAATTTATTTACAATGTTTGTAATTGAATTAAAATAAATAATTTATTTACTTAAAATAATACATGAATCAAAATGAATCAAATGTAATAAATAATTTGTATTTAATTTACAATATTTTCAATTAAATTAAAATGTATTTTATTTAAACATAAATGAATGTATGAATGAATGAATGAGCAAACTTCATTTTCACTTACCCTTAATATTTACCAACATAAAAGTTATATTTTGTTGTTTATAATTTAATAAATAAAAAAGAATCCTATAACTTTATACCTGTTATGTCTCATAACCAGCACTATTTGATATAATACATTACCATACATACTATATTGCAATTAAAAATTTGTGTCAATGATAGCCATAACTAAAATATATTAATGTGTTATTTTTGTATTTGTGTGGTCTTACAGTCATGAGTGTCTCTGTGGCTCTGCGATCCAGACTTTTGGCCCTGCGGTAACCAGCTAGTGAAGAAACATCATCTGTCCGTCCTTTAGCTGAATCCAATGAAAATTCCTGTAACAGATTAATAAAAAAATCAGAAATTAATGAATTCAACAAACTGTTATTGCTATTAGGCCTCCTTGAAATTTCATTACAAAACAGGCAGTGACTCAAGAGCTCTCAGAACTCAATTTCAACAGATCAGAAAAAAATGTTAAACGAGTACCTGTTTCTGGTTGGAGAGGCGTCTATCATTGCGTCCTGCTCTCTGATTGGCTGTTTTAGAACAAGAAGGGGCGGGGTCTGTTGAAGAATTGGTTGTGTCCATTTGCTCTGGAGTACTGACAGTGTCATGACACTCAAATCTCTCGATGACCTGTGAACGTCTGCTGCAAAACACACACACACACAGAGGTCAGAAGAGAAACAATGGGAAAATATATAGCATAGACAGACGCTTTCCTTTCATCACAGATTTTCATACTCTATTTCTGACTCCAAAATAATGCCTTCGATCATAAACTGAATAGAGTTAAATGCAATGCAGAATTCATTAGGCTCATAATGCATAAGGTTATTTTTTCCATTTTAATATATATTTAATCAAAAGAAATTATTTAAAATCAAAATAAATAAATGTTCATTTTCACTCATCACTTAATTTTCACCAACTTAAAAGTTCTATTGTGTTGTTTAGTATTTAATAAAAAAATTGAAATCCTAAAACTTTCTACTTCTTTTTAATAGTATTAAATGCAATGCATAATAAATAAACTAATAAATGCAATAATAAATGAACATTTCAACATTTTTACCTAACGCTGCAGGATGTTTGCATCTACTGAGGAAGGATTCTGGAGATATTTCATGGAAAGATGAAAAAAAACAACAACACTTCCTCTGTTCATTACTGGTCAGTCAGCTGAAACTGACCATTGTGAATAACCTCAACACTGCCATAAATCAAACAGGAAATGTTGCTGGAAATTGTTTTTCACTGTTTTCCCTCTATTATGATGTTAAAACTCTTGACACTGTACATCTTGATTGCTTCAGATTGGATCACTCTCATTCAAAGCCGATGTAATGTAATTATTGCAATTAGTTGTGAAAAATCACTTCTTATTTATAATGCAGCAACTCTTGGCATGTAATGCTGCACCGCTTCCTTTGTGAACTGGAGCTAGCTAACACAGACAAGCATAATATCCTCTGCAAAATGACCTTTAGAAGGATTTTAGTGTTTGAAACTGTAATGCATTTCTCAATAGCGAGTATCGGAGATGCTAGCTTGTCAGTGATTTGTGGTTTTTGTTTAACATGATGAATTTGGTGTGTCTTATAAGAGCAGATGGTAGAGCAGAGGGTCAGACACAGGAAACCAGCGACAACAGCCATGAGCAGAAACCCAGACAGCATCAGTCTTTGTCCCCGTGTACACCCATGTGTTAGTAGGAACAATTCATCTTTTACACCTGTTTCACACCGAAATGAAGCAGCAGCATACCTGTATTGTTTTCACAGCGTTTCTGATGCACAGCATTAAAATAAGTAATTTCTTTATTTAAAATAAATAAATGAAGATAACTTTCTCTCATCCCTTCATATTCACCAACATAAGTTCTATTTTGTTGTTTATAATTTAACTTAAAAATCATAAATCCTAAAACTACCTCTGCTATGTATCATAACCATTCAAATACAATGCTAACTGATATAATACATTACCATATATACAATACTGTAATTTAAAAAATCTTGTCAATTTTAGCCAAGTTATTATTTATGTGAATTTGCGTGTTATATATTTATTCAATGACACACAGCAGAGGCAGAATGCTTTTTTTTTTCTTTGGATCTTGTGACACTGAAAACTGAAGTAATGATGATGAAAATTCAGCTTTGTATCACAAAAATAAATTACATTTTAAAATATATTCACATAGAACACACTTATTTTTAATTATAATAATATTTCACAATATTATTAATGACTACTTAATTTTTTTTTTTTTTATACATTTAAAAATATATATTTATAAATATTATTCTTTTTCTATAATTATTATTATAATTATAAAATGTTTATTTGGAGGGGCCAGAGAATTATTATTATAAAAGTATCCTAAATCTAATTTACATAATCACATTTACATTTAAATGGTAAAAATCTCAGCAAAATGGAACTTAAACCCAAAAGTCAGGCTATAAACTGCTTAATCATCTATGCATCACTGTGCTGCTTAGGTGGCCAAAATAAATAAACATGTGCCAAAATAAATACACGCTGCTTACGGTGTGAAAAAGGCCTTAGTTTCTATGTCTCTGATTCTGAGATGTGTATCGTGTGTGTTATAGTTTGGCCCCAGCAGGTGGAATGAAAGTAAGCAGTGGGCGTGTCAGTGGGCGTGGCAGGGCACGGCACAGGGCAGGAAGTGCAGAGTTTCAGAGGACTGCCTGAAAAAGAGAAGAAACAGATCAAATAAAAAGAAAAAAAAGAGCATGAGAGAGAGAGAGAGAGAGAGAAAAATCAGGAAAGAACGGCGCAGAACATTTTAATCACAGATACAGAAATGAACGGCACAGCATTCAGGACTGCATTGAGATTTCAACAAAATGGAAGAGAGATTAGGCTGGAAGTTCAGTTCTACACAGTGTTCACTAGGTGGTGCTAAAGCTGCAAGAATGAGATGAATGTCATGATTCCTAGCGCTAAAGGCACACAGCATTGGCTCAGAAAGTTAGCAGCGCATCCTCCCTGCATCTCAACTTGCTCGTCCTGAGTGTCATTGACAGATAACCGGCTGGTTCTTCCTGCTGGCTCCAGCAGGTGGAGATATAACCTCCACGCTCGCTCTGAGACAACACAGCAGGTGTGTTGGCTCGGATTGAACGAGCAGATTGTGTTTATACTGCAGGGGAAGTAGCTGCGTATCTTCAGTTCCCTGTTCAGAAGTGTGTATCTCCTCTATTGCAATCAGACTATTAACTATAAAGGCTAATGAGGCTATAAAACATGAACGTCTTTTAACAAACACTTTATTTCGGTGATTTAAATGTATGTATATTTGAATAGAATGTGTGTGTGTCATTGGCTCTGGTACAAACTCTAGCGACTTGCATTCCTAGACAGCATTTTTAGGCATCATAAACACAGTACCAATAATAGATACAGTATCCTTTCGCATAAATTAAATTATATGATGATTATACACTTTAACGCCACTGAAAAATACAGATGGACTCTAAACACAACTTCACCACATATTTGGGTGTACAGCGTATTATTTTGTGCCAATTAGAGCATCAAGTAATTAACTTAACTACATGTTAATATTACAAGTGCACCAAATAATTTCTTCCTCATTCCTACCACTGGAATAAACTGAATGCAAAATATATTTTATTCACAATGGCTTTAAAAAATGTAATTAAAAAAATTAACTATTTAACCAAGTATTTGTGTAGACTATGCTATATTGGTCATTTTGATTTAATATTATTTGTTAATAATTAATTTATATTTATATATTTCTATTAATATTTAGAATTTAATATATTTTTTTATATATTCCTAATGTTTTTTTTTTTACTTGAATGATTTATTGAACCTTTAGACAAAAACAGGGGGGAAAAATTTGTGCATAGGGTTTCTGGGTATCATGTTTGATGTTTATGGCTCATACAGCATGATATAGGTGAAAAAACATGGAGGGGAAAAAAACACCTCGTTTTTATTTAGAAGCCCAAACTGAACAAAAGTACGCAATTTGGTTCAGCACAAACTATCAATCAGAGACATGCAAAGTTTTGATCATATTGATCATTTAGAGGTCTTAGAAATGCATCAAATGATACAGAACTGAACGTCTTTTAAGTGCTGTTCATGGGGCATGCATGAATGCCAATTACAAGATTTGCCGTCCATGTAGTGTGTTTCAAATCAGCTACTTCTAAAGATGCTGTCTAAGAAGATAGGGTTTGAAACAGAGCTTTTGTGTGTGTATGTAACTGTACAGGCTCATCACCTTCGTTCATGTCCGAACAGCCGCTCCACTTCCTCCCGGCCCGGGCTCCTCTTGCGCGCTCGCAGCTCCTGCCGCTCCTTACTGGATCGGAAAGCTTCCCGATGATTGAGTCTCCGTGCCCGCGGCACATCCGCCAGGTTGGCGTAACCCTGCCCACCTCGCCCCGCCCTACCCGAGGCTCCGCCCACACAGCTCTCCGGACCCTGCTCAGAGTCTAAAGAGATCTGAGAGGAAGACCGGGACGATGGGAGGATGTTTGCATGCGGGTTCAGACCGGAGAGCGTTTCCGGGCTGGGAAGGGGACAGAGATTTGCATCCGACGAGAGCTGGGAATCCAGCGATGGGGCGTCCGCTGAAACATGCTCCTCTGATTTGCTAAGTCTTTGTGTGTTGTGTTTGTGAGTGCGGGCGTTATATGTAATGCTGGAAGTCTGTGTGTTAGCAGTGCTGTGTGGGTCATGTGACGTGTGTTTGTGTGAGCTGATTGGGGAGCTGAAGAGCTCAGGATCAAAGGAGAGATACCTGGAGCGAGAGGAAGAGGAGGATGTGGTGGAGAAAGCAGAAAGCAGAGGGGGCGGCTGCTGCTGCGGTGGCGGCGGCTCTTGCTCCTGCTGGCGATGATGCTGTCGTTCTTCGTCTTCTTCGGGTTTGGGTTTTTCCAGCGAAAAATATCCGCTCTCCACCCGTGGCTTACGACCAACACTCGAGTTTCCGGAGTCTGACCGTGAGAAAGACCGAAAAATCTCAGTCAGTACTTTATAAAAATGCACCATGGTAGCATTACCGCTGCCAGAATACCTAGTTACTACTGCAAAATCATACTAATTGAATCTGGGATCTCTTTCAAACAGTGCAAGACGCTTTGAGAATCTGTCATTTAGTTTAATAAGGACAGTGGTGACTAGCACCAAGTTACCACAGTTTTACTGAGGTAACATTTAATGATGTTACTGTGGTTTTTGTGAGGGCAAATTAAATGTTCTTTTTGTTTAATGTGTTTTCCCAGAAATCTGAGGTCAAGTGACTATATTATGTGTGAAGTGGACATTTTCATTTAAGTGAAAAAAAGAAAGTTTCCTGGTGATGTAAATCACTAATATAATCACATGCATTAAACATGATGCCAATAACTGACTGTGACGTCATAATCAAAGTAGACATTTAACTAGATTTTATGAAGAAAATATCACAAAAAAAGCAGTGTCTGCCCGCTTTTTCAGTGGTCTTGGTTCCATAAGTATTTTTCCTATTCATTTCTCCCATGGGGATCTTTAAAAAGTCTTTGTTTAAGATTTATAAGCCTAGCTACGAGGTGAACCACAACAGTACAAACTTTGATTTGAAGCAAAAAAAATACTTGAAAACTGGACAAAAGGACAAAGGCACAAGAATGTGAACTTAAAGGTATTACTGAGGGAAAGAACTACAATCCCATGAGGCATTGTGAATGACCGTCGATGGACAAATATAAAACTACTGATTTAAAGATGCTGATTGTGTATTTACATTTTATTGCAAAATAATACATAGAGATAAAAAATACATACTGGTATAAAATGTATAACCTGAATGCACTGTAAGTCGCTTTGGATAAAAGCGTCTGCTAAATGCATAAATTATTATTATTATTAATTATTATTAGAGAAAATGAATGGGAGTTTTACTTTCGGAACCTGACTGTTGCACTCTGTGCTACAGTGTTATGAGTGGTTGCCATGGCGTTGCTATGACGTTGCTAAGGTGTGACATGAAAGATGTAATTTCAATATTTTGTCGGCTGAATGACTGAAACCCCACAACAGTAGAGTCATAGTGTCATAACCTTTTTTTTGTGAGTTTCAGATGAATTGTGTGTGTTTTTGTGTGTTGGTACCCAGCTGACTCAGGCTGCCAGTGCTGCAGCTTGTCGGTATAGTGGTTCGACTCCATGTTTCCTCTTGCCACAGGGTGGCCCGGGTGGGCGGCACTCGCTCTGCGTGAGCTATAGCGCTGGGGAGACACACCATACTGCTGCTGCTGCAGGTACTGGTGACCGTCACCTTCGCAGGACCTGGTTCCTGAACACAGAAACAGAGAAAGAGAGACATACAGACAAGCATAATATTTAACTAACCCATAGTCAAGAACAAAGAGCTCTTTGATGTCAAAAACACCTGTGTGTGCAGACAGATACACACAAATCTAACTGTCTAAACTTGCAGGCTGATAACAAATGAGCTATTGTGCCATGATTTCATACACACGCTGATTTACGCTCAGCACCACACCCCACACTAAACACACACTCGCAGATTAGAGTCTGTGTCTTTCCTGTTTCCACCTGACCGCCCAGTAATACCTTTTTGATTAAATCATAAAATCACTCAGCGAATTTTTCTGCATGAAACCAAACACACACAAACACGCCTGCGTGAGCCACCCAGCGTCCCAGCAGAAGCACACATATGAGAATTATTTACTGGACAAATTATGACAAGGTTCTCATTCCTGCCAATCATATGATCTCCAAAACCACCCAGAATTTATGTACTGATCAGATTCCTGTGCTGCGCTCTGATTGGTTGGATCATGCTGGTTCTGGACTTACAATAAAACCATTGATGTTCTGCAGGGAGCATCGATCTGTTAGAAGATCAGCAGCCTGACAAAACACAGGTCAGGAGGTCAGAGCAAAGCAAACAAATCCTGACGTCAGTTTAAAACACTTCATTAATCTATTAACTAGAGGATTGAGAAATAAAATAAAATGAACAATAACCAAAAAAATAAAATAAAAAGTGTATGAAAAAATGGCTGAGATTTGTTGTATAAAAAAATCTTTGAAAATAGAAAAAGAAAAAAATGTGTAAAAATAATTTTTATATACACATACATTATGACTGAATTTAAAGACCACTTTCCAAGTAAATTATCTGTTAAAAATATAAAACAAATAAAATAATACAAATATAAATAATAAAAATTAAAAAAGATCTTTGTTCTACAAAAAAGACCAAGAATAAAAATTTAATAATAAAATATATTTTATCAAAAATATTCTGAAATCTATTTTATATAAAGGACCTAATATGTGTGTGTATGTGTGTGTGTGTGTGTGGTGTGTGTATATATTGAAATTGACTTTAGGATGAACATTTTACACCAAATTTGTGTACTGGCTTTCCAAGCAGATTCGGGCACAAAATCCTGCTCGGTAGAACAAAATACTAGCCAATAAACCATCTTATCGAAGGACTAGACAATTTGAGCAGCCTGTGCAAAGATGAAGAAACACCTTTAGATTCCAGAGTAGATTTTTTTTGCTGTCATTCACCGAATGAGGTGAGTGAAATACTTGGCCAGGTTTTGTGTGTGTGTGTGTGTGTGTGTGTGTGTGTGAGAGTTTGTAAATGTAGTCCAAGAATGAAGACAAAGCTCATGCTTACGACAAAACACATACACGCATCAGTTACGTCTAGACGCAGGCACTGATTGGAATACTGGTCTGATTGATTCTGGTCTAGTGCTGGTTTAGCTGGAGGACTAACACAACCATACAGTTCACCAGTAAATACCAGCCGGTGATACTGCTATGCAGGTTTACTGACAAAAACGCTTGCTGGTTAAGATAGTTAAAGGAATAGCTTACCTTAAAATTAAACTTTGAAAAAATGATTTTAAGTGACTAAATGATTACTTTTGGGGTGAAATATATATAACATTTGTGTACCTGTGGCGTTGGTGTTTCCACCTTCCGTTTCTTCTTCTGGTTTTGTTTGTTGGTTCGTGGGAAAACCATCAGCGCCTCCTGCCACCTTAAGACACAAACAACGTTTGGGCAATATTTCAAAACACCAATTAGTTAGTAATTGCTTATCTAATTAGACAGACTGTATCAATCAGTGAGTGATCTCATTAGTCATTACTTACATTAATGTTTAAAACCAAACCCATATCAAGCTTTACCAGATGAAAAAAGGAGATAAACACAAATTGTCCTCTCAACAGCAATCATTACATAGCAACACATCATTCATAAATTAACCTGTTTTGTGTCAGTTTCTTGCTAGTTTTGACATCTCAAATGTAATTTATGTTTTGCTCTTATATTCTTATCTGCAAGTCTTATAAATTAATGCATTATGCAGCAAAATAGCAAGTCCTTACAACAAGCAAGTGATACAGATGGCTCTATGACAAATTGCTTGTGATGTTCCCAATTTGTAAGTCACTGGATAAAAGCGTCTGCTAAATAAGTAAATGTTAATGATTAAATGCATCAGTCACGATTAATCTCAAATAGCTCATAGAGTGAACGTGCATGTGGAATGATAGGGATAAGATGCTTTTATTCAAAACATAATTAATTGTCGGATGTTAAATTAAAATTTTTGTCCCTCAGTAGTTCATCACATCAATACAGTGATGTGTTAAACTGCACATAAACATCAGACAGTTGTAAAAATATCTTATGATCAACTGTGAGATATGAATTAACGCTCAATGTTCATCCGTGCGTGTGTGTAACTCACCCATGTATGATCTCTTTGCTCTCAGCACGTATGTAATGGTCTTTCTCTGGCGTGCAGATGCACAGCGAGTGTTTCTGACCCGTCCGGCTCTCACCGTCCACAACATCCACACACTGATTCAGGTTTATGGTGCCCTGTGGAAGAGTGCTGGCCTGAAACACACACACAGACACAATACATTTTTATTTGACATTTTTACAGATTTATAAATTTTAAAAAATTAACATTTACTTTTAGAATTATAGTATGGTTATTGCACTATAATTGGCTTAATATAAAACCAACAGAAGTCTATGCTACGTGCTCATCTAGGTGGCAAAGTGTGCGTTTGTGTAAACCTGTGGCACATGACCTCCCTAAAATACATACCACAAAAACACCACAAACCGGTTCATTCTCCCTGTATTTCTGTCATTCCCTACCGAACCTCCTCTGACAATCTCATCCAAGTCTCTCTCACCGTCTTTCACAACATCTCTCGATATTTTACTTCTTGTTCTTGACGCGTTGCAAAATTCCTTCTTTGTTGTGCAGCCAGCATTCAGACACACACACACACACACACACACACACACACACACACTCGCGCACACAAACACACAATAACTCTTTCAACGGGAAAGACTGACACACACAGAAACAGTGACCAAGCAACACACACATACTCATCAGAAATTTGGAAAGGCAAGCAACACAAAAACAGGCCTTCTAAAGTTTCTTTTTCAAAGTTGCGTTTCCAGCTTCCTTTTAATCGCTTGTTTACCGTGTTTCACTTCAGTGCCGCTGTTGAATGAGTTTGTGTGTTTTAAAACCACTGATGACACGATGCCGACACGTCTGAGTGATGACAGCAGAGGTGCAGATGAGGCTGCTGAGGCATTATGGGAGACATCAAGTTCCATAAAAGAGACATCATGCATTTTTAAAGGACGGTGGGGGGTTTTTAGTCCCTGTAATCATCCCAGCAGGATTCACTCGCAGCCAGAAAAACCTCTTTAACCTCCCTTAACATGTGGCCTAACCAAACCTAACATTTATCAGCTGCTGGCTTTCTACTTTCCAGAGTGAAATCAACTGCTCCATATAGTTGTATATTTATCATTAAAAATGTTCTGATTGAGCATTTTCATTTATTATTCTAAAATACTCTTCACAACATACATTTAACTGTTTATGTTCAAAGTCAACAACAACATTTTATTACAGCCCGATTTGTGTTCTGTGAACCATATTTGCAGATCAAAGTTCCTCAAGTTCAAATATTGTGTTTGACTTCTGCCCTGTATTTACTGCCAGACTAGTTCCATCTAACTAACCACCACTGAACTCATTTATCCACAACCTGTGCTCCGTTTGGTCTTCCATATTTAAAAACGTGACATTTGTAGAACGTGAACCACATTTGAAGCTAATATAATATATATAATCTATATATATATATATATATATGCTATATATAATTTTCTTTTTTTTTTTCTTTCTTCAAAAAATAAGGTTCAAAATTGTATCAATATTGTAGTAGTATCCATATGTGTTTATAAATTTCATTGCCACTTCATGTTTAACATCAAGCAGAATTAAGAAAGATTTAAAAATTAGTTAGATTTAGTAAAATTCCATATGTATAAGCAGAAGCCAACTAGTCGAGATTTTTAGCTGTTTTTTTTTGCATTTACTTCAATGGGTCCCTGTATTTTGACAAATTTATTTTAAAAGCATACATATTCTATGTATTCCATAAATGATTTTAACAAGAATTGTAAAAAATAAAAATAAAAAAAATAAAAAAAAAAAAAAAAATATATATATATATATATATTAATTTTTTTTAAGTAATTTAAAATAATTATTTTCAAGTGAATATAGAAATTTTCCATTGATTACAGCAGGACAACTCCCCTTGATAACTTTTGTCAACTACCCATTTTGTATTTTAAAAAGGAAATTATTATCTAGATCAGGGATTCCCAAACTTTTTTGTCATCTGAACACCTTTGACAAAATATTTTTATGAAGTACCCCTAAAATCTAAAACATTTTATTTAACAACACATTCCTTTTTTTACGGTTCTCTGATGTCAGTTAATGGTCAAATGACACGCAGGTAAACAAATAAAATATTGAGATGTTTTTTTTAATTGTTTATTTAATAACTTAAATTAAAAATAAACTGTGATCATACTGTATTTTAAGATCTGATTCTTGCTATTTACTATTAATTTTTTATTAATATTAAGGGATTAAAGGATCTAAAATATGGTCATGCAGAATTAATATGTGCTTTATAAGTACTAATAAACAGTCAGTATGCTAGTAATACTCTTGCTAGTTAATACTGAAAATGGGTCCTTAAAATAAAGTGTTACCTAAATTTGATTAAAATTATGAGCTTTTCATCAGCTTGGAAACTCCAGTTGGCAAATCTCTGATCTAAACGGTTGATAAACTAGAAAAAGAAAGACATGTGAATGAAGTGGGAACATTGTGATAATGATAAATCGCATTAAAACTCCTCTAGTGCTGCTCTGCGTCCCGTTGTCTTTAGAGAGGTGCTTCTGGGAACGCTGCCCGACTGACTGAGCGTTTTACGCAACACAAAGAGACTGCTGAATCTGTGTTCAGCAAACCCATGCCCACAGCTTTAACCCTCGACCGGCCCACAGGTCAACATCAGGGGATCATTTCTGGTGAACTGGGGTCACTGAGGTTGTGAATTCCAGCATGTATGTTCAATAACTGGCCGTTTAATCACAACACACACACATGCATTCATACACAGATGCAACTAGTCTGAAAATAGCAGCCAGGCTTCTGTTGTAATCTTCCTCTCATCCTGTTCTTTCCTCCTACACATCCCTCTCTTTCTCTCTCTTTAGTGAGTCTAAGTCCAACGGGGGCGGACAGCAGAGGAAGAGGAAGGTGAACGAGAGGACGATAGAGAGAAGGAAAGCAGGGCTGTCAATCGATTTTAAAAATGCAATCGAATTAATTATGTAACATGCTGATTAATTCATGACATTACTCACAATTCATTGCATATCTCGATACAGAAGCCACAAAATAATACAAAATAAACACCATCCTACCTTTTTCCATTGAATAGCATGTTTCACATTATAAATTAAAATTTCATTTTCACTTTAAAATCCCTATGAAATGGTTTGATGTTATTTTTCTCTCTCGTGTTGATGTATTTCCTATTGAAATATGAAAATCAATATTTTGGGTCCGTTTTCCAGGGAAGACTGTACATTTTAGATGCATATATGTTGAATGTTTATTTGGTAACACTGTACAATAAGGTTAACATTTGTTAACTACATCAGTTAACATGAATAATACTTTTAAAGCCTTTATTAATCTTAGTTAAATGTCGCCATTTACTAATACATCATTAAAATCAATAGTTGTATCTGTTAATATTATTTATTAACATGAATTAACAATGAATTGTTGTATTTATGTTAACTAACATTAACAAAGATGAATAAATACTGTAAGAAATGTAATGATAATTATAATAATAGTTAATGCATTAACTAAAATTAACAAATGGGACCTTACTGTCAATGTTACCATTTATTTAGTCAACTTTTAGATGTACTCAAGCATAAAATGCTAACCTCAAAGCGAACAAACATGGACTAAATGATATAATGCAAAAAACATGAAAGCGGCAGTTTAAGAGTTTTCATAATGTAATGACAGTCGATGGCGTCCAAAACAACAAACTTCCTCTGAATGGACAAAAAACACATTTTACAATTTTTGTGTGTGTGTTCTGCTAAAGAAAGAAGGTCATACAGGTTTGGAGAAACATGAGGGTGATTAAATGATGACCACATTTTTCCTTTAATGTTCTGAATAAGTCTTGATGATACTAATTAAGCCTGAATAAGCCATAATACTTATTTTACTGTAGATTTTGGGGTGTTCTTGACATGTTTTGTAAGATTCACCGCTACATTCATTCTAAATTGTAGGGTTAGAGTGGTCGTTATGGAAACACATGTTGGAGAGCAGCTATAAATACAGCGTGAGACTCCGAATGTGTTCAAGCGTTCGGTGTCCAGTCAACACCAGACACCCTGACCTCTCTCGAGACCATTTCGGCCACTTCAGCACCTGTTTCTGATGGGACCGATACAATGAAAACCCTGCTGATGACATCAACAGACAGACACATCAAAACCATCTGCATTAAAAAGCATTTCAGGTGGGTCTGTGTCTCTGTCTGTCTGTGTGTGCATGCATGTGTGTGTGCGCAAGTGTGCATGTGTGTGTGCGCGTGCGAGTGTGTGCGCGCGAGTGTGTGCGCGTGTGTAAAACAAATAGCAGTGTTTCCTCAAAAACTCAAGTTGCTGTCTGAATTAAAAATGATGTGATAAACTCAATCGGTATCATTTTAGAATTTGTAATGTGCTTTATAGTATTTATTGTTTTGAACTAACTTTTGTTTTTATATTTTCAGTTTTCATTTTTAATTTTAGTTGAAGTTTTAGTAAATTTGTTTTGTGTGCTTTTGTCATTTTAATTAATTTGTGTGTAATTCAATCCTATTTCTATACAGCCATAATTAATTTTTATTTCATTTTAAGTTTTAGTATTTTTTTTTAACCTTTTTTTTCTTTATTTACTTTATTGTATTTCATTTTATTTCAGCTTCATTTCAATTACCCAAAACTATTTATTTTCAATAGTTTTAGTTTAAATTAATAACAACAACAACACTGGATTCTACAGTGTATAGACAGCGCAACCACTGTAATCCGATTCACAAGCAAATTACTTTTCATTTTCACGAATCACTCAAAAAGACTCAAACTATATTTAACTCATTAATAGCTGAATCTGTCATAGCGTTACTAAATTAACATCTCTGCCTACATGTTTGTGTGTAAAGTAATAGCTAATCTAAAAATGAAAACCCTGTCATCATTTACACATCCTCATCTCTTTGAAAAACCCATATGACTTTCTTCTGTGGAATATGAATGGAGTTATTTATAGTAGAAGACAATGTTTTCCAAGTAATCAGTTGTCAAGCGAGATTTTCAGTGAATAGCAATTTCAGTTTTAGTCTGTTCCTCACACAAATCAGTAATCAGATCTGGGATATAGTGTACAAGTCACATGGACTGCTGTTTCAATGCTTTTATATTGTTTTTTGGAGCTCGAAGGCCACTGGTCACCATTCACTTTCATCTTTCCCAAAATCAGACACAACCTAAGAAACAGTACAAGCAACTGACTGCAATGTCCGTCAATCACAGCCTCATTTCAGTTGTGTCCAGTTAAACATGGCATCTGACTACGGTCCATATCTACAAGAGAATATTATCCCTCCCTTGTTAAATACTTCTCTTATTTGTCCTTCTTTCTCTCTCTGCTGCGAGCACTTCTCCAGAACGAGAGATCCCAGTAATGTGTACATTCGTCTCTGTTCCTGGATGCCTGAGTGTAGGAGGGAAGTGGGCACAGATGGATTGTGGGTAGCTTTCGGATGTAGCGCCGCTTCACCCACCCACACGCATACACACATAGAGATCATCATCATCACCCGAGCCGGGTCGGACCTGGCCTTCCTGCATTCAGCAATGACGGACTTTATGTTCATGTAGTTCCAGACACACACTTACGTAAACAAACACGCACGTACAAAAGAACTCATGATCACGTGTGGGCTGAAGTGGTGCTTAATAACAATCACAAATATGCATGAATGCAAATGAAGCCAAACGGCTTTTCATCCTTTATGCTGCTCTTTATACGTCCATCACTCACTTCACTCCTCTCCTCCGAAAGAAAGAGAGATGAAAGAGAAGCAAATTAATATTCCTGGTTTAGTACAAATTATGCTCAACCGATCAAATTTGTAGTGTAAATTCACATAAAAATCAATTTCAACTTCTTTAAAAAAACAAAACAATAATCTGGTTTATAGTGAAGCACTTACAATGGAAGTGAATGAGACCAATCTGTATTGTTTAATGTTTCTATATCATAGCCAAAAAACATTAACAATATGATTTTTGTGAGAAAAAATCTTACAAATAAATAAATAACACCTAAAACCCTAAACAAACCATAAAAGGACAAGAACGAATTGACAGCTCAAATAACAAAAAAAATTTAATTTTAAGTGCTTTTATAAAATGAAGAGCTTCACATTTGAATAAACTGGCCCCATTTCCATTGTATCACAGATTTTGGCTTTTTTAAAGAAAAAAAAAAGGACAAGCTTAACTTGTATTGAACCTGGTATATCCTTCAAAATATTCAATGAAAGAAGTACTGTCAAATGCAGTAAAAATCGAACTGAAAAACTAAAGTTGTTCACTAAATGAAGTAGTGTGCCATTAGGAACATGTTCATTGTCACGATTATGCACCGTCCCTGAATTCAGCCATATTATACCATACAATGCATATACAAACACACACAACATACAACAGACAGGCAGTATCATAAACACCCTGAAGGTCTGTCCACACAGTGCCGCCCACATACTGCAGACAGAACATGGCAACACGTATATACAGTATGAGAATACAACCAAACGAAAGCCATAGCACTCACTCACCATGTCATCCAGTGCGTAACGCAGGAGTCCATGCTCATACAGAAGGAAAAAACGCCTCTGCCATTTCTGCAAGAGAAGAAATAACCATTGCATGAGCAAAACATGATGCCATCTTCATGTTTTAGATCTTGAAAGCATTTTAAAGTCTGACTTAAGTGTCTACATAGCATATTAGGGCCACTGTATATAAATTATAATGCATGTATTATCAGGCAGGCGGATTGATATGGTACAATGGTAGCTGCATGATTGATTTACAGAAGTGGTAGCTTCCTGTTACTGTCAATTAATAAACATTTTTATTTTGAAAGATGTGCATTTGGGGTAAATATTTTATAATATAATAATTCATTTTATTTACATACAATATATTGTATACACAATTTTGTCAGTGTCATTAAATTGCATTTTATATATTTATTTAATTAGACTTTGGAGATTAGCAATTGCTATTTAGTTGACCATCACATCCTACACTACCTACTTGTATATACTACATATACTTTGGGTTATTTTTATCATCATTCCATCTTGTTTGTCTATCTGTGATTTCCTGTTTGCTGTCGAATTGTTTCCCATCCCACAAACTCCCTCTCCGGCTGTTTCTCACGAGTTCAGCTTGAGAGAGAACGAGCGTGAGTCAGCGACGTCCACGCCCCCCAAACACACACACACACACACACACGGACACCCACACACACCACACAACACACACACACACACTTGACTCGTCGTCCCTTGAACAAGCCCACATACTGTAACAGCAAACACCACAGAAAAGCAGCAATCTCTTACTCACACACATGTGGGATAATAGACACGCACTCCTGGTCCTTTGTTGTATTAAATTAATGCATAACATCTAGTGAGTTTTTAAAAAAAAATATATTAAACTGCTCTAACGATCATGATTTAACCCTCATATTTTGTTAAGATGGACTTTTTTATGTTTGGGGTCCCAGAGACCCAGTGACAAACATGTAAAAATAACCATTTATAAATATGTATAATTGTTAAAATATAAATTATAATATAAATATTACTACTACTAATAATAATAATAAAATTATATAGTATTTGAAAATAATGAATATGACCATTAGATTTCAATCTTAAATATTTTAAGAACTTCCTAATCAAAGCCCAAAGAATTTTAATTAGAATTTTATTTCATTTTTAATTTTATTTACAATCACATCCAATTAGTAAAAGTCGTCAAGTAGAAAACTGATATAAACCTATTAAAATGACACCAAACAGAACATGGGTGTTAACATTTCTCATATATATATGTGTGTGTGTGTGTGTGTGTGTGTGTGTGTGTGTGATTAAGTGTATACATACAAGTATTCCCAATATACTCTCAAAAATATTTTCTTATATTCTCCTTTTTATTTTGGTGTGAAATATGGCCCTGGACAAAAAAAAAAGTTTTTGTTAGACATTTTTGCCAAACTGAATTTGCTAAGCAAAAAGTGCAGCGCTGCATTATAATCCATATGCAGTGGCGAGTTCTTGGTGAGGTTTTGCTGGACTTTAAAAAGCACTGCAATTATACGAACCCGTGATCTGTGCAGAGGATTGTCAAAGTTTGTTCCTTCAGGTGCCAGGAGCAGCCATCCACCGTAGATGGGTTTTGCCTGAAACATGCAACACACATGGCACAAGTACAATGAGACCATGATTCAAGACAAATGATCAGTTCTTCTTAACATTGATGTGGCATCAACAACTTTAGATAAACCTGCTCCTACTGGCACGTAAAAACAAAACATACTGTGGTTTGTCACTTTAAACGTCAGTCAGATGGTCTCTTTTTGTCTGCAATGTGGAACAGACTCTGAACATTACACTGGGATATGAGAAAGTATTTTAACATTGAAAAACACATTTCACCTTTAAGGAAACATGCCAATGAAAAGCACCAAAACAGGAATAACATCTCTGCATGTGACCCTCCTGTGACTGCACAACAAAGTGCCGACAAACGGATTTGTAATATTACAGAAACCTCAAAGAAAGCACGCATGAGAGAAAAATGAAACGCTAGGGGAAAATGAAGGTTCCTCTTTCAAAGCTCAGCAGACTTACTGGAGATCTGGTTTAGAACCATTTAGAACCTAAAATGGAAAAGAGAAACAACATAGCTGACATAAATTAAGAGTATAAAGCTATAAAATCATAGGTCCTCTAAGTTTGTGACTTTTGATTGCAGACTTTAGTTTGCACAGTTAATCTTACACCATTGAGATCTCTTCTGAAACTCACACATGAGATTATAGGTGTGTTTTTTCTCAGGAGAAACATGTGAGATGCAGGACACTTCAGCAAAAGTCTCAATTTGATCTCTTGCTGTCTAGAAGAAACAAATGAGATATTAAAGAGATTCGAGTTGTGATTCCACTAAGGTTTGGAAAAGAAAGAGCGAGCAAATGAATTGCCAGTTTATTGTCTGGTTAAAGGAATGTCGGTTTGACAACTTGAACGATGGCCTGTGAAAAAAGTCTGAGCAAAAGAAAAACGTTAGAAAGAAATAAGTCTCTTCAGATCAAGTGCAGGACAAAAAAAACAAAAGTGAAATTCATTCTTCTATTTCTCGCACGGCTTCACTGTACTGACTTCCAGTTAGAGTTCAAAACACTAACCCTAATTATTAAACTTATGCAATTAATTAAACCCAAAAAATTAAATACTATGTGCATAATTTCAGTCTAACTTTTATAAACTCAAGATCAGCATTCAAAAAATACCCCCATAGCAATGACATACTGAACTGCGTTTGCTACAGCCCGATAAAAGTGAACCTTCACAAAAAGTTTAACACCATTCTTTTCCTTCAGGAAATGCAAATCTAGTTTCTTCTGATCTCCTGCTAATGGGAGACTCTGTGCTCTGGGAAATCAGTGATGAGGAGCGGACAGAGATGCAGAGACAGAGAGAGGGAGAGCGAGAGAAGGGCTAATATAGGCCAGATTTTCCTCTTCAATGGTTAAAGTTTGTTCTGTTTATTTTTACAGCCCCCCTTTTTCTCTCATAACAGCAGAACTGAGCACCGACTGTCTCACAGAGAGCATGTGTGTGTGTGTGTGTGTTGGTGTGTGTGTGGTGGTGTGCGTCCAGGGGGAGGGTGGATTCTAATAGTATGACAAAAAGCATGGACATAAATATGTGTGGAATGAACAACTTTGAAAAACCTGACCAACTGCAGTGAGAAAGAAAGAGGGCGAGAGTCTGCTATATTGACGTCTGACAGAACGCTGGCCTTGTGCGCCATACACCTGAATGACAACAACTAGTGTAGAGTTTTGCATTTTCTGATGACAATGTGAGTGATGTTTGCCATGAGGCTAGGATGTTGTTGTTGGTTTCTACAACTGAATCAAACTGTCCATTTAAAGGGGTCATATGATGTTGCTAAAAAGAACATTATTTGGTGTATTTGGTGTAATGCAATGTGTTAATGCGGTTTAAGGTTTTGAAAAACACATTATTTTCCACATAATTTATATTATTGTTTCTCCTCTATGCCCGCCTTTCTGAAACATATCGATTTTTACAAAGCTCATAGTTCTGAAAAGCGAGGTGTGCTCTGATTGGCCAGCTATCCAGTCCGTTGTGATTGGCCAAATACCTCAAGCGTGTGACGGAAATGTTACGCCCCTACCATACAGTGATGCCCTGTCCGGCGGGAGAGACGAGACAAAAACCTTAAAACCCATTATAAACGAGACATTTGTTGCATCCAGTGGGGACATATTACGGATTATAATGACTTATATTGTCTTTTTAACCGTTGCAGTCGCACCGTGTAAACATAAAACTATGCCTGCGTTTGTGATCGGAGAAATGACAAACAAGTGTTACTCTACACTGCTCAAAACTCGCGTTTGAATCATCAGTGGCAAATTCTTTAAATATAAAAAACGTACTTACAGGCTGTGAATCAGAACTGCTGGCATTTTAGTCTAACGTTACTCTCCTAGGATCTGTAAACAGTCCTCCATAAAATGCGCTACACACATCTTAATATTTGGGTTAAACTGTTCTGGAAAAGTGTTGTAAATAAAAATTAACCACTGATTTCTAGTCGTGTCCTCTTTTTGTTTTTGGAAGACCAAACAAAGTAGTTCCGCTTTCACAACGAAACAGCGTCACACACGGCGGATTCGACGAAGGAGCGTCCGTAGGGCTTGTGGCAACCACATGTGACGACCCCGGGCTGAAAGCCGATCCGGCGATCCACAGCGTTAAGTTGATGTATTTCCTCAGCGACCAGCAGGGATCAGCTCTAGGCATGACGAAGCAGATATCGCCCTCTTGTGGAAGACCAAACAAAGTATTTTCGCATTCACAACGAAACACACAGCGCCTTCACGACATGGCGGCGGCGTCAACAATACTACAGCAAGAATAAAAGGTACGCCTTCTTTCTTTGCGTGAACATTTGAGCGGCGTTATGCAACTCTTCCCACATAGTGATCAGATATGTACTGGGTTGTCCAGGGAATCGTGTTAGAACGAGCCGTTTTAGTTAGGCATGTTTGACTCTTAACTTTGATAAAGAATATCTCTTTTTTGGTTTTGAGACTTTAGTCTTTGCAGCTTTATAGATCTTCTTTGTGCACCAAGAGCTTGAAACACTCCAAATAGAAAGGAAAAATTTAAATCGCATCAAATAACCCCTTTAGTGACTCCATATCTCATACAACAGTATACAGTTCACTGAGGTCTTCGCCGCTTTTTTCAAGTATTGGTAGAACTGTTAAATAATAGAATAGGTGCGCGTTGCAATATAATCATATGTACATACAAAACACAAACTTCAAGAGAACAAGAGCAAGAACACGAGACTTATTTGTCAAGATAAAAATCAAAACTGCCTAAAGGGCCTAATTTACTACATTATTTAGCGTGATTAAAGGGGACGACGGCGTTAGCAAAACAAGATTAGAATCATAATATTCTGAGATTTTCAAAATGTAACGGTCATAATATTAAGAGAAAGTTGTAGTATTAGTAGAATAAAGTTTTAATATGAATAAAGTTTTGTTTTGAGATAAAAGCAATATTTTGAGAATAAAGTAGAATATTGCACAAATCTAGAGGCGTTCTATTCATTTTAATATTCACGCTGTTTCTCCTACTATTGTATGTTTTTTATATTATAAAATAATGAATGTACACAATATACTACTTAATTCTCAAAATATTATGACTTCAATATTGTACTGCATCAACTGTACTCAATCTTCATAATACTACAACTTTATTTTCATAATTTTGATTTTGCTCTCAAAATATTGCAATTATAATCTCGTAATACAGATTTTTTTTATTCTCGTAGTTTTGACCTCATACTCAAAATATTACAACTTTGCTACAGTACAATTTCATTCTTGTGATTGTGATTTTGAAAATCTTGTGATTCTCAAAATTACAACTTTAATCATGACTGCTATGACTTTATTTTGACATCATACTTAAAATATTATGACTTTGAGCTTGCATTTCTGACTTAGTTCTCATAATTTTGGCTTTATGCTCAAAATGTGTAACTTTATTCTTTTGCCAAGACTTTTTATTATAATTTTTTTTCTGACTTTTTTCTGATTAAATATCTCAGATTCACTTGGAAATACATCACAGAAGTAAAATGGGTTTCATGTGGATCTTTAGAGCAAGACGACAGAATCAAATACCAAAGAAATTTGCTGGGAAGGTTATGATTGCAAATCTGAGCCTTAAAAATAAGTAAGATCCACAGCCAGGAGAATTCGACTCTTAACATATGACTTTGACTCCCTTTACAGGTACTAAAGACCTGATTCACTTCACTGTCAACTCAATTTCTGAGTGCTTTCTAAAAAAAGACTTCTGTGCTGCTTTGAGGCTCATTTCTCTGGACTTCTCCCTCACGTTCAAAGACAAAAGTGCTTGCTTTCACGTCCAAATATTCAGTCTTTCTTTGCTTCATCACTTCATTCTTTGATAACAATCCAACCTATACAGTGAGACAGATGGCAAACGGAGGCAACGTCACCTCAGTAATATAGTCGAGACCCAGCTGCGGAAATTTTAAGAATACAGTCTGGAAACCCCCTGCATTTGCGTGTGAATTTACCATAAAACCGTTCTGGAGCTGGAATAAAGGCTTAAAATAGTATAAAAGCTCCGATACGACATGTATCTTGTAGGGCTGGGTAAAAAATATCGATATCCTCGTCTTAATCGTTCTCCTATTTATACGGGAACTATATACTATGCCTAAACCCCAATAATCGATTACTCTCCTGCTTTCATTTAAACCGATGGACTTTGAAGGTACCTCCCATCCGATTAATCGCAATAAGCATTGTGCTTTGGTACTTTTAATACTGAACGCAAAGTCTCAGTTTCATTCTGTCCTGATTGTATATGCGTTTTAAACAATTAATGCCGTTTTGGCACTGTTTAATGTGGAGTGACAGATCGCTGCAGCACCTTCAAGAGTCAAACAGACGCGGGGCACAAGTCGTGAACTGGTGCTCCCTTCCACATTCATATCCGTATTTCAGAACAAAAATAAAACTGACTAAACCATTACCGAGGTAGTTAAAAGCAAATAGTACAACTTTGACTATCTTGTCTCATGTAAATCTCGTTCAATCGTGGTTCTCAGTCTGTGGCAGAAAGACATCAATAAACGGCTTCTAAACATCTGTCCACTTAACGTACACATCTTATTACCCTCCCAGAAAAAAAAAAAAAAAAAAAAAACTACCGGAGTGCACATCTGAACCTTCATTAGTCAGATAGAAAAATAAACTGTAGAGAGGGACATTTTGCTAAATATATGCACCATATAACATATTCATTATAATTTTTACTGTTCTTCAATGTTTCATTTATGTTTGGATAAATCCATCAAGTTTTTATGACAGCCACCATTTAAATGTTTATATTTCAAAAAAACGAATTGAAGTAGAAATATTAATATGTAACTGTAACTTTATTATTCGTGAAAACCTTCAATATTATAGCAATGTTGTACCAACTGACTCTCATGTATATTTTGCAGCATTAGTTGAGATTTTTTCAGGCATGTACTGTACCTGATATATATCCAAAATAATAGATATCGAATCGAATCGCAAGCTTGTGAATGAGAATCGAATCAAATCGTGAAATTTGTGTCAAAACCCAGCCCTAGTATCTTGGGTCTGCAGCTGATGAAATAGCACTTAGACTACGCCACTAATTAGTAAATTAGCAGATACTTCTAGCCAAACAGGATCAGTCCTCTTATACTTGATCAAGGTCACAATGGCGATGGGTTCGAACCCACAACCTTTTAATTACCAGCCCAGATTTTTAGCCAGGCAAAACTAGACCAGCAGTTTAAAGCTTCTAAACTTTCTAAACCACAAACGCAGCACCTTGAAGCACATCACTGAGCTACAATGTGCATCTGGTAAACAGCATCATTAATTACTACTAATCGCTAATTAGACTCCTTTACCCAAAGCAACAGTTCACCAGAAACGGGTCAGTCCTCCAGGGTTAGGCGCCTCGATCAAAGCCGTAATGGTAATTAGAATGGATTAACCTCTCTAGGGTTTGAACCTACAACCTTTCAAGCAACCCTAATATTTAACCACTACTCCAAACACATGCTGCGGGGAAAAAACATGTTATTAGTTATAGCCTAGTTTTACAAATAAAGGTTGAAAGGCGGAATTCAAGTAAATCAGGTCATCCTTATGTCAAAAAGTGGTTAAATATAATCAAATGCACCTTATATACCTTGATAATACACCATGGTTTTTACACGATACTCTATTATATATACCTCCAACAAAACCATGGCATTACCATAGTACACGTCCAAAATATGGTAAAGTTATATTGTGTAACTGCCATCCTCTAATGGGCAGCTAGCCTTGGACCATGGTACAATGTCTAAAAACCATAGTATTACCATAGTACTTTATTGTTAGTGTAGTTTTGAGGCAGTTTGGTGGTTATCCAGTGCCTCTGTTAGGCTTTAATATGGATTGATAGGAAACTTTCAGTAGGTTTGGAGAAATAATTTAAATAATCCATTTACCTCCAACAATACCATATTACCATAGTATACGCCCACAAAAAAAAACATGGTATTATGTTTTGCTAACGGTCACCCCTTTTTTACCATGTTTAAGAACCATACTATATCATGGTACTTTATTGTTAGTGTAGTTTTGAAGCAGTTAGCTGGTCGTTAGTTATTCGACACTGTAAGTTATCAGTACAGTCGAGCGTAAGCAATTATTCGGTCATTTCGCAGATACATTAACATTAATATTACCTGTGTGAAGTCTTCATCACTCAGCAGGTGCGCGTCTCGAGCTTTGAAGCAGTTCTGGCATTTATTCTTGTTGAAAATATTGGCCTGGAATTTTCGGCAGGCGTTATCTTTAGCAGACATACTCTGTGCCGTGAGAGTGCTCCCGTTTGACCGTTATTTTAAAAACTGCGCAATAACTCCAGCGGAGGGTCCTCCCCCGCGCGCTGCAGTCCGCCTCATCACAAACTCACAACGATTATTTATTTACGCACAATAATCATCTGACAGGACCCACACAAAGGGGATATTAATAATAATAATAATATTTTTTTTTTTAATAAACAGTTTTAATTCAGCGCAGCCTCTATTAGGATGGATTTCTGAGGCGCGATTCAATCCGGGACCTTCCGCCGCTCGACCGTTACAGTGACAGCAGCTCCAACATAATGCTGGCAAACTTGCTAGAAAGCGCTCCAGTGATGCCGAGAGGAGTGTTTACTTTCACTAGACACCTCACCGCCCCTCCTGACGAACCTTTCAGCGATACGTGAAGACAACTATCCCGAAACTCCATTATGCGTCTCAGTGCGTCCAAAAACGTATTTTCGCAGATCTCGGGGCGGCCCGCAGCGATGCCGTAGCGGCTTCCACGCCGTCCACCGCCTGACCCACGCGTCCGGCTGCGTCACTCCCACACACACCACAAACACGCAGCCAATGCAAAGCGGCGGGGCAGGGCCTCCTTATACGCACGACACCGGACCCCCTAAGCCAATCCATGGAGAAGGAAAGACACGCCTACCCTGTTACAGTCAAAGAAGCCCGTGACTCCCAATCAGATTGTTCAATCGCACTCATTTTATAGAGAATAACAAGAATCAAGGTAGGTGGACTGCGCACGGGGTAAACTGAAGTTATTTAAACTTACAGTCAGGTTTTTATATGGATTTAAACTGTGTTTTTCGTCTGGTTATAAAATGAAAAAGTGCAACAATAAATAATTAATACATTAAGATCTTTGATAACTACCCTTGTAACGCCCCCAGATAGTGACCAATCATACCTGAGCGGCTCTCCATTGCCCCCCCGTTTGGCTTTAATGCGTTATGAGCAGCCTGAGTTTATATATATAGATTTTATACTATAATAAGATATATTATTATATATGCATATGTAATACACACCATACAGACATACATAAATAAAAAATCAGGGTAGATAGGATATATATATAGATAGAAAATATAGAGAGATAAGATAGATAGAGAATAGAGTATATATTAAATTAAATATGTTACATGACTATTTTTTTGTATGGAAGTAATACTTAAAAATATATTGAAATACCTAACGTTTTGAATATTACATATACTATATATAATACAAATATAATGTTTTAGATTTTAAGGGTTTAATTAGATTAGGGTTAATCGTAGGAGATATATTGAAATGTAAAAATCTTAAAATATATTAAAAAAAAATATGCTTTTATTACATTACAATTCATTAACTATATATAAAATAAATATATTATTAAATTTTTGCGCTATGGGCTATACAGCTAAACGTACAATGAGGGGCCCCGCGTGTTTGGGGGGGTTTTGTGATTACAAAAGGGAAATAACCCCCCCCCACCCCCTGTTCATAATCTCTCGGTGGCACAAAACTTTATTTTTTATTTTAAAAAAAGCTTAAAATTTGAAAAATGCATACTCAATCATTTCGTAAGCAGCTATTAATACAAGTTCAAAGGCAATATTAACATTTCATGATTCATAAATCTGTTTTTAAAGCAACATAGGACATTTAAAGACAAACACTCTAGCAAGTCAATAACGTTGTTCATATGTGAAACAGTGTCTCATTAAAAAAAAACTATGTTTGTTTGATGATATTAACAGATGAGTGTCAACATTTCCATCCCAGCTTCCACAATCCATAAAAAAATTCATTTTTGAAAGTGTTACATTAAACTTGGTAGTCAAGAGGACTGGCCTGAGAAAATCTCTTTGGCCAAGGAGAAGAGTGAACTCTCTTATGATAGCCCGTTAATACTTCGCAGGTTCGTTTTTTTTGGTCGGGATATAATACGACACGTGTTTCCCTTTAGTAACGTCCAACGACACGAGACAGAATGTGAGCGATTCCTCTATGACCTGTTGATGGAGGGAGCGTCGTTTATCTCCTCGTTGTCCTCTTCATTCATCAGCGGTTCTCTGTGATCTCTTAGTCGTCTTACTCAGAATGCTTCCCTATAAACACACACGTACATTGCATCTAAACAATATCTCAAGGTCATCATAAAACTATTCATAACATTCGCTTTGCATAGGATATTCTACCTCATTTGATCTACTGATTAAGATAACGGACCTTTTTCCTGTGGTATCACATGCACTGATGAACTGTGCATGATAAGATCAGGAATAAATACAGTATTACAAAAGTAAACAGGGTTCATTTTCAGTTCATTTGCACTGCATTAGGTCATGAGCGATACTGTCACAGCAGAACAATCCAATCCACCTCTACTGAAATGGACTGATGTGTTTTCAAAGCCAAAAATAACCTCTGCTATTCCAAAGTACTCAAAACTCATGTGTCGCTCGAGTCATGCATAAGTTCGAATCCACTGATAGCAGTTTCTCTATCACTTGAACTTACGATGTAGACAATAATAAGAGGCAAATCCAGCTTTTCTGGCTCTGAGAATAATTACACCGCACCAGGCCTTCTCCAACACTGTAACCCCCCCCCCCTTTCTCACCCCCCCAAACTAAAAATGTAAAAATCAAAAAAAACAAAAAAAAAAAAAAAAAACCCCCCCCCCAAAAAAAACCCCCCCAACCAAAAAAAACAGTGTGAACTTGTTTGACTCCTCCTCGCTCAAACTCTTCAGTTCTCCTTCATCACACTGTTGCTATGGTTACGTGAGGTTAGGGATTCAGAGAGATGTGGCGATAGTGGGTGGATGTGTGTGTGTGTGTGTGTGTGTGTTACCTGTCTGTAGTCAACGATGTTGAGTATTTGGGCTTTTTTTTTTTTTTTTTTTTTTTTTTTTGCTTTTTGGGCCAGATTATGCAGCTGATTGTATTGGCCAGCATGAAGATCATCATATATTGCCATGTCCACAGCGGGATCTTAACATCACTGCACAACAGACATATAAAACTCACTAACTCATATACATGGTATTCCAAGATAATACGAAGAATATCATGATGCTTTCAAAAAAAGTTTTTGTGAGTATAATGCATGCACATGTATTAAATTTCAGTGTGCATTAAACATGAATGCTAGCCATTAATGTCACCTGGACTTGGTTCCCAGTATCTGTCCCACCACCAGGTTAGAGATGCCGATGCCGACCATCTTTATGGATGTGGCCAGTCCCATCGCTGTGCCCCGTGTGGCTTGAGGAACCACCAGCGGGACAGAGGGCCACATGCTCGCCTACAACACACCAAATAATAGAAAACCAATGAAAAACTCGTCAGCTCAACAGCAGGAATTAAATATGTACATTATCATGCAATGTTTAGCACAGGTCTGTTCTTTTATTTCGCTTTATTTGTAAAACTTTTGAATTCAGATTCAGAATATTGGCACAATACTTTCTAAGTAAAATGACAAGTAACACACAAACGGAATAGAAATACAAAAAATGTCGGTCTAACGGAAAGAATCACACACACATGTTTAACTTTAATATTCAGTGTTTATTATAGCTCTTGGTTATACATTTTGTTTAGATTTATTTGCTAAATAATGAATGTGGAATATTTGTGTTATTTTTGTATATACATTTTTATTAAAATATATATACAATATCTATATAATAATAATAGAATAGTAATATATATACGCTATATCTGAGTGACATAAATATTATATTATATGATAGTATAGTATGTTTAAGTAAGAGGAGAATGGGGTATGTAATATGATAATATAATAATCATTTCTTAGGTTGTTCAATCCATTGAAGGATGTTTTTTACAGTTATTTTAGTTCTTAGTTTTACTATCAAGGGTATAACATTTTTAAGTTTAAAAAAATGATACATGTCAAAACAGCAAATCTAATAAAACATATTTGATATAATTATTGCCATATTAAAATATTCCAATACACGCCCTTTTCTAGGGTTTATGAAGATATCATATTAAACCATGCTGCATAATGCACACGCTTTAGGAAGACTTCGTTGTTTTTAAACCACTACATTTTAATATTTATAATTTGTATTTAAAAGGCGAAGTTTATGCCATCCTGAAATCAATTCGCTGCTGTCTTTTATTTTTTACTTATGCTAGCCAAAATATGGCCCTATTAATCTTATCCTGCAAACAAATCTCAAATTTCTCATGTTTTAAAATCAGGTATCGTGCCTCACAGTGAAGAATGTTGAAAACTTCAACCAATCACAAGCTTCTCACAATGTGTTGCAACCACACAGCTTGTGCCCATGTGTGGGTAGGGTGTGTGTGTGTGTGTGTTGTGTGTGGTGTGTGTGTGTGTAGCTGTGTGTTTTGTGTGTGTGTGTGTTATGTGTGTGTGCTGTGTGTGCTGTGGGATGTGTCGTGTTGTGTGTTGCATTCATGACTGATACTCACAGCAGCACCCAAATGAGTAAGTGATGCCGAGCCAGATGGTTGATATGAGAGGAGGGACGAATGTGAAGGCCAGCAGACCAAACACAGCGTCAATACGGCACAGAGCCTCGCAAACACACCGCGCAGCCCCACATAGTCCTGCAGCACAGACACAAACACAATTAACATTAAACTGACTTAGCACAAAGTACTTTAGTGGCATCATATAGTGATGATATCATGCCATATATACATATATATATACATGCATTTATTTGATCAAAAATACAGTAAAAACAGTAATATTGTGAAATATTATTATAATTTCAAATAACTGTTTTCTTTGTGAATATATTGTAAAATGTAATTTATTCCTGTGATGTGAAGCTGAATTTTCAGCATCATTCCTCCAGTCTTCAGTGTCACATGATCTTCAGAAATCATTCTAATATGCTGCTTTGCTGCTCAAGAAACATTTCTGATTATTAGCAATGTTGAAAACAGTTGTGCTGCTTCATTTTTATTTATGGAAACGGTGATACATTTTTTTTTGTTTTCAGGATTGTATGATGAATAGAAAACTGAAAAGAACAGCATTTATTTGAAATAGAAATCTTCTGTAACATTATAAATGTTTTACTGTCACTTTTGATCAATTTAATGCATCCATGCCGAATAAAAGTATTAAGTCAAAATGTGCAATCATATGTGTAAATATCTCATTTAAATATCTGTGGAGCGATTCTAACTTTATTTTGTGAGTTTAGTGTGTTTTGTAACACGCAGTAGTGCTTGTTCATCTGATAGTAATCAGCATTGACTTACAATGAGGATGCCGACAACAGCAGACAGCACCAGTGAACTGTCATACACAGCGCCTGCGATGTACGCCGCCTCCTTCTGGCTGTATCCACTGTATTTATCCTGGATAAACTTACTGAAAACACACACACACAGCAACACATGAACAACGTGTACAGATCTATTTTATCCTAGACACATCTATATGGCTCATGACTGTACCTGGCATCAGCGATGAAGGGGAAGATGCCATTATAAAAGAACATGATGGTAAGAACCAGCAGCCAGTATCTGAGAGACAGACGCTTCACACCCTGAACTCTCTACACACACAAAATATAGCAGCTGTATCACAACATCAAATGGTTCAAATCAATCTAAGCTCTTTAGTCACAGTAGTGTTTCTATTGCTAAAATAAAATTATTGTTGTCATCCATGAATTTTCAAATTTACTGTTTTACAACAAAGGCACTTTATTCATTTTTTTATTCAGATGCCCAATTACAGTCAATAACAACAGAGAGTGTGGAAAAGTAGACAAAAACAATGCCAGCAAGAATGCAAGCTGTTATCAAGGCCATGCAAAATATTACATTTTTTGTTTATTATGTGTGAATAAAGACTATTTAGTTGTTTCAGTTTGTTATTTGTCTAATAAATGACAATAAAAGTTTTAAGCAAGTTTTTGACAGATTCCTAAAATATTTGAGTTTTTTCTTTTTTTTTTTTGTTTTTTTTTTTTTTTTTTTTAGCTGATATGCCTATATATATATACTATATATATATATATACACACACAACACACACACAACATATTATTTGCATTTACTTTATTTTCATAATAATAGTATTACACACATATGCACATATGAAGGTTATGCATTTTGTGTATTATACTTTTGCTTAGCTTTTTTATTATTAAGGTTATTATTTTTTCCTGCATTATGCATTATTTGTATTTTAATTTTATATTGTAATCAATTTCAAAATCTATTGTTATTATAAACCCCCCCAATACAACAAACAAAATATGGGTCATTATGTTAGACATTATTATGCGTATTTTATCTCTTTATGTGCAAGTACTCTGTGCTTGCTTCAGTGTAAAGACACTTTTGTATCCTTAAAGTTTATTACTTATATCATTATTAGATTTCTGTTTTTTTTTTCTTTTTCTTTTTTTTTTTTTTTTTTTTTTTTGTCCCCATTTTCTTCCAGCAATAGCGAGACTAGTATAGGAGTATAGTATTCTCAACATATATCAACTTGTGGCATCTTTATCAGTGTCTCAGCAGTTTACGTGACTCCTCCTGAATCACTCCATCCAATCCCAGCTGCTTCATGCCCATCTTATCCAGAACGCTGACTGTTACAGCCGACAAGAAGCCAAGAACACACAGGAACGTGCCTTCGCACATAATAAAATAGATGCATAAGGCTCGGAAACATTCCCAAAACAACAGATCAAGGGCCTAATCGTGTGCATGCTGTGTTTCTCACCTCCCCACAGCGTCCACTGCATACCGTACTGAGACTCAAACCTCTGCGTCAGGAAGAAGTTCAGAACCGAGCCCAAGCGGGAGAAAGCCAGGGTCAGTCCAAACGCCAGAGCCAGCTCCTTCCCGCAGAACCAGAACGCCGTGATACGGTTTTGGACAACTGAGAAATGAAGAGAGACACACGAGATTCAATGTGTCTTAATGCTTTTCACAGGTGTGTTTGTAATGTCTTTGCCAATGAAAGCCCTTGTTTATTGAGTGAGTACAGAATCTGAGAAATAAAAAGTGCCTTTGTGTGTCGTTGGATACTTTCAGGACTTTGTAGAGTTTCCTATCATAATGCAGATCAATAGCCAGCCAGTGGAAATGGGTGTTAAAATGTTTTACTTCTGTAATATATGACATATTTCTGATATTCAATGAGCCGGACAGAATGAGAGCTTGTTAAAACAATGACTAAATCATTATCCAGTGCAGTAAGCTCGAGAGACATCAGTGCAAAAGGAAAGTCATTTCAGAGGAAGAGGAACCGCTTCAATTCTCAGTAAAGATTATAAAGATGTTTTTCTTTGGAAAACATGTACAGATGAATCATGTACAATAAAACCAGAAATATGCATTAAGAAAGTAAACAATTTAAAGTGATCTGCTTTTGACTTTATGTAAAAGTCGAATTAATTTTGGTGCAGAAATTAGTCAATGTACAATTTTTTTATGCTTTCATTTTTTATTTAATATATTTGTTAAAGCCATCTTAATTTTGCCTTAATTGTCTTTTTGAATTGAGTAGAATATGTCAAATTGATTGAGATTGTGATTGCCTTATACATTTTTGTCCTTGAGCTGAATACTTACCTCTAGTGTTGCATACCGGTCACTGCACCATATTTATGTATTAATTATTTTCTTAATTACTTCATTGTCTTTACAGTTTTATTTTCATTCTTAATCCTTTTATCCTTGATTATTTTATGTACCCAGAGCTCCAGAAAACCACAAATTCCTTGTGTGTTTGTACAAATAAAGATAATCTAAATAGAAATATAATAGAAATATAATTTTTTTTTAAACAAACAAACTGACTTTACTGCCTTTCCTTAAACTTTTAATCATTTTTGAAATGCAATCTGAATCTGCAGTAATATTGTCCCTCTCACCGCCCTTATTTATTTTAGTTTGTAACTTGGAGACTTTAACGACTTGCTGACAGAGTACGGGAACAATAAATCACAATAAATAATAACTAATCAAGCTAAATTTATATTTATTTACTTTATTGTTTTTATACTTGATCCCTATTTACATTTTATTTCTATTCTCTTGTATATACATATGCATGTATGGACCCAGAGCTCCTGAAAACCAAAACAAAATCCTGTGCACACTTGGCGAATAAAACTAATCTGAATCTAAATTTAGCGTTTCTAGAGTTAAATCTGCTCAATCTCAGTCATACTGGTCAGAGCTCAGTTTCCAGAGCCAAACAGAAGTCGCCCGGTCAGCATGAGGGGCAACAGGTACGTTGAACCCTTATAATGAGACCCCAATGCAAAGATAGCGGACCCCAACACAGTCAGGAAGGAGAACAGGAAAACGCCAACTACAGGAGAGAAAATCCAAACACTTTACACACAAACATAGAACAATGAATATTGACAAATTTCAAACTGACATTAGATCTAGATCAATGAGGAATCCCGCCATGATGACCACCACAGCATTCCTGGGAAAACAAGACAAGACTCATTTGAAAGCTTTGAGGGTGACAGACTGTAATTGAATTCTTGCTGTGTGAGCGTGTCTGAGTCTCACGTCCAGGCGTAGATGGTGTAAAGCAGGTTGTACTCCTGTGGCGTCATTCCCAAACCTTCCACACACGCTCCTGTGCCATTAGCAGTGCCGTTACTCACCGTCCTGTTTGGATATGTCAAATTCTGTAGGAGAAAACACAGAAAGCTTACTGACCTAGTTCCTAAACCAGTGTAAAATTGGCCAGTCTTATGTTGTTTAAAGGGTCACGACATACATTAATGTATTATATAATTATGGTAGTAAAGCTTTTTGCACATACAGTTGTCAAACTTATGCTTTGACAGACTTTATCTTTTATCGATTTTATCTATCCTGCTCACGTTAACTCAGTGTGACTGGATGGCCAAATTTCTGGTCACCCAATAGATTTCACTGACATGTAAATGTGGGAGGTCATATGTTCAAATGTACCCATCTCTCTGGCAATATGAAGTTTACGCAGCTCGTTTTCAATATATGTTCTGTTGTACAGAAGTACTACCGTCACATATCTCAAGGAACATCTGAACACTTTTAAAATGCGTAAACCAAGATTCAAGGATTAGTTCACTTCCAGAATAAAAATGTCCTGATCATTCACTCCCCCCCCATGTCATCCAAGACGTGCATGTCTTTCTGTCTTCAGTCACAAAGAAATGAAGGTTTTTGAGAAAAACTCCAGATAACAAATAACTAGATAATTTAATCATGTATTTTTAATCATGTTTGAGAACAAAACAGTGCTCATTTAAGTCTCATGATATGAAAAAAATGTATTTATATAGGATATTTCATAATCTGTAGAAAGTTAAAGCACTTTAAACAGGCATAAAAAAACAGAACAAATATTTGATTTAAATTATATATAGGATATACACTGAATAATTCTATACTGTCATCAAAATAACACTGTGCAAGAAAGGCTCAGTGAAAGCATTTAATCTAATAGAATGTGCAGTTATACACTGTAAATAAAAATGAATATATAATAACATAATACAATAAAACACATTAAACGATAACTAATCAGGCTGAATTTACACACAATGACTCGATTATCACACACACCATACTGTATATTTAAATATATTGTAGTTGATATATTATATGCATAGTTATGCGCATTAATGTAAGCTTTCAGTAATTATGTCTTTGGTTGTCGTCCTGGAGGTCTGCGGTGCAGGCGCTTTTGGTTCACTCCAGTCTCAACCTGAATGTGTCGGTGAATTCTATTCCCTCGTTTCGATTGGCAGGAGTTTTCTTATCTAAGAGACCTTACAAGTACGTTTTAACATCACACAAAATGAATCATCCAAAAGGCCTGGGTTTACTTTTTCCAATTTTTTCTTTTAATCTCTTAAAATCTCTTGTACAAATTTAGGGTAGAAATGATTTATGCTTCTTATGAATTGTTATTGGAGGCCAACACTTGTTCCTGATTCGTATGGTTCACGCCAGAAATGAAATTTTGGCTGAAATGTACTCGCCGGGCCTCTCGTTGCAGACCATCCAAGATGCTTTAGGTGACTGGCGCGTGTTTTTGTTTCCATTCATCACGATATGGAGAACCTATGTTCCACGTCGGGATTGCGTTCAGATCACGGTGTCTGGCCGTCAGGGCAATGGCATTGTCGACGTGTGCAGGTGAATGAGGGTGCCGTCTCACGGGGATACGCGATATTGAGAGTCCAAACAGCTGTGATAACACCCAACATCAACAATAGTTCCCACAATTCATTCCACAGCCACGTCCAGTCCAGCAGTTAATGTCTTGTGAAGACAAAAGCTGAAACAAATCCATCATTAAGGCATTTTAACTGTTGCTACTGGCTAAAATACAAGTCCATAATCCATAATAACGCTTCCTCCCCCTCCAGTGAAACAGTGAAAGATCAATTTCCATGTTGGTCCCTCGTAGCCAACTCTTCTGTCGCATCAAAATCCAGCACACTCCATCGTTTAGAGCTGTTTTGGGCTGTAAAGCCAGGCTGTGATCGTGGTCGGAGAGTTCCTCGTCCTTATTCAGACAAGATGGCTTTTTCACTGTGAGGAAGTGCGTTTGTATCTTCTTTTGTTAGTTTTGACAGCTTGTGCTTTTATTTCCTCATTTTGTAAGTCGCTTTGGATAAAAGCGTCTGCTAAATGACTAAATGTAAATGTAAATGTATTTTAGCCAGTAGCATCAGTTAAAATGCCTTAATGATGGATTTGTTTCTTACAAACACCGAGCTTGGGGTTGGTCACTTCTCCCGGATGTGAACAGAGGGACTGGAGTGGCGTTGTGGATTGAGCTTGTTTCTTATTGTGGATGTTGTTTTATTCAGTCTGTTTTGCGAATCTCATTCCTGACGCACCCCCATTCAGCGTATAGAGGAGTTTGAGGGCAAGGAGATGCATGCTACATTCTCCACATCTTCTGACCTAAACAACTCTCTACAATCTTGGACTGCCGTGAGGTTGAGGGACATTGTTCGAGAGATTTTCATTTTTTTTTGGGTGAACTATTCCTTTAAGAAGAAACTAATTAGGGATCTAACCGCTGTATAGTATTATTAACTGCTCATTATGCAGAAGACACTATTCTTTGCCAACAATAGCTCCGGGTGTTTTGTTCTCAGGGCGTTGTGTGGTGACCCTGATCTGGGGTTCTGCATGGACGGCTCGTGGTCAGCAGGTGTGCGAGTGGACAGAGACGGCCGCTGTCTCGCTCAGGTGTGGACACGTCAGATCCAGCAGCTGAACCGCGTCAGTCCAGCTCTGGCCAAAGCCGTGACGAGCACCCACCCCTCTCCTTCCCTCCTGCTGCAGGTGACGTGTGTTCAGACTCTCTCTGAACGTCTCTCTTTATATACTTTCACTCTCCTCCTAACTGCTCCAACAGGCCTACGAGGAGCTGCCGTCTGAGGAGGAGCGACGCAGACTATTGGCTGATCTCGCAGTGGTAGGCGGAGCCAAAGAGAGGCGTGTTGGTCCTGAGCTCGCTGGCCGTATACATCGCCTTCTCACTTCCCAGAATCCTCATCTCCTGCTGGATTAAGGCCAGATTTGTGGGAATGAATTTTGCACTTTATTGCCAGTATAGAAGACTAACCTTCTTCTATAAGTTTGTGCCTCAAATTGATATATTCATTCTCTATTATGAACTTAATAATGGATCTGCCATCAATACTTGAAAATTAAACGTTTTATAATGTTTGTATTGTTTATTTAAAACTGATGTCATTGTCTTAGTAAGTTAAGACTTACAAAATGAAAATATCAAAATTAAATATCTGTCTTATAATTGGTGTTCATATTCAGACTGGACTATTATTATTTTAAATAGAAGATGCATTTCATTGATTGTCATTGATTAATTAATAACATAATGCTTTTTCAGATGCTTTTTTCAAACTTGCATTGCATTTGATCAGTATGTGTGCTGAAATTTGAATCCATTACTTTGGGACAGGTTTATTACCATTAACTAATATATATATATCAACTTTTTTTATTATTATTTCAGCTAGATGCCAAGGCAACAATTTCTAATTTTCATTTAAAGTACTAAAAATGTCATTTGAAATACTAAAAAGAACTAAACATTTACTAATTTAATTAAAACTATGAAAAATGTAATAAAAAAACTATACAGATATAAAAAAAGAAACCAATAAAAATGACAAAACACAACAAAAACACTAAAACTTGGACTAAAATTGAAATGAAAACAAAATAGAAAAATAAAATCCAATTCAACAAACACAGTTGGGACGAGTTATGCTCAGAAGTTTAATATTGGTGAAACACAAATTAAAAAGAGCAAATTAGATACTTGAAAAACATGCAATTATGAAATGAGCTTTTTTGTTGTTCTTTTTTTTTTACCTCAAAACAATGTAATCAGTAAGAAAACATGCAAAAGAGTACAAAATCACTCACTCATAAATAGAGAGTATATTATAAATCATAATCAAATATTAATAATAAGAGAGGGGAGGTTAAACTAATCAATAAAAGTTAAGTGAATAAATACACCGTCATATCTGAAAATACACAATCTACAGTGTTTATCAAATCAGAAATGTAGTTAGGTGTCATAGCAGAGCTGTAGCTCTCTGATATTGAATTATGATAAAATACTGTAATTAATTAATAGACTTATTAACAGGCTCTACAGCACTCAGCCTGTGCCAGGAGGTTTTTCATGAGCTCGTCTCTCTGTAAGTCTGAGCAAATTAACACAAATACTGGAGATACTGTACAGTGCCTATATGGAGAGTATTTACAGAACTAATCTGCTGGAATTGAGGTTTCAAACATGTGTTAACACACTCAAAAGAGTTGTTTGGCATTTGTGTTATTCTCCTAACTGTCTGTAATTACAATATTTTGATAACTTTCTCATAACAATATCTGGTCTTCACGCTGACTTGATAACATTGGGCACCGCCCCCGTTATAGTGATCAATTTGGTTAGAAAATTTAAACCTTTAACCGTCGCGCGGGAAAAAACCCTGTCTGTGCTATTTTCACCTAATTGAAATAAAAGCCCGCCGTGATTCCACTAGCATCGGTCAACGGAAGTTATTAAATTGTTCACAACAAGTCTCCAGTGACATGATTCGTTGCAGTACTTAGTTACCCTTGGCAGAGTGGATTGAGGTGGAACCGGGTGCGGGCAGATTTGTAGGTTTTGCATACTGTGAGGAGTTGTGCCTGGTCCTTGTAAGAATGTAACAAGTAGGTCATTTACTCACCCTCATGTTTTTCTGTAGGACACAAAAATGAGATGTTAAGATTCTTTAAGAAGAAAAGAAGGCCTCATACCTAGGGCTGCACAATTCGGGGGAAAAATTCAAATTTGAAATTTGTGGTTTAAGATGCTATTTTAAAAAAACCTCCAGGTTTCCTCTGACTGTTTGGAGGCGTGCACAATTTTGCGAAAAATTCAGATTATATATTTAGGACTTGTATAGCTATTATTATTTTATTTATTATTATTATGTTTACACTTTCTATTATTAATTAATAAAGAAATAAGAAAAATATCCAGTGTAAAATAAAGCAATTATTAAGAAAATATTATTGTTTATATTTATATCTTAATAATTATTACTTTCTAATTTTCTCAAACGTTATTTTGCAGAAAACAGGCTCCTTTTTTTTTTTTTTTGCAGACACCGCTAGTTTTAAGTGCTCCTCTCCTTTAAATTCGCTTTTCCTGAAGATGTATTGTGTTAACATTTAAATCGCAGACTTTGTCGATGTTTATAATCGCACTAAGTAGCAGATATCCCGATTTCAGCTAATCCAAGCAACCCTTCCTCAAAGATGTTTTGGAACAGCATGAGGGTGAGTAAACCATGAACTCTGCCATTAAATGTGACCTTTGACCTGTGATTTACATGTAAACGTGATGTCTCATGTCCAGCGGCAGCGTTTCCTCTGGCACATCTCCAGCTCTGAAGAGAAGTCATCTGAGTCAGAGGCGGAGTCAGGCCATAAGGAGGCGTGGCCTGGTGGAGTGTAGGAGGAGCATAGAATGCAAGAACCGGTGTGTTCCGGTTTACACACAGAACTGGCATGGCAGTCATTGTTTTCTTACAGCCTTACACTGGTCGGGAAAACTTAGCCATGTGTTTCCTCAGGTCTTAGCAGCGAGTGTTCCCTTTTTTGCGCGCCGTCAAAGTACCGGGAAGCACCTGATGACCTGTGCTGGACATTTTACGTGTCCATTAGGTGAAGGGAACTGTGGTCAGGGCTGGAGGCAGAGGCACAGAAGAGGTCAGAAGGTGAGGGGGAATCGAGGTAACAGGTAACATCCATTATGGAGACGGTTTCTTGATATTGTGCATCATCTGGACAGGAAGTAGGATATATAGAGGCAGAATCAAGAGGCTCATCTTTACCGTGGTAAGAGCCAGGGTTATCAGAGAAGGAACTAGAAATAAAGACGCGTTCGGTGTCAGAGGGATTGTGAGAAGGAAAGGGGCTCATGTATTCATCATAGTCGCCGTCTTCTGTTTGTGTGGCCTTGTCTTCCCTGTTGTGTGTGCAGGCGTCCTAGTGGTACGTGGGGAGGTGTGGCGCAGCGCTGGAGTGTCACAAACCCATTCCTCCCTGCGTTAGACAGCAGCAGACCAGACCGGCCGGTCTCAGCGCAGGGCACGTGCAGAGCATTCATGCGCAGGGTTGGTCAGCTATTGTTTGCTGCATTTCTGCATGCAGCCCGGTACTTTAATGTTGTGGCGCAGAATGTGAAACTGATCAGGTTTTCATGCTGCTCTTTGGTGGCGGCAGTCGAGACACAACGTATTCGATACATAACTCTTTACGTTCCGTCTTCAAGTGAGTTTAGTGCTGGCTTATTCCTTTACTAGAACCGTTGAGATATATGTGATTAGTAATAAAGGTTAAGGGAATAATTAGAGTATGAATTATAAGGAAGAATCTAAGAAGTATGTCATCCAGTGCATGTCCTTTTATCCGAGTGCAGTGTCGCGTCGGGTTTCTTTAAGCTCAGGTGTGCCCTTGTGTGCCAGCTGTCCAATGTATTCGACTCCCTATTTGGACCCTTGACCTAACCGTGTGACCGGAAAAAGTTCGACCTTTTGACCCCTGAGGTGCAAGTGACCTTACCATGATAAATGGAGATGAAGACCTAGAGTTAAAAAAAACACATCAACAAACATCATGTTTTTATGTTTTTGATGGAAGTCTCTTATGTTCATTTATTTGATCAAAAATACAAGGGTTAAGAATTATTACGAATTTTAAAAAATTATACCTCTGTTTCTGAAACTATTTATATAGTAAAATGTTAATTTGTTTCTGTGACTCAATAGCTGTATTATTCAAGCATCATTACTGCCGTGGCCTTACATTGCAGTGGTTCCAGGACGTCTTCATGAAATCTATCGTCTAATATTGGTTATCAAAATTGAAAACGTTGGTGCTGCTTCATGTTTATTGTGAAACCATGATACATTTGGTTTTCAGGATTCTTTGATGAATTACAAGTTCATAATCTCACAGCATTTAATGTGAATAGAACTATATTATAAACATAAATGTCTTTTACCGTCACTTGGTGATCAATTTTGTTGTCCTTACGTAAATAAAATTTAATCTACTACCTCCAACTTTGTGAGATTGTAGCATATATATAAAATTACATATAAGGATCTTTTTTATACAACAGAACATGCAGGTTTTTTTAATGTATTTAACATGAATCATACTGTCACTTGATTGGTACTGAATAGATTCAAGGGGTCCACATGACCCTGACCTCCACCGTTTGGAGCTTGAGTTAGCGTTGGACAGACCCCCGACGCTAGCTGTCCTCATCTGTTCCCACGACTGCAGAAACTATGTTTGAAAACTGATCCAGGTTACTTCTGATGCGCCCGACAACCAACCTCTGTCCTCCATACACACACAAATACAATCCACGTCCTTACTAAGACTTCATAAACATACTATTTTAACATTGTTATCTTCTATCTTGAATATGGGTCAGTGTTGTAGTTTTTCTAGTGTCTTTTGTACATGCAATTTCACTTTATCCAAGCTTAGTATTAGTTTCGATGTGGAAAAATGCCATGGGTGTCTCAATTAATGTCGCTTATCTGGGGTCATCTGCTAGGAAGTTTATCCCACTCCTTCTGAATGAAAGCCCAATACGGTAAGTCGGTAAAGCTCCTATCAATCAATGCAGCTGCGTTTAATCAAATCTTCTCCGGTTTTGCCTATATACTAGACAGTCGCGCTCAGGACTGCTTCATGATTCAACCTGGCTGATCTAGTCGCTGAAAATAAGCTTTTTATAACGCTATTTGAGCAAAAGTAACAACATTTATGACACAGTTGTTGTCAGATTGCTTTGGTGATTTCAAATATGAAATTTAATCGTAAGCTTAGTGCACAGTTTTGGAGAATTTGATGTTTCCCCATTCAAAGAGATAGGAGCTGCACTTGCACGCCCGAGAGGCGTTTCAAAGATGGCCACGGGCCGAGTGACATGACTTTAAAAGTCTTGCCGTATCTCACCATATCTGTGCCTTAGAGCTCCGGGGGGTAAGGGCGGGCGAGGGCGGAAGGGAGACGTCATCTTGATTTCCCAGAAGTGCTGTCCGTCGCTGAGAGGCTTGGCTCCCCTGATGGCAGCGGTTCCACAGCTGTACTCCGAGTGGAAGATCACCTTCCGGTCAGAGCAGCTCAGAGACACCGGGGATGATTTGCTCTCCTCGTCCCAAACCCAATCACACCCTTAACACAGTGACAAACACAAAGAACCATGATTTCAAATCTTCATTGTGGAAAAACACAGCATTATTCAATTAGTTTTTTCTTTTTTTTTATTAAATGGCATTATTTTACTACTGTACTGTAGCTGACTGTTTATAAGTAGGTTGATTTTTTTTTTCACATAGCAGGTGCATTTTTTATTGCAGAGTTAATGCTTTTCTAATCGAATAAAATCAGCAGTGTGTTGACTCTTATGTCAAAAATGTATAATTAATTATTTAATTGAAATAAATTCTTATTCTGAAATTTTTTTGACTTAATTAAAAAATATTTTTGGTTCATTTCTGACCCCGTTTATAATGTTTTAAACCAATATTCTTAGATGTTTGTATTTCTAATGTCTACTTTTAGTTATTTGGATATAAACCAAATGGATTATTCTATACTTAAGACTGCATGTCATAGTTAAAGATCATAAGTGCTTTGTGATATAAATGGATGGATATGTTTTAGATATTGTATTTATTAACACTACCGAGTTTGTGGGCTCGGTAAATATTAATTAATTTAAATATTTTTGAAAGAAGTCTCTGATGCTCATCAAGGCTGCATTTATTTGATCAAAAATACAGTAAAAACAGTAATATTGTAAAATATTTTTACAATTTAAAATAGCCATTTCGCATTATATTTTAAAATGTAATTTATTCCCGTGATGTGCAGCTGTATTTTCAGCATCATTACTGCAGTCTTCAGTGTCACATGATCTTCAGAAATCAGTATAATATGCTGATTTGCTGCTCGAGGAACATTTCTTTCAGGATTCTTTGATGAACAGAAACTTTAAAAGAACAGCCTTTATTTGAAATAGAAATCTTTTGTAACATTGTAAATATCATTTTTTATCAATTTAATGCGTCCTTGCTGAATAAAAATCTCACTGACCCCAAACTTTTGAAAAGTCATGTATGACAAAGTGCAAGCCACATTTCTCAAGTCAGCTCCGTATGCTGTTTTCGGTTTTCTTTAGTGTCCAAACGCTTGATGAAATGTAATGAATCTCACCCTGCTCTTCCTCTCCGCAGGTGCAGCTGAGGGTGTAGGGGCTGATCTGGGCGTCTGAGCTGAGCTCTGTTTGAGCTGGACACTGGCAGAACGACTCGCCCGTCACGGGCACCACCGGCGGCAGCTCCGCTGGCACACACACCGTCACCGGCTCGTACTCCGACTGACCACACAAACAAAACCAGACAATGATGACAGAAATGTCCAGGCTATATTTTAAAATCAAAAGAAATGACTAATAAATTATATTTTTCATTAAGAAAAAGAACAAAGTCTGTTTTATACCCATTAAGAAGTCTGATTATCTTCATGTGTGAGAAGCTGATTTAAAGCAGCGCAGCACATGCTGTGTCACTGTAAACCGTTCATTTGAGACTCTGATTGGCCGGTTGCCCAGGTAATGTAAAATTAGTGCTAGTTAGCTCAAAATAACCCGACAGAAATAAGCAGAGCTTGTGAGGACAGAAGTCATGCTCACCTGTGATCCCACAGCCTGCTTCTCTTCTGGGTCGAGGGGCGTCATGAGGGGCGTGGCTTCAGTCTCCGGGACAGTCTCACTAACAACATACTTATTCCCAGACATTCCTGGAACACAAGAACAGAATGAGGCTGTTATTTTTTACATCCATCCTTCTGTCTGTCTGTCTGTCAATCTATCTATCTATCTATCTATCTATCTATCTATCTATCTATCTATCTATCTATCTATCTATCTATCTATCTATCTATCTATCTATCTATCTATCTGTCTGTCTATCTATCTATCTATCTATCCATCCGTCTTTCTGTCTGTCTGTCTGTCTATATATTTACCTAGCTGTCTGTTTGTCTATACATCTGACTATTTATCTATCTATCTATCTATCTATCTATCTATCTTCTATCTATCTACTATCTATCTATCTATCTATCTATCTATCTATCCATCCATCTGCTATCTAGCCCTCTACTGTCTCTGTCTTTCTGTCTGGCTGCCTGGTCTTTCTAATCTAGCTATCTAGCAGCTATCTAGCCATCCATCCATCCGTCTTTCTATATATTTACCTAGCTGTCTGTTTTTCTATACTCTGACTATCTATCTATCGGTCCTGTCTGTCTATCATCTATCTACTCTACTATCTACTATCTATCTATCCTATCTTCGTATCTATCTGCTATCTATCGATTCTGTCTGTCTTTCTGTCCGTCCGTCCGTCCGTCTTTCTGTCTATCTACCTGTCTGTCTGTCTGTCTTCTGTTCTTTCTGTCTATCTATCTATCTAATCTATCTGGTCTGTCTGTCTGTCTTTCCTGTCTGGTTCATCTATCTACGCTATCTGTTCTGTGCTGTCTGTCTGTCTGTCTGCGTCTATCTATCTTGTCCGTCCGTGGGCGTCCTTCCATCCATCCATGTCCCATCCCTCCATCTATCACTACCGTGATCCGTCCGTACCGTTACCGTACCGTCGTCTGTGCTATCTGTCTTTTATATATTACTCGCGGTCTTTTGTCTACTACAGTTCTGACTATCTTCTATCTATCTATCTATCTGTCTGTCTGTCTGTCTGTCTATCCCATCTATCTATCTATCTATCTATCATCCTGTCATCTATCTAATCAATCCGGTCCCGGTTGGATTGCCGTCCGTCCTTTCTGTCTATCTATCTCCTATCCATGCCTAGTTCTTATCTGTCCGTTAGGGGTCGTTGTACACCGCTTTTCGTCTATCTACTATCTCATTCTACTCTATCTTCGTATCTATTCTATCTATCTATCTATATCCTATCTATCTATCTATATATCTATCTATCTATCTATCCGTCCGTCTTTCTGTCTGTCTGTCTGTCTGTCTGTTCTGTCTGTCTGTCTGTCTATCTATAACACATTTCTGTCTGTCTGTCTGTCTGTCTGTCTGTCTTTCTATATATTTACCTAGCTGTCTGTTTGTCTATACATCTGACTATCTATCTATCTATCGATCTATTCCACCATCGTGTCCTCTACCATCTATCTGCCTCTGTCTCCGTTCTGTCTGCTTCGTTTCTATCTATCAGTTCCTATCCCATCCGTGCCCGTCTTTCGATTTATTTACTAGCTGTCTGTTGTCTATCATCTGAGTCTATCTATCTATCTATCTATCTATCTGTCCTGTCTGTCCTGTCTTCTGTCATCTCTATCCATCTCTATCTATCTATTCATCTCTATCTATCTATCCTCTGTCTATCTAGCTGTCTTTCTGTCTGTCTATCTATATATCTATCTATCTATCTATCTATTGCGTTATCATTATCTATCTATCTATCTATCTGTTCTGTCCTGTCCGGTCTGCCTGTCGTTCTTCTATCTATCTATGTCCAGCCGTCCGTCTTTCTATTTATTTACCTATCTGTCTGTTTGTCCCTATACCCTATCTATCTACTATCTATCCTATCTATCTATCCTCTTGCTGTTCCTGTTCTGTCTGCTCTATCTATCATCTATCTACCTATCATCTATCATCTATCTATCTATCTATCTATCTAGTCATCTGTCTATCTCTTGTCTGTCTGTCTTTCTATCTATCTAATCTACTGAAGTCCGCGTCTATCTATCATCTATCTTTCTTTCTGTCTGTCTGTCTATCTGTCTTTCTTTCTATAGATTTACCTAGCTGTCTGTTTGTCTATACATCTGACTATCTATCTATCTATCTATAATCTGAATATTTCTATCTATCTATCTATCTATAATCTATCTACCTATCTATCTATCTATATATCTATCTATATCTATCTATCTATCTATCTATCCATCTGCGATCTAGCCATCTAGTCTGTCTGTCTGTCTGTCGGCCTCGTTCTAATTCTAATCTATCTATCCAGCCGTCCGTCTTTCTATGTTATTTACTCACTGTCCCGTTTTGTCTATACTATCTGACTACTATCTATTATCTATCTTCTATCTATCTGTCTTTCTGGCGGTCTGTCTACATCTATCTATCTAATCTATCTATCTAATCTATCTATCTATCGTATCTATCTATCTATCTATCTATCTATCTACTGTATATATCTATCTATCTATCTATCTAATCATCTAATCTTATCTTCTATCGCGTAATCATATCTATCTATCTTCTATTTATCTACATGCGTATTCTATCTATCTGTCTGTCTGTCTAGTCTGTCTTTCTACAGTATATTTACCTAGCTGTCCTGTTTTGTCTGTGCGATCATCTATCTTATTCTATCTATCTAGCCCTATCGATCTTTTACTTACCTTCTTATCGTATTCCATCCTGTCTATCTATCCCGGTCTATCTAATCGTCTTTTGTAATCATTCTCTATCCATCTATCCTTCTATCCATCCATCCATCCGTCTATCTATTTATCCATCCATCCATCTATCCGTCTGCCTATCTTTCTATATATTTACCTAGCTGTCTGTTTGTCTATACATCTGACTATCTATCTATCTATCTACCCATTGGTCTATCCATCTATCCATAGCCGGCATCTAATCCATCTATCTTATCCCTCCATCTTTTTATCTATCTAGCTTTGTAACGGGTTTTGTAAGTAGTACTGAGGCAGCTGATCTGTAATTTTCGTCATCATCATTCCGTTAGCTGCTGACCACAGATGTCAGGCTTGCCATGAACTTGTTTTTCACTTGACTAGCCTGACTGCCCCGGCTGACACTGTACCTACTTCTGATTGCTCCATATGCCACGGCTGGCAATCCGAGACTCTAGTCTTACATGCTTCATGTGACCTGCTCAGATCGCTCTGATGTTTACACTGTAGGAGTTTTCAAAACAGCCCACGAGGGTGAAGAAACTTTAAAAAGCATCCCCAGAACAGGCTGGCAAAGCAGAAAACGCTCTTTATACACTCTAAAAAATTGCTGGGTTAAAAAGGGACAAACCCAGCTATTTGGTTGTTTTGACCCAGGGGTTGGGTTGTTTTTAACCCAGCATTTTTAAGAGTGTAAATACTGAGCTCACTGCACATGCATTAACACAGAAAATGGCATTTCCATATAAATCTGATTTCTTAACGGTTATAGGTTATGATTACATTTCAGATGTTTCTATACCTCAGCGTAAGTGTATAACTGGTTCAAAAGACTTTGATTGATTCTAATGTGTACGTGACATGGCCAGGTGTTCGCTAATTGATGGATAATGTGTATCCAAAATGAGAATCCTGCCCTGGATCCCTGCACCGCCCCGGAGCTGACCAACTGGCCCATCTTTACTTGTGTGCTTCTGGGAAATGCAATGGTGCAATAAGTTTGCATTACGCTGGCATGAGCACATTTCTCATGCAAACAGCGTATTCATAACAAACAAGATTGCGTAAAAGCAATGTGATAGGAGATCATGTACGTAACGTAACACAACATAAAGACTTTAGGTTGAAATGTATATTTTATATTATTTGCACTTACATAGTCCTGCAATGTGATTTTTTTTAAGTACTAATAATTCACATAATCAATTAATATGAGCTCATAAAACAAAATGAATAATTACATTAATACAATAATTAGTAAAAAGCATAACATAGTTCAAATACACCATGCTTGAAAATTCATGTTGACTATATCGACTTGTTGCTGCTATTATTCACATCAACAATTACATGGTGAATATCAGTTAGTAAAGCAGCACCATCATTTAAATATGATTCCTATTTTTTTTTTAAACACTGAAAACAAATTCCCTAAACCTCCAACATGAATAAAATAATAGCAATACTAATTGTACTAATTACAACAATTCCTAATATATTATATACTAATAGACCCTTATTCTGAATATTATCATAATACTTTAATACTCCAAACCAATAACAATCAAATATGATTATAACATATCAACTGTTATAATAATGATAATAGTTATTGTTATGATTATTATTATTATTAATAATAAATTACATTAATGTAGAGCTTTCCTTGTCACTCAAAGCACTTTACACATTACTACGGCACCGCGCTGGACTTAAAATATGCTTCAAACCCACTCCAACACCATTAGCGAGATTTATTGTACAAAAGAGATAAGGAATCACTATTATTATTATTATAGGCCCTATTGATATAATTATTATATTAATATATCAACAGGAAAACGTGTTTACATACTTGACAACATTTTTAGACTGCTATCCACTGTAAACACCTGACTGCACCAAGAGTCATTTCACAAAATGGACTTTCAGAAATCACTACTATTACAACTTTGTGATAACATAATTAACATAAACTCACATACCTCCTTATGTTTTCGTAGAGTGTATTCCCTCTGCTCTGCTCTAATAACACACACCACGCGTTTCCATCAGGAACTGCTGTAAGTGATATAGCAGGTGTGTTAGTTTGGTGACCTACTCTCTCTCACACACACACACACCACACACCACACCCACACACACACACAAACACAGGAACACTAGCCCTCTTCATCAGTCATACTATACGGATAAGTTCTAGCTCATGATATTACTTAGGTTAGCGGCGCTCGACCCCTGGAGTGGTATTCCTTAATCCCTAATTAATATTCATGAGCTGTAATTTCATTGGCTGGCTGAGTAGCGCCTACTTACCTCGTCTCATTTTCAGCCAATCGGATAGCCAGACTGCGCAAACGTCTTGTTACGTAGTTAATATTCATTATGTAAAGGCTTCGCCGTAGTAGGACTCCTAGCAGACGGAACAGGTCGGTCTGTCTCTCATCCTCATTAAAGGCCGCTTTAAGGATCAGTCCGCGCTGGCTTTCCGTCAACTTTACCTTAAACGATAAATTATCTGACCTACAGACCAACATGCAAGCATCAGCGACGTGGTAAAACATAAACTAATAAACTAATAAATTATTCTTCACTAATGCTCAAACTGTGCCTGGCATTATTTAATCAGGAAACTATAATTATATGGAGCGATTAATATAAAACAATATGAATAACAAATAATAATTATGTGTGAATATTTCAAACCCGACTGGAAACTTTAAATACTAGTTTTGAAGAATTATAACAGGGGCGTGACTAAGTCGGCTAAATGACCAATAGTAACGGCAGATGCGTCGCACTCTTGCGTCTGATTGGACGAGCTTGCGCTAAGGCGGGATCAAAAACGCAGAGCGTCATTTGACGTATTGCGGAAGTAAAATAAACCAACATGGACAGCAGCGGTGAGTGCGATCAGCAAGACTTTTTCATTAACAGATGTTTATCGAATACAACTGAATCATTTACGTTGTCATAAAATGCGACAGAATAAACGAAAGATAAATGCAATAATACAGGCATTTTGAAATAAAAATAATAAACAGTAACAGGATAATACCATGTTTGGACATGTAACGTTAGCATGGTAAAACTGTTTTGTATACAGGGTGTCCGCGGGTCCTTAAAATGTCTTAACTAACGTTTTCTTAATATAAGGCTAAATTTTATTGAAATATTATTCTCACGGCGCAAAAAAAATAAACATTCAAAACACCTACAGAGCGCACACATTACGTAAAGTCTAGTGCGCAATTGCGCTGTGCATGATCACTGGGGGGGCTGATTCAGGTCTAAAATACACATTCAGACTGATCACAATACAAGACATTGGGGGCAGAAAACATCGTATATTATACCACTATCATTCTAGTTAATTCAAGTTTCACACGAAGAGTGCCTTTTTTAATACAAAGTGATAATGTGATTTTTTTTCAACAGTTCAATAAACTAGAAGTTTTATTAAGAGACTTACATTTTAGACACCATGTTGTCACTATTTCGCCAACAAAAATCATTCCAGACAAAGCCACAGCGCTGTTTTGCGTCTCTGAGCAACATGATCGTTGAGTTTTATTTCCTACTGAATCAATGGATTTTAACAAATGATTCGGTTTTCAGTTCTCATATGATATTCACTTACTCTAAACAGTGACTTGCTGCCACCTACTGGCGCTTTTAATTTCACCCTTTATAGTATCTTTTCATTTTTTTTTTAATTATTTCAAATATCAGTAAAAATTTAATGTTTAAAATATCAAAACATTATTTATGCATTTGTACCTGCAGGTTAAATGCATTCATGTCCTACATTAAACAGTGTGTAAACCCTTCAAATGCCACTTCAGATGCAGCTTTATGTCTGGATTGCAAAGATGAATTTTGTTGATACTTTGCTTGCTAACAGCCCAAATGTCTTATTATTCTAATTCACTGATTAAATGTAAGAATTTGACTCAAAAGGTAATGCACACTTAAAGAAAAATGGCTTTATAAAGGTAAAAATGCCTATAAAATGCGAAAATTTCAGTTTAAACTTATTGGAAAAGATTATTTTCTATCACTGCTATCACACCACACAGAATATGAAGAATATCAAACTTTAGAGTCGGCGGTCCACTAACTTCCTTAAGTTCAGCATGATAACACACTCAATCGCTGATGATCTAATCACTCACATGTTTCCTTACCGTCCTTACTGGTCTGATTTGTCGTGTTTTTAGTGCACTTGAGAATCTTTGTTGAACATAGGTGCATTTTTTCCCTTCAATCATATTCTTCATTTTTGGTATAATCATAAATCATTTAAAAACATTAAGCTCAGTAACATTACTTTATGGCGTTTAATTATTGTTATTTGCAGTGTAAATGACTTAATCTGACTGGTAGCAGCCCTATAATGTATATTGAATTTATTGATAAATTGTAATAATTTGACATGAAAGGTGATGCATGCATCTAAAAAGGTTAAATAAATAGGCATTTGTAAAGGTAAATATGCAGATTTAAGTATGTAAAACACTGATGAAAATATTGCTTCAGAATAAATTGTTTACTCCACCAAAAATCTCAGTGATGCAGTTATTTTGCGGGGATATTTTATATTTTATTTAATATTGTCTGCTGACATTAAAAGCTCACTGTATATCGTAGTAATAAATACCAATTATTACAGCATTGATATTTTTTTTCTTTTTAATTTATACCCATTACATATATTTATGTAATAAAATGTGTATTTCCATTACAGGTTTAGGTCTTAAATTCCATATAAGTTTGTATTAAAAAGGTCTTAAAGTCTTAAATTTAACTTGTTAATGTCTGCAGAAACCCTGCTGTATATGAACCCAAATAATGTCATGTTTTTGGACACCTAGATTGGAAATACAATGTTTTTGTTGGATATCTTTTATGATGCTATTCTTTGGACTTCCATTGGTACACAATTATGGTAATCATGGTATATATATATCCAAGTACCATGATATTACATTATAGCATCACTGTACCACTGCAGTATTTTTGTAAGGGGTCTAAATAAACAGTAAAGACAACACAATATCTAAATATCTATAAATGGGTGAATTAAATAGAAACGTCATGTTCTCAGAGAAAGGGAGTCTGGCTCAGGTGAAGCACGTGGTTCTGGTTCTGTCTGGTAAAGGTGGAGTGGGGAAGAGCACCATCACCACTGAACTCGCCCTGGCGCTCATACATGCTGGCAAGAAGGTGAAATACCACTGAATTCTATTCTATTATAAATATAGTAAAAAAAAAAAACTAGTAAAATCTGTTCTACTACAAATCTAGAATAGACCCATTATGCATATATAAGAATGCATATACCAATCAAAAAAAACTAAAAATAATTACATTCTATCGTGCTCCATTTCATCTGTTATTCTGCTCTATTCAATTCAGTGCAGATCTATTCCGTTATATTGTGCTTTATTCTTTTATATTCTGTTTTACTTGATTCTATTCTGCTCTATTCTCTTGTGCTTCATTCTGTTCTATTGTGCTCTGTTCACAGTTCTATTATATTATCTTTTGCTCTATTCAATTCTATGCTGCTCTGTTATATTAAATTCTGCTCTATTCTATTCTGATCCATTTAGTCTATTCTATTGTGCTCTATTCAGTTCTATGCAGATCTATTGTATTACATTGTGATCTATTCCATTATGCTTTATTCTGTTATATTGTGCTGTATTATATTCTGCTCTATTCTATTCTTTTATGTTTTTTTACTATTCTGCTATATTCTATTCTGTTGTGCTCTGTTCTATTATATTCTGCTCTATTGTATTGTGCTTTATTTCATTTATTCTGTTCTGCTCTATTTAATTATATGCTGCTCTGTTATATTCAATTCTGCTCTGTTTAGTCTATTTTATTGTGCTCTATTCAGTTCTATGCAGATCTATTGTATTACATTGTGATCTATTTTATTGTGTTCTATTACATTATGCTTTATTCTGTTATATTGTGATGTATTTTATTATATGCTGCTCTATTCTATTGTGCTCTATTATGCTAGATTCCATTATATTGTGCTGTATTTTATTATTCTATTCTGCTCCATTGTTTTATTCAGTTCTGCTCTATTATATTATATTCTGCACTATTCCATTCTCTTCTGCTCTATTCTATTCTTTTGTGCTCTATTCTATTTTGTTTTATTCTAATATATTCTGCTGTATTTATTCTAATCTGCTCTGTTCTGCTGTATTCTATTATGGTCTGATCTACTAGATTCTATTCTATTCTATTCGTCATGATGTTGTTTGTGTTGGTCTCCAGGTGGGTATCCTGGACGTGGATCTGTGTGGGCCCAGTATCCCGCGGATGCTGTGCGTGGAGAAGCCGGAGGTGCATCAGTGTGACGCGGGGTGGGTGCCCGTCTACGCAGACCCCCAGCAGCAGCTCGCGATCATGTCCATCGGCTTCCTGCTGGAGGATTCGGATGAGGCTGTCATATGGAGGGGGCCCAAAAAAACAGGTCTGACCTTTGCCATTTAACCTTTTGAACTTTGGTACCTGATGTGTTCACGTCTCACATCCCTTGTCTCTTCCTCAGCTCTGATTGGGCAGTTTGTCAGTGATGTGGCATGGGGCGAACTGGACGTTCTGCTGGTGGACACGCCCCCGGGGACGTCAGACGAACACCTGGCCGTGCTCGAGAACCTGCGCAAACACAGAGTGGATGGAGCCGTGCTGGTCACTACGCCACAGGTGAACATAACGATACTGTAAATCTCTATTCTGCTGAATAACATGCATTAACAACCTTTTCAAATGTCAGGCAGTGTCTACAGGAGATGTGCGGCGCGAGATCACCTTCTGTAAGAAGACAGCCGTGAAAATCCTGGGCATCGTGGAGAACATGAGCGGCTTTGTGTGTCCACACTGTTCTGTGAGTATCGAGCACATACAGCAGTACAGGAAAATGCCATCTAACAATCAGTATTTGAACAGTGTGTGTTTTTCAGGAGTGCAGTAACATTTTCTCTAAAGGTGGAGGTGAGGAATTGGCCAAGCTCACAGGATCTGTGTTTCTAGGTAATGTGCCGATCAACCAACACTTTTCACTTGTGTTGTTCCACCACTCACCACTCGATGGTGCACAGCATCTCATTTAGTTTTATTTCAATGAGTTTTGAGTGCAGCATAGATGAGACTATAGTGTGGTCCAAAAGTCTGAGGTCACACTGAAGATCAATTAAAACAAACATGCTATACTAAAACATGAAATACTAAAGATTCTGCTCTGTTTTGAAATAAAATATTTTTTTTAAAATGTATTATATATTATAATTAATACTTTAAATTGTATTTATTTTTGAAATATTTCCAATTATTTGTAATTTAAAGATGCTCTGTGAAACATCTCAAAACATGCTTTTAAAACATGAACATTTAACAAACCAAATACTAGGACATAATTGAATTCGTTAAATTTTCAAACTTTACTGAAATTATTATGCGGATAATAATTCAATTATTTATCATTTACAATAAATAATTAAAATACAATTATTTGTTGTTATTTAATAAGAAAACTGCAGTTTTAGAAGCGTTTTAACTGGTGGTCTCAGGCTATTGAATCCCACTGTACTTCACATCCTTTTTGTTTAAACACTTGTACTGACTGTGTGTGCAGGCTCCGTGCCGCTGGATCCGCTCCTGACAGCGACTTTAGAGGAGGGGCAGGACTTCCTGCAGGCGTTTCCAGGGAGCAGCACCTACACAGCCATCAGTCAGATAGCAAACACTCTCCTCAGCAGCCTGGATGCCTGAAACAGCACTGACTGAACACGGTCAATACATGACAAGACACTGAGATGACGCTTCACATTCCGGTTTCATCTGATGTCTTTTGTAATGAGAGGATTTATTTGTAAAAGCTATCTGAAATCTGGAGAATACTAGATATGCATATTGATAATGCAATGTTTTAAACGAGTGTAGCTTTGAATAAAAAAAATAAACTAGATATAAAAGAAATGGTGTCCTTTTTGTCCCCCAGTTTGAAAATAAGGAAGCCATTTGGCCTGTTCCACTACTATTTCCATGCCATTTTAACAAATAGATTCATAATAGTTTTTTTCTTGTCCTAATATATATATATTTATTATATCAAATATAAAGTGATTTTTCAAACTCTTCAAATAACCACAAGTACACAAAAACCACAAACTCTGGGGTACCTTATAAATAATAGATCTATGATTACCCCCTCAATAACTATTGTTTTTATTGAAAAACATACCCGAGTCAGAATCTTAATCTTATAGAATCACAAAATTGAATGTTAATTTTAATTTTACACCCAGATTCTGTTAAAAGAAATTTTCAGGAACACTTGAGAAAATGTTAAAAAAAGACTGAGAACCACTGCATTAGAACGAGGTTAAGACCAAATACATGTGTATGCAAGTGTTGTGATAACAAGAATTGTTTGTGTAAATAGAAATAATCCACATAATTGTTAGTAAATGAGACCATGTAATGGATTGTGAAAAATCAAGCAATTAAAAAATAAAAAGTGTTAAGGTCATTTAGCTGTAACTATCAGCGCTGTTGGTGAATTATTTTCAAGGTTGAGATTGAAGACAAACACACACAGCTGAACACACTCACACGAGCCGTCTGATGATGAAGAAGCACAGGGAACACAGGCATGTGGAAATTACAGTTGTGAGACCCGTCGAGGGGCACACGCACACCTTTAATACAACCAAACATCAGATATACAGAGGAAACAACCAGAAATACACACATCGAGCTGAAATACTCCCAGACAACTGCACTCGCCAGCAAACCAGAACCCCGGCCAGTGCAGCTCTATTATATATATATATTTATGTTTATATAAATATCAATTCAAAGGATTTGAGGAGGTTCAAGTACATTTTCATGAACAATATTCTCAATAAATTAAATCAATGGAAAACAAAAATGTACACTAACAAAAACTACTCCATTCCACATACAGGACTCTCACCGACCCCAACGCCCTGCGTTTTTCCACTTCACAAACACTTCTTGACACCAATGTGGAAATGTATAAAACTCCCAAATCACGTGACAGGAAGAGACAGGAACCAGAGGCGTTCCTGCGTTTCCGTCTCTAACATGACGAGAGCGAAAGAGAACGCGTGATTGGCTAACAGCTCGATAGGCAGGAGGGGTATGGAAACAAACAGAGAATGAGATCTATTACAGCATTATTATTATTATAGTTTTTTTTTCTTTTCTTCACAGACACAGGACGAAATCACTATATACCGCATTTACAAGAAATCAAAACTATCAAACTGAGACGACTGTACACTTTCAGAGATAAAACCAAACGCAGAGCCTGTTATAATGTGTAGGATTATTTCCCCACCTCTCAATTCATCTAATTTTAAGGTACCTATTATTTTTTTCCTTTTTGTTCCATGTGCCCGTCTTGCGGTCTGGCAGCGCAGCATGCTGACTGCCAGTTTATTTGGTTGAGAGAATCAGGGCTACGATGAGGCCGTAGAGACCCAGAACTTCAGCGAAGATCAGAATGAGGATCATACCGACGAAGAGGCGCGGCTGCTGAGCGGTGCCACGGACGCCTGCGTCTCCCACGATGCCGATGGCAAACCCAGCAGCCAGCCCACTCAGACCCACGCTCAGACCTGCACCCAGATGCAAGAAACTCCTGCCACACACACACAACACAACAATCAGACAGTTAGTAAAATAAATAACTACATGAATGAGTAAATGAAATGTTTTTTTTTGTGTAAATGGAAATAATTCACATAATTAAAGAATGAGACCTAATAGATTGTGACAACTTAAGTAATTTACTGTTTTCAAAAGTGAAATTTATTTACAGTAAATCAATGCTTATATATATATATATATATAACACACCACACAGTATCCCACAGAAGCGGCACCCATCACATTTGTGTAAAGATTGTAGTAATTCTTTGTTTTCATTGTGACAACACTGAGAACGGGACACTTTGGACAATGTAAAGGAGTGAGTGTACGCTTGTATAACAAAAACAGTGAAATTGCTGTCCCCTCAAAGAACTCAAACACACAGCCATAATGTTAGAACACCGCTGGCCACAAAAGTGAGTACTGAAGTAACAAAAAGTTTTGTTTTTTTTCGATTTAGTAACTTATACACTGATCAGAATCAAAGTTTAAGTGATGATATGTTCAACTCACTTGTACAGCGTGATCTTGTCTGAGATGCTGTTGGCGATGAGGACGGCCACCACCAGCCCGTATATAGCGATGATTCCCGCCATGACCACAGGAATGATGGACTTCATGATCAGCTCCGGACGCATCACGGACATGGCAGCGATACCCGTGCCGCTCTTGGCTGTGCCATACGCCGCGCCCAACGCTGCACACAGACACACACAAGCTGCTTACTCCTCATGCACAATTTCCTTTATTATTATAACAAAACTGCATCGAAATATGAATGTCACATTATTTGACTTCCCAATAAAAGTGCACTCAAACAGCGACTAAATATAGTTGTATCTATACCCTCAAGTCCAGCTCTAAAATATACAAAAATCATTACCAATATCATAAAGATTTCAAAAAGAAAGTGATCAGGTGTAGACTGCAAGATGCGTAAGCTTGCACAATTTCTCAACACTGCCTGACTCTGCAGAAACTGCCTTCAGCGAACAGCATGATTCACGTCTCCTGCAATGTTTCTGCGGTGTTCAGTAGTGAAACCAAAAGAGCAAAACATGAGTACGCTGGAGTTTTACACTTCTGAACAGACTCGCCGTTGCTAGGGTGTTTTAGATGGGGCATTTCTATCACATTCTGCAAGGCTGCGGGGGTTGTCTGCACGTTGCATGTATTGTCATATATGTAAAAAATCATAAATTTGACAACTTTATAAAAAACAGAACTCTTTTCAACAAACGTTTAATACTTATTAGTTCTTTCAAAAAACAATGAAAAATAGTAATAGTGAAGATTCCATTATCAAACAAACCGCAATAACACTTTCTATTTTTACTAAGTCAGTAAGTCCCAATAACACCCATACTGAAAACAGAAATGTACCATGGAGAAAATATACTTTAAGCACTGGCAGATGGGTGATTTCAGGCTGAAACCAGTCTTACTTTAGGTTAACTGAGATTACATTGTTTTTTATATATTCTACTGTCATTTTAATTTTAGTTAAGTTTTAGTAATTTTGTTGTGTTTTTGCCATTTATTAGTTCTATTTTTGTTCTACATAGGTTATTCTTCTTTTTTATTTAGTGTAGTTGTAGTTATTTAGACAAATCGATAAATTAAAGGGAAAATAAACAACTGCGGCATTGGCGACTAAAAAAATATTTATTTGACAGTTAAAGTTTGTTTATTTCAAGTAAAGAAATTTTATTATTATTATTATTAAAAAAAATTCAAACCAGGTAACTAAACCAAGTTAGATGGGCTGTATTAATTGTTTTTCCTTTTCTCCCAGCATGAATCCTCTGTATTTTACATCTGGCTGCAGCAGTCTTGGGAAACACATTGACGTGTGTAGAGTTGTTAATTCTGCTCACGGTTAACATGCTGCTGCACATTACAGAACCTTAGTCTAATCTTAGTTTCCGGGATTAAAGGGTAACCCTGCTGCATTAACCACGATTACAACTACTACTGCAGCACAGAATCACCCAAACTAGCCAGTAACACAGTTTAACAACAGTTTAAGTAGTACAAATTAAAATAATCATAACAATGAAATACAATAAATATAAATATTAGGTAACACTTTACAATAAGGCTCATTAGTTAAACATTAGTTAATGTATTAATTAACATGAACAAACTTTACAATTAACATCTTAGGTAATTTCAAATTTACAATGCATTTTTAAAAATCAAAAAAAGTTGTATCTGTTAAGTTATTAGTTAATGCACTGTGAACTAACACGAATTTACATTAACTAACATTAACAAAGATTAAAAAATACTGTAACAAATGCTCAGTTAATGTTAGTTAATGTTTACTTAAATACATAAGCAATATTAACAAATGGACACCTTATTGTACAAGTGTTACCATAAATTATAGAAAAAATAATTTAAAACATATGTTTTCTTGCAAAAAAAACACTATAAAAATTTATGCATTATAGCTCCAGCGTTTTATATTTGGACAGACAAGAAAATATACAGCTTTTTCCCAGGAGAAAGTTTTTTTTTAATGGGTCTAATATTTAAATTTATGGAATGCGAACCAATGGCTGAATATAATTTAAGCAGGATATTCGAAAATAAACTCTGCTTTATTGTTGAGGGGCAAGTGTTGAGTGAAGCAATTCAGCATGTATACACAGTTAGTCAAGTCAAGTCTTATTTTACAAAAAATTAAATAAAAAAAGAAATAAGTAAGAACCTTTCATCAGAACATGGTCTGAGGAGCACATGCTTGGTAAAACCATTGGCATTTAGATACATTTAAGATGAAAGTACTGGACAAATGGAAAGGTTTTGGATTAATCCTGAAGAACCAGAAAAGACCCTCAATGAGATATGGGAATATTGAAATGGAGGGAAAAGTTGAAAGGAAGGGACTGAGATATACAGGCTATAGAAATTCTGACTGATACAGATTATATGAAAAACTAAATGTAACCACAAAATGAAATCATGACTAATTTTAATTTGACTGTTTTTTCGATATGCCAACACCAATGCAAGACTAAAAATGATATGATGGACTTTAAAAAGCACAAGATGTTAAAAATGAAAATGTAAAAAAAAAAAAAAGAGATTACTAGATTAAAAACTGGGGGGGACCCATCCACAAATGGCAATAATTAATTTCAATGTTTCGTGAACCTTTATGCCCAATATTAACGACATGATGAAACTATAAAATATAAATGGGAAATGATTTGTGATGTTATAAACAATATTGAAGTGACTCAGGCGTAAAGGAAAAATATAAATTACACTATTCAAAAAAAAACAATAATCCAACGATGGGAATCGTGGGAGTTGTGGTCTTTATCCCCACAGCCGATGCAATCCGACGTGACTCGGGCAGAAATCATGTCCATGGATGAGCTAATGATTTCTATTTAACGTTCCCCCCCCCCCCCCCCCCCCCCCCCCCCCCCACTAGTTTAGAATGGAAGCAGGGTGGAGGGTGAAAAGCCGTCGAAGCGAAACGAGGCGCTGAACGAGCACGACACACGGCTCGAAAGCAGCGGAGCTTTTATGATGCCACAGTCGAGCGCTTCCGCTGCATCCGGTCGTGCGTATGCGGGGTGGTTACAAGCAGCGCTGTTTTATCATACTAGATACATTTGGAAGTTCTGTTATAATGTTACTCTGTGCGGTCGTCACCTGTCTAATAAAATGCATGGCATATTAAAGCGTCTTTGGTGTTTCAATGTTTTCTACAAAACAAAACCAGAAAATCGAGGGTGTATGACGTCATTGGCAGATGACACAATGACACTATAGACACGGTCCACGTCACTAGTTAAAATTGCTTATTTCTATGGATTTAAACATTCTTCGAAACATTTGGGATAATGTAAGTACACAATATATAAAACTGTTCTAGTGGTTTTTGGATATTTTAATTAAATCTTACATATTGTGCCTTTAAGTTATTTGCTGATGTTAAAAAATATATATTTTTAAATATCCCAAATATTATCCAATTAATCAGCTATACGATATTTTAGTCTATCACTACCTATAGATAATTCATCCCTACTAGTCCTGAAGATAGCCTACCTGCAACAACTGCATTCTGCTATACTAACCCGCTTTACTAAACATATACATTTATTTAGTAAAGGCATCTTTAGAGAGAGACTTACAAACGAGCACAGGACTGCACAGACTGAACTAGGACAGGATGCCAAGTCAGATAAAAGACTAACATCCCAAATTAGCTTCAGCTCTTCCAATGACACAGTGTGCACAGCGCCTGTTAGTCACAACATCACTTCTTCCACAAGTAAACACAGTGTTGATCAGATCAGCTGAGCCTGAATGACAGGGATTCACAGAATAACTCACTTCCTCAGTGTGGAACATCTGAGATCAAATACAGCCGTTCCTTCTGACTAACTGTCTGGATCAACATCTAACTTGCGCACTCCTGGCCATTATAAAGAAATGTTTTGGGTTCATTACAAGTTAAGCTCTACTGACGACATTTGTGGCAAAATGCAATTTCAACTCATCTCTCAGTAAAACAATTTTAAATGAAATGAATAAAGGTTACAGTAATGCATCCATAATGAAAAAAAAAAACACTTTAAGGGCACTGTGTATATTTGAGCTATAAAAACAAAAAATAAGATCTAGAACATTCTTTAAAAAAAGCTAAATAAAAGCCATGTTGTCGTCTAGACACAAAGCATGACACGGCATTCAAAACCTGTTTTACTTCACAATGTGACATTTATGGGAACAAAAGGACATATAATGTAGGGCCACCTACAATTAATTGGATCATAAAAGGGGTGTTGCATACTGGGATGGAGCCAGATGGACAAAGGGGAGGGGCTAAAAATAAGAGGCCCTGATGATGTCACCTGAAACTGACAGTCGTTTGAGAAGCAGAGCAACTGATGAAGACAAACATGTTTTTATAAGAAATAATGTATTAACTGTGCACAATAAAGGCCAAGAATGATATCTGTAACAATAACGTGTAAATAAGTGTAACAGGCAGCACAGAGTAACAATATCAATTTTTTCCAGCTGATGAACGACAAAAACACTGGCAACCAATCAGAATCCATCCAAGAGCTGGAGAATTTAAAGCGTTTTTGCTTAGTATAATAACGTTATTGTCTGTTGGTGTGGACACTAATACGGTGTTGTTATAACCATCATACGCAACTTAGAATTATTGATGCAAACAGGCCTTAAGAGTTCAAATACAAATTATGAAGTAATTAAAGTTAATTTTGATCTCAAGTTTATTTTAGCGCTAAACAGAACTGAACGGTCGCCAGATTTATTCTGCATTTCACATCTAAAGCAGCAGAATCCCTCAAATATATAAATAATAATTCACTTCAGCGGTTTCTTCGCATTGCATTGGCTTTTCATGTATTCAGTGGACAAAACACACAGAACATGGATGCATACTTTAGTAGAAACCAGTTCATTACTTGTACTCACAAAGGCGGGATGGGAGCAGAGAGGGGACCTGACGCTGTTTTTTTTCGCGCTCAGTGGCCGTTCTTCATTGAATTGCAAATTGACTCTTAAAGGGGTCATATGATGCTTTTTTTTAAAGATCATTATTTTGTGTGTTTGGTGTAATAGAATATGTTGACATGTTTTAATGTTAAAAAAACACATTATTTTTTAAAATACTGTACATTATTGTAGGTTCTCTATGCCTCGCCTCTCTCAAAGCTTCGTTTTCTACAAAGTCCCTCCTTCCAAAAGCGCAGTCTGCTCTGATTGGCCAGATGACCCAGTGCACTGTGATTGGCCGAACAACGCAAGCACTAGTCGGAAATGTAACGCCCCTCACCATAATCGCGAGCTTCATCTTTCAAAATAAATGTAAAGACAGAACCCGAAAGGAAAACAGAGTCGCGTGACAGACACAGTGATGAAGCTGGTATGTGTTTGCAGTACACAAACCACGGTTAAGACAGCTGACTCCACTGTGATGTGATCTCTGTCTCTCTCTCTCTCACACACACACACACACAACACACACACAACACCCACACGCCACGATGCGCAAAAATTCCGCATTTGAACAGCCAATAGCAAATATTTAAACTAATAACAAAACAGTAGCTGATTCAGAAGCGGCAGATTGTCATAGCAAAGTCAGAATGACCTCCTCTCCTAGGTTCACGAAACGGTCGTCCATAAAATGCATTGATGTTCTGTTGTAAGTAATCTTAAAGATTACTAAATGCATCTACTTTCAGAAGGCTAAATAAAGTGCTTTTTCTTTCGCACTGAAAAACACAGGTTTCTCCCCGGGACATTGGGCTCAACATAACTGAGGTTACTGCAAACCTGCCGCCTTCTTTTCTGTGCACTTGGGCGCATTATGCTAATATTTCCACATAGTGAGTTTACGATGATGGTGGGGGCGTGTTGAAAAACGAGCTGTGGGCCGTGGGCAGAGTCTTACTTTGATAAAGAATATCTCTTTGGGTTTGAGACTTTAGTCTTTGTAACTTCAGGGATCTTATCTATGCATAATCAGCTTGTAACACTCCAAAGAGAAAGGAAACCTTGAAATCGCATCACATGACCCTTTAATAGAAAAATACACTCTCTCCAGCCAGCACTGTATACATTTTAAACAAACACACACCAGCTGCTGTATTAGTTTGTTGTTTGCATTCCTGATACTGACATTCACAGAGATAACGTTACAGATAACCAGACCAAACAGGCCTGAAGTGCCCTCTGCAACAATCCAGCGGAGAATAAACAGCATGACGCCTCGTGCTGGAAACACACACTCACTGTAATTTGCAAGTACATTTCAGCTCGTCTCAGCATCCTGACACACAGTACAAGCTGTTACAATTAGCAAGAAATTAAGGTCTGATTATTAAAAATGCATTTCATTGGCATTTTCCTTCTCTCTATTTCAGGCTAGTTCGTCGTCTTCTGTGATGGATGATATGATGCAACCTGCTCCTCATCCCCTTAAAGCTGTTAATGACTACAAACCAATCTTAAAATAATATGCATCAGAACAACTTGCACTTTAGGGGGTAATTTATCAACAAAAAAACTCAGGGAATATCACATTGTTAATATAATTATCTAATGCACAACTACAGGCTGCACCTTAAATTCAATAGTTCAGTCTCTGAAACCAATCAAACCTGAGCGATGATCAATACCTGTGGAAAAAACAGTTTAACCTTGTAAATAATCCCTTGCCCTGCAAATAAAATAAAAATATAATCTCTAAATCTACCCAAACCGGGGAATGAATTGTAGCACATAGCTGGTTAAATCAGAGGCAGCTACAGCAATATTTATATATGAAATAAATAGATATATGAAAATATTTGATATTAAGATCAAAGTACAATGGTATATCAATAATGACAAGCAATTTTTTTAAAACTAGGGACAATGCATGGATTATGATCATACAGAAATCATTATGTGAAAGCAGATTTTAACTAATATGAAATGTATCATAATTATGATAAAAACGTGTTTAATAATAATATTTCATAAGACACCAGGAATAATGGACAGCACGACAAGGATGGAAAGATTCAGGAACATTAAATTTCGATGGTCAAATCCTGAGGTGATGATTAATAAAAGTAAAAAAAAAATGCGTAAATAAAGTATATCTATTTTTTTCTAATAATAATAATAATAATAAAATAAACCGATATTAGGAAGAAATTTAATCAGATATCAAGAATAATGTGACCAACAGAGGGAGACTTTTAATACAATCGAGATCAAATAATTATGCAAATATAATATGTTACACAAGATTAATAGGGTTTAAAATAAAAATGTTAACTACCGCGAAGGGCCCAATCGATGCTGAAGCGCCCATCCATCGCGAAGACGCCGTAGTATTAAGGGCGGCTTCCCGACGGGACATTATCCTCTAATTTCACCTCAAAACCCCAGTAACACCGAGCTAATGCTGCTGGACACGGGCAGAACCGTACAAACTGACGGGAACCGGGCTCTGAGGGTAAACGGTTCGGCAGAGAGCAACGGTTTTAAACCCCAACCGAATGATGGAAGCTGCTCTTAACGGATCCTGTAGGATGTATCTGCGGTACAAAATGGCCGAAAGTGTCACCTGACACACCGCGAGGAAAATCCCATTCGGTTACCGAAGGGGGGGGGGACAGTAACGCAATAGAGGGATGCGCCGGTATACTTTTTCAAATAGAGTCCGAGAAGGAATGTGAAATAGAAATCGGTGTGAAATCATTAAATAGAAAGCATATGGGTGCAATGCAGACTGAGATTTAAAAGTTTTGTGGTTGTGTGGTGTTGTGGCCTCCCCTATTAGTAGAGCAGATAGTTCGGTCCGCTGCGGGCTTTCCCTTTAAAACTAAATCCTTAGAATAAAAATCATGCGTTTATAATCTGTTTGTGAATGTATTATACTCTTAAACTTATTCCGCATGTTTCATTTTATTTTTAAATCATCTCATACTGACAGGGAAAATCCTTGCACGTCTCAATGGTAAATAAAGTACGGATTTTTCCAACATAAAACAACACAAAATAGCGTGTTAATGTTTAAGATCAGAATGTTTTATGCATTATGTGACTTATTTGCAATAAAATGATTGCAAAAGCATTGTCAGTATGATTCGAATGTGTAACACTAATATGTAATTTCTTAAATTATAATTTTGTTACGTCTTAGCCACTGTGTTGCTCTTTAAAAGGGCGTGGGTTTACTATTCACATCGCAGGGGACACATTTTTAGATATTTCATTCATCAGAAAGATCATTTTGGACCATTTAACGGTTTTCGACTTCTATATCACGACCCTCAGATATGCTGTGCTGTTAATAATAACGCTTCTTTCTAATAAAGCGATATTATGTCACGCACGCAGTGGATGAGGATTCCCGAGATGAAGGTCATTCCGGGCAGTGACGTCAGCCGCAGGCCACGCCCACCGCCCTCCGTCAGCAAGATTTTATTTATTTTTTTATTAAACATTATTCGAATACAAACACTTAAGGCATATTTTAACCTCAATAAATCATTTCCCCCCCCCCCCCCGTGTTGAAACAGCGTTTAAAGAAAAACAAAACAATACAGAGAAAAATAAATAAATAAATAAAAAGGGGGTGAGGGTCTTAATCTGATAACATGTATAAATCCAAAGCAAAGGAAGTTTGCAAGGCCTTTCTGTCCATCATCCATGAGGGAATATTTGGCAAATAATTCAATCATTCTTCAATCCAGTGAAATTAGGTTTAACCTTTAAATACTTACATCTGTGGATAAAGTGTTTGCCTAACACAATCAGGTTATTTATTAAAAATTCAAAATTTTTATCATTTATAAACACTCCAACTTTAATTGAGGTCACATTCAAAGGATGCAGCGATATATCTTTTGATTGTATCCAACTTTGAAATGAAAGCCAAAATTAATGTACAAATTCACACTGAAAGAAAATATGTTCTACTGTTTCAATGGCTTTCTCACAAAATCCACATTAATTATTTTCCCAATTAAATTTAAATAGACTCTACTATAGCCACATAATAAATGAGCTCATATATAGCCTATAGACAGAGCTGGGTAGTAACTCATTACGTGTAATCTGGATTACGTAATCAGATTTAAAAAATTGAGTTCTCGTATTACATTTTAAATACCTTTTAATCAGTTACTTTTATATTGATTACCTGAGTACTATTTCAACACATAGCAAATACATATTCCTAATGATTATTCTCCCTATTTCCAGCTCTTGTCCTTCTCCACGTTTCATAATAAATCCAGTCACTAGTCAGCTGCCACACCCATTTGTCCACTGGGAGGTACCAAAAATCATTTCATTTTTTATAGTGTTTTCTCAACATTGCATCAACTGCTGATGAACACACTCATTTTCTATTTGAATTATCGCTCAGTGGGTTATTTAACCATGTATTATTATGTCTTTGGAAGGCTTTTGTCTTCACATGCCAGATTGACATGAGTTCGTATTTCATAAGAAAAGTTTTCTGTCATCTAACCTCCTGACTTGACTGAAGCCCCTTGAGGACTTTTAAAATACAATTTAAGATAAGGATCAAATTTGCATGTTCGGGTTTTCTCTGAGTATGGCACAGCATGCAGGTAACAAATACATATTTAGTTAGTAGTTTTATTTTGATTGATGTTAGCCTATTTTAAAATTTACATTTTTATGATTTAATGATTTGCTTTTCATTAAACTCACGAACCAGCTCCCCTCATGAACCCCAGTTTGCGAACCCGTTTGCTGAATGCTAATGGTAGGTTAATGACCTTCTGTGTACATACCAACATGGAACATATTTTTTTTGCATTTTTACATCAATATGGTTCATAACTGTCCTGTTTAAATCAATGTGATAAACAAGTCAGGTCAAAAGTAATCTGATTATATCAACTAAAATATGTAATGGATTACGTTACTAATTACAATTTTTGTTATGTAATTTGGAATCAGTAACGGAGTACAATTTGTAAGTAACTCTACCATAAGATTTTAGTCATATTTTAAACTATATCTGTATCGCATTGTATCATATGTATCTAATGTAATTATGCCATATTTATTTCAAGTGTCAGTCTCTGCATGCCTGGTGAACACATGATGGAAGATCAATTAGTCTGCTCTCATTTAGCCCAAGGGAGAATCTGCATTATAAGGCCAACGATAGACGCACATATCACGAGACCAGAAGAGCTGAGAATATCATTTTCATTCACAGGGACAGTTTTCTCATCTGAACGTCCAACTGTTGGTAATTTCTGAATGCAAGTCATTTTATATAAATACCGCATTCAAAAATGTATTTATATCCAATAACACATTTTAGAGTACAGCTATAGAAATTGCATATCCATTATTCACTCTTCCAGGCATATAAATCATAATTTTAGGTTTTCCATGACTGTGTTGCATAAAATACAAAAACATAAAATAGACACAAAAGACAACAGAAGTGAACAAAAACATTTTAATGACAGCTTGCACAGTTTTTATTCTTCATCAAAACTGATCCATCTCTAGTTTAAAAAATAGACACAGTCTTCTATGAGCAGATACTAGAGCACTACATGCATGCCACTATAATTTAGGGCTGTTACCCAAATGTTTTGCATGTTTAAGACTTCATACTCCAAACACACATATACAGCCTGCTCCACCCGAATGAGACACAACATACAAACACAACACTGGATATGGATACACATCACAGTGTACTTGCACATTAAACATTGAATCTGAAACACTGAATCTCCAATTCAAAGATATGACAGAAATGAGCTGAAGATATCCTTACTGAAACACAGAAACTGAAATCAAACAATATATTACTGAAATTAATTTATTACTAACATTCGGCAACATAAAATACGTTCAATAAGTGCAAAGAAACTCATAAAACGTAATACTTCCCACTTAAAATAGTGCTGATTATGCATTCATACATATAATTCAAGCAAAGAACATTGAATGATTAGCAAGAAGCTGGATCTCTACTGCATTTTATATCGCAATTCAATCTATATACATTAAACGTTCAGGTTTAGCTAAATAAAAACTCTTTTTTTTTGCATTTATGCATGTTTTTTTAGGATTTGGACGGCGTGATATGATACATTACAGTCCATTATTGAACTGAAATTAAGATACAGTGCATTTAACATGTAGAAAATAAATTGTCATAATTTACTCGGCCTTGTGTTGTTCCAAAACAAGATTACTTTCCTTATTATGTGCACAAAAACACATTTTTAGGATTTTTCCCCGCTCTGTTCTGTGTACTGAAAGCATATAGTGACTTTTATATATTGGGACATATATAGGCTACATATAGGGGCTGTCAAGCTCTATAAAGTATATATATATATAAGGAGTTGACTATGAGGATATGACTATATTTCTATATTTTAAGTGTGAGGAAAAGACCCAAATGAATCTGTTATTCACTGAAAATGTCCCTCTCAAATCTTAAGCGTATATTTAAACTGGCTGCGCATCAAGCTTGAAATCATGAATATGCGGATTGTGTAAATGAGAAACGAGATCTACAGTATCTGTTCTCAATCTGTTCTTCACAAAAAATCTGTGTAACTGTAAAACATAGAATGCAGTGCAGTTTTTTATTATTATTATTTTGTTTAAATCTAACTTTAATGGTGTTTTTTTGTTCTTTTAGCAGCTCTGACCACTTGACTTTCACGTTATAAAAAAAAAGCAGCCAATTTATTTAGCAAAATCGCTCTCTTTGTGTCCCACTATAGAAAGAAAGTCATATACGTGGTTTGGAACAACGAGAGAACACGGAGTCAATAAAGACAGGATGTTGATTTCTGATTTAAAAGAACACTGGAATGCCATTGAAACTCGCTAAATGCCCCAGAAGTATTTCTGTTTCCACTGGAGGTTTATGAAGAGCTCATGTGGACACTATATATTTGTCCCAATTGGCACAAAGCTGCATAGAAGAACTACGGAAGCCCATTTCTGCCACTGAATAAAAAAGAAAAAAGTTATTTGTGACTTTTTATCTCACAATTCAGACTTTTTTTCTCCGAATTGTACGATATAAACTCGCAATTGCGAGTTACAAAGTCAGAAATGTGAGATACAAACTCACAGTTCAGATACAAACTCACAATTCTGATACAAACTCACTATTCTGATACAAACTCACAATTCTGATACAAACTCACTATTCTGATACAAACTCACTATTCTGATACAAACTCACAATTCTGATACAAACTCACTATTCTGATACAAACTCACTATTCTGATACAAACTCACTATTCTGATACAAACTCACTATTCTGATACAAACTCACTATTCTGATACAAACTCACTATTCTGATACAAACTCACTATTCTGATACAAACTCACTATTCTGATACAAACTCACTATTCTGATACAAACTCACAGTTCTGAGATATAAACTCATTTCGGAAAAATAAATTTTTTGACCAACCAAAAAAATATTTTCTCTGAATTGTGAGTTTATTGTCTGACTTTATAACGCAATTGTGAGTTTATATCACGCAACTGTGAGGAAAAAAAAGTCAGAATTTTGAGATAAAAAGATTTGTATTTTTTTATTCCTGCGGAAACAGGCTTCCAGAGAGAACAGAGGGATTCGGGACAGAGAAATTTTGATCGCTCTCGGCTGGGCAAACCATGAGAAATCCCAGGGGTCATATTTCACCCCATAATGAACAGAAATAAATTATATTTTGCATTAAAAAAAAAAAAACATTTTGATGACCCTCACCGAGTTCTTGTGACTGTAATGAGAAAACAATGATATATCAGTGTGTTCAGCACCAGAAAAGACAGTGACAAATATCTAACACCTTGCTGGAATCACATCGACAAAGGTGGTTTTGATTTAACATGAAAGTCTCCACTGTTCTGATCCTCATTTCTTGTAGATATGAATAATTACTGCAGAAATTGCAAACTGCGGTCTTGATGAAACTGACAGAATCCTTCAATACTAAACTTCATTTCCTGCATCAGAACAGCTTTCCGCCGATATGAAAAGCATCAAAATAAACCTCGAGATACGTTTTCAATCGATAAATATACACAATAAACATGACATCTTCACTGGAGCTCAGGTCGGATCTTTTAGTGCACTGGAGGAGCATCACATCTCCGTTACGGCCTACATGAAGGGACGTCTATCACAACTGAATGGATCTTACAGCCACAGCATCTGTCAGCATCTGCAGTCGTGGCGAGCCGCTCTTATGAAGCCATGGCGTCTTTGAAGCCCCAAACCTCCAGCAGAGCGATCTGGAAGCTCTCAGCGCACAGCGGCGGGTTGTCGAAGGTCAGGCAGCGCTCGGTTCGGCCGTGGTTCAGCTCCGAGTCGATGTACAGAGCGTTACCTTCGCCTCCTCCTTCACAAACAACACCACGCATCCCATTACAGAGAATCAGCTAGTCATAATCTAATGTCTTCCTTTCTATACTACACCAAAGAAACCGAGGCTAATTTGACTTAAGAGGAAGTTTCAACTAGGGCTAAAAACATGATACCTCAACATTCAAAACAAACATCACTTCATAAACACATTATGTACTTGATTGATTGATTAAATAAACCACTACTTTGATTAAACGACCTCAGTTGTTAGGGCCTTCCATTTTGCATATATATATATTTTGTACGATTTTTTTAACGTTTGTTTTTGTTTCAAGTTTTTTGTTTTATTATTAGGTATATTTTAGTATTATCAATATTCTTAGCAGCAATATTTATTTCACAACACGAAACAAACTTATTACAATCAGTTTAAATTGAATATCATATATATAATAGATATCTAATATATATTCTTTAAAAACTTTTTATCTGTATATTAATATAACTTTTAGATACTATCTGCATGAGCCATATTTATAATGTAGATTAATTGACCTATTACATTTTAATTTTTATGTCAGTTCTTATAATATACATAATAATATAATTTTTTTTTTTTACTAATTATTATTTTAGTTTTTGTTGTATTCCAATAAATACTGCAATACTGGCCCCCATGCAAGTACTTTTACTACACCTCATGGTAAATGGCCTCATGAAATTTCTTTGAATCTTTGTGATAACAATGCAAACTAATTGGAATATGAGTCCAACATTTATCTTGCTATGGGCTTTAAATGACAACATGCTATTAAAATATTTTCCATCTTAACTCTAAATGAGCAGTGTTTTTATAGGAAACGTGACTGTCATATAAAGCAATTAATTCATTGTGCGGTTAATTTTTATACAGCACCGAATTATTTGAGCATATTGTTTATTCACTTCTTTTAATATGATATTTTTTAATGCCCCTTTCTTATCATGGTCAAAGATCCCCTAGTGTTTTGATTTTCGTGCAGAGAAATAGGAATAAAAGAATCAGAATGTGTGTTGACATGAGTCTCTCACCCCACGAGGATGATGGTGAGTCGACGTTTCCCGCCATAAACATGGAGGTGTTCCTTGAGTTGATGTTGATTTCGTCGCCGACATGAAAGAGGGGACCGGTGCGAGGTGTCCGTGGCCGGTTTCTCTAGAGACTTGTCGCACACCGTTTTGTTCATCGTCTTAGACTGAGACGCGTTCGCCAGCTCCGGGTGTTTGATAACCACCCACTCGTAACGCTCCATCTCCGGCTTCATCTGAAACAAACACACACCATTTAACACATCTCACACAACGGCAACACCCAGACGGTTTCAGTGGTTAGTCTTGTGGTCAGAGCTCAAGACGTGAAATCTGAATACATGCTGCGGTGGCTGAATTGTGGTTAAAGGTCTGAACTGCTCAAATCTACAAACATTGCGCCCTTATATTGTCAATGTAGATCGCTTTAGATACAGTATACTTTATATGACACTGGACCACAAAACCAGTCAGAAGGGTCCTTTTCAAATATTGAGTTTTTGACATATCTTGAACTATTGAAATAATAAATAGTGATAACGCTTTCCATCTGATTGTATGGTGGTGGTTAGGATAGGAGGGACAATATGTGGTCGAGATACAACTATTTGAAAATCTGGAATCTGAGGGTGCAAAAAAATCTAAATATTGAGAAAATCATCTTTAAAGTTGTTCAAATGAGGTTCTTAGCATGCATATTACTAATCAAAAATTAAGTTTTGATATATTTACGGTAGGAAATTTACAAATTATCTTCATGGGACATGATCTTTACTTAATATCCTAATGATTTTTGTCATAAAAAAAATCAATAATTTTGACCCATACAAATGTATTTTTGGCTATTGCTACAAATCTACCCCAGCGACTTAACACTGCTTTTGTGCTGCAGGGACACATATGATTAGTTTTCTAAGCGAGTCAGGTGAGAACGCGTCATAAATGAACAGCAGAAACCAATTCAGAAGCTCTTGGCAAAATAATTTACCATTTTAATACCTTAACTGATGGTCTGTAGGAAAGAAATAGCTAACGCTAAATGCAATCTCCTTAATAACTCAACTGTTGCTCTTAGACATAAATGATATACAATGGAATCTTTTGTTGAACATCAGTTTCTCAGATGTTTTTCCTGACAAAAAGACCTCAGTAATTTCACTTTCAGGGATCTCAACAATGTCTCACTTATGCTATGATTTGCAAAGACTTGATTTAATCAGATCCTTGTTTCATTTAAATTTAAATTTTTTTTTTTATCTTACTTAATTTTTACTTACTTAATAAACAGAAGTTGTTTATATCACATAAACATTTAAATCTTACATTTTTTTATTCTTATTACATCAAATATTTTAGGAAATTTTATTATTATCATAAAATTATATTATTATACATGTAGATATATTATTAATATGTAAGTATAATCTATATTTATATTATAATAACATTTCGACACTATATATACTTAACCTACTTAATTTATTTATGGCAAATGGTGTGATTTATTTTTATATCAAACTTTTATTTATTTTCTATTATATATAATAATTATTATTGATTGTTTACATATATATTTTTCTTAATATTACAGTATATTAAATATATTTATTTTATACAACCTATTTATTTATAAATATTTACAAATAAATATTTATATTTCTATCTAGATTTACTTTCTATTCATATGTACCTTTTAATCACTTACACTGTATGTATAATTATATTTAAATTTGTTTAATCACTTAAATTATAAAGTAGTTTCCTTCCAAATCATCCTCGGAGCTGCTACCACACTGATTTAATATCTCTATAACTTTAAAGTAAGACTGGCGTTAATCTGTTCCTTCATATTCCCGACAAAGGACTCTTGGCAGAAATATCTTGTGACCGAAATACCTAACTAAACTCATTATATCTTGAGTTTACCAAAGCTCTAAAGGTTCTTCTGAGACGTCATAAGAAGCGGACTTAAGCGAATTATCTGAGATGAACCGCCACACTAACACACTGCAATCTAGTCTAATACTCAAGAAAATAGTGCCGCCTAGTGGATCATAAATGTACAAATAATTTCAGGATTAAGGATGACCCCAATTTGACTCTCAATACCTTAATTTGATTACTTATGCCCTTCTTATTATTTACCTATTATTATTTATTATTATTTCCAAATAAATGTCCATGAAAAGAACATCCGGCTGAGCAAAACACTCTCCATGCCAAAGAACGCTGAGCGGTTCCCGCCCCTCTTCACTCGCCTCCCAATCATTGGACAGGACGGCTCCAACACCTGGAACCTGCGTGGGCGAGGGCCGGGGTTCCCCCCCCAATCACACAGTAACTGAATCTTGAAACACTTCCCTGCTCCAAAGTGTTGCTATACTATTAAATTCCTCTAATATGCAAGATGACAAAATACATATAATAATAAGAATACATTTGTATTTACAGGTGCATCTCAATAAAATAGAATGTCGTGGAAAAGTTAATTTATTGTAATTAAACTCAATTGTGAAACCGTGTATTAATAATGCTATGCACACGACTGACTTAGTTTCGAGTCTTTGGTTCTTTTAATTGGGAGATTTGGTTCACATTTAACAAAAACCCACAAATTCACTATCTCAACTAATTAGAATGCTTCATAAGACCAATAAAAATTTTTTTTTTTGTGAATTGTTGGCCTTCTGGAGTATGTTCATTTACTGTACATGTAACATGTACTCAATACTTGGTAGGGCTTCTTTTGCTTTAATTTCTAGCCTCAGATTCGTCCCGTGGCCTGGGAGGTTAATCAGTTTGTGGCACTGCTGGGTGGTATGCAAGCCCAATGAGTTTCTTTGACAGTGGCCTTCAGCGTCATCTGCATTTTTTGGTCTGTTTTTTCTCATTTTCCTCTTGACAATAACCCATAGATTCTATATGGGGTTCAGGTCTGTTGTGTTTGCTGGCCAGTCAAGCACACCAATACCATGATCATTTAACCAACTTTTGGTTCTTTTGGCAGTGTGGGCAGGTGCCAAATCCTGTTGGAAAATGAAATCAGCATCTCCATAATGCTTGTCAGCAGAAGGAAGCATGAAGCGCTCCAAAATTTCTTGGTGAACTGGTGCAGTGACGTTGGTTTTCAAAAAAAACACAATGGACCAACACCAGAAAATGACATTGCAGCCCAAATCATCACAGAATGTGGAAACTTAACACTGGACTTCAAGCAACTTAGGCTATGAGCTTCTCCACCCTCCCTCCAGACTCTAGGACCTTGGTTTCAAAAATGAAATACAAAACTTGCTCTCATATGAAAAGAGGACTTTGGACCACTGGGCAACATTCCAGTTCTTCTTCTCCTTAGCCCAGGTAAGACGCTCCTGACGTTGTCTGTGGTTCAGGAGTGGCTTAAAAGGAATACGACAACTGTAGCCAAATTCCTTCGCATCTGTGTGTGGTGGCTATTGATGCCTTGACCCCAGCCTCAGTCCCTTCCTTGTGAAGTTCACTCAAATACTTGAATCGATTTTGCTTGACAATCCACATAAGGCTGCGGTTCTCTCTGTTGGTTGTGCATATTTTTCTTCCACACTTTTCCTTCCTTCCACTTAACTTTCTGTTAACATGCTTGGATACAGTATTCTGTGAACAGCCAGCTTCTTTGGTAATGTTTGTGGCTTACCCTCCTTGTTAAGGGTGTCAATTATTGTCTTCTGGAAAACTGTCAGATCAGCAGTCTTCACCATGATTGTTTAGCCTAGTGAACCAAACTGAGAGACATTTTTGAAGGCTCAGGAAACCTTTGCAGGTGTTTGAGTTGATTAGCTGATTGGCATGTCACCATATTCTAATTTGTTGAGATAGTGAATTGTTTTTTTTTTGTTAAATGTGAGCCAAAATCAATTAAAAAGAACCAAAGACTTAAACTACTTTCAGCTCTGTTGCATATGATTTATTTAATACACGAGTTCACCAAATTTGAGTTGACTATACTGAATACACAACTTTTCCACGACATTCTAATTTCTTGAGATGTACCTGTATATATATCTATATTATATATATAAGTTTTTCTCATGAGCTTTGGTGTTTATATTATATATAATAGGATATTAGTATAGATATATATATAGTAATAAATACTATCGATAAATTATAACTCAATTCTCATGACAGCCCGCCAAAATCAAAAGTTTGGTTTAATTTGAGGAATTGGTGACGCGAAGAAACGCACGTCCTCAGGTACCACTAATACTAGCTGCTAACTATTAACAATTTATTCAAACTTTAATGTTTCTCAAGAATAATCCAGCCAAAAACAATTGTTCCTTCCCCATGTGTTAATTTTAACTGCAGCACCAAACATAAAATGGTTTTGTTTAATTTTCATTTGATTAAAATATTAATTCAACTGTTCATGTTTTATGCCTTTATATGATTACGCAACACTGAATTTCTGAAGAAACATTATGCTATTATGGTAGATAAAACAAGTACGTTTCACCATTCTATTCTAATAATAGATAAAACAATACTGAATCCACTGATCAAGTTCTTTTTAATTATTAAAATGTAATTAGACCATTAAAATGGAATCCAGAAAAATAAAAATGGAAAACACAGAATTTAGTAAAAATAGAACAGAATTTGAGAAAAAATCATATGTATTTTATAGTGCCCTAAAAAATTTTTTTTCAACTTTTAATAAACTGTAAGTTTCACGATTTCAGTAAATTAGAAATTCTTTTACTGTACGAAATGTATGCAAACTACTAAAAGCAGCCCTCTAGAAAAAAGAACAGTCAAAAATGTCATCCAAGAATTACACCAAAACAACTAACTTTTTGGGGAAAAAAACAAAAAAAGGGGAAATATTGCAAAGTAATAAATTAGGCTTCTGGATTGACCAGAAATGACTCAACAGCTCTATTAGTGCTTCTATATTTTAGGATTTTTGCTTACAAACGGATGGAAGTGCACGAAGGACTAATTTAGTTTCAAATACCTTCAGATTTTTCTAAAAATTCAGATTTTTTTTCCTCCTTAAATGTACATAATTTAAATCACCCTCAGTCTAACAAAGATTTCCTTCTGAGAAGAAGCGTCTGCATAAAACAACTGCGTTTGAGCTAAACGAATAAAAGTAAATGTCAACATATTTACCCAACAAAATGACAGAAATAGAGAGAAAGAGAGAGCGAGACACAGGGTTTGGTACCTCTCCATCTGTAGTTCTGATGAGCATTAGTGTCGGCTCATATCCCTCACAATGTGAATAAAACCTGAATAAAACAACACAAACCATATTTAAAAGAAGTTCACTCAGATTTAAAGACTTCTGACTATTAACTATTACTCACGATGACTTCTTGAAGAATATACTTGTGCATAAAGAATATCTTTGAAGAATATGCATTGATATTATAGTCATCTAATGCAATGACATATTTTTAGGTGTTTTGTGGCCGCTGTATAAGCGTTCAGGTGCGTGGTTTTGTACCTGTTGAGGCTGCAGCCGTGTGTGGATGTGGTGAAGAGCAGCTGCGGCTGACATAAAGCGAAACGCTCCGGGATCCACGACCAGATATCTCTGATCTCTTTCGCGCTGACGATCTCCGAGCTGAAATTATCAGCGTTCACCGCTAACTGGACATTTTGTCTAGAGAGATAAAAAAGAGAAAATGCAAAAATGATTTGACAATAATGCATATTTCACTGTGCATCAGTAAAGAAACACAACAGAAATAAATGAGTCAGAAATAGTCTGAAAAACAAAAGTGAGTGAGGATGATGATGAGAGATGAAGATACCCACCTTTTGATAGAGCTAAAGAACAGCACAGAGAGTAGAGAGCAGGAGAAATGGAAAAAAGAGAACTGTGACACAATGCAAACTAAATGAGGGAATAAAAAACACAAAAGCGAATCAGAGGGAAGCTGTACAACAGAGCCAAACACAAAAGATATAATTAGACAAATACTTTAAGGTGAACAGACAATGCCATAAATACCTCAGAAATAATGACTTCTTTGTAATAGGATAGTAATTAGTATTCTACAGTACTGTATATTACTACTATCACATTTCAACGTCGCATGCCTACACACTTTTCACATGAAGAAGTCAAATTAGATCACATAAGAGAGAACTTTTGAAAAGTCTCTTATTCACACCAAGAGTACAGTTATTTGCTCAAATCTATATATTTATACTGAATCAATAATTAAAAAACTATTCGAAGTATAGCATTTAATAAATGTGAATTTATTGAATGTGATCGCCAAAATAAAATTGTTAAAAAATCTTCAGACCTTAACTTTTGACCTCAGTAGTTACATTTTCGTTCGCTAATCGCTCCGTTAGTCTCGAATACAGTTTATATTTTGGTTTTAGTCCCCTTTTTTGTAATTTTGTGTAGTTTTTTGAATACCAGTAATTAATCGGAGCAGTAAAATCATTTCTATTTCATTTCAAGCACATAATATTCACACACCCTCTTTTGACCACTTAATTTATTATCGACAAATACAGAAAACCACTTAGAGCAAATTCTGCGGAGTGTAATAAATTTTAAATCTAAAAGTAACGGGATTTATTCATTATTATACATTTGATTAAATACATAATTTTATTTAAATACCTAATCAACAACCTAAATAATCATAATAAAATATTCCAAACTCATAAAGCACAAAAATCATTAAATTTGATTAATAAATAGATAAAAAATAAATAAATAATGAAAACTAATACACATTTGAATTAAACATAAAATAATTACATTTAATTTAAATAAATAAACAACAATCTAACAGTACACTACAACAGTGAGTAGAAAAAAAATGCAATCATGTAACGTAATCGTCATCAATACCTCTTCTGTTTGACAGTGATGCCTTTCTGCTGGAGTGATTTCTCATTGGCCAGCTGGAGCAGCGTGATCTCTTTCCGGCTGAACAGGCGAATGGAAAAGGCCTTTTCCAGGAGCTTATCCGGCGTCACGCTTTTCCCGATGTTCTGCACAAATGCCTGGATATCGCTCCTGACCGCCGCCGAGTCCTGCTTGGTTAAGGCAGAGCCTGCGGCGGCGAACTGCTTGCGGTAGAACTTCAGTATCGCCAGCGCCACGCGGTAAAGGACCTTATACCCCTCCACCAAGTAGACGTCCATCACACGCGCGGCGAAGCTGAAGGGCAGGTCGCTCAGAACCCATCGCTGCCAATCAGAGTAAACCTCCAGCACATCTGTCGCCGTGGCGACCATCAGCTTATGCGCAGCCGGGCAGTATTTATGCACGAGGTCGCCAAAGGTCATGCAGGCCGACTGATACGCGAGGAAAGTCTGATCTAATAAACGGCGCCCGGGTTCGTTGCAGGCCAGCATGCGACTGACGCTCTCGAAGCACTGCGCTTCATCGGCGCTCCAGTGCAGCAGCAGCGCCGTCACCGGCGGCAACGACGGGCAGTGCGATATATCTGGGAACTGCCCTGCGATGCAAGAAAGGACAGCATGCACCGATCCCACAGATTCGGCTTTCAGACAGTAGCATGGCACCGCCGTCCCATCCACAAACTCTGGCAATGGGTAAGCGGATGGGTTGCGCTTGCTGTTGGAATTGCCCACGATGTCCCGGTAGACCGCGGCGTCCGGCGTGACTGTGCGACACGGGAGCGCTTTGAGCAGCTGCTGATAAACGGCCGAGCGCTGGCTGTGATTTTTGGCCCACTGGCCCGAGCGGGCGTGCTGCTTCAGCTCCTTTAAGTCTTTATATTCGATCTTACCGGGGGGGGAAATGGGGGGGGGGAGGTGGCGGGGTTGGGGGGGGGGGGGGGGGGGGGGCGGTCCCGCGTCGCGAACCAACACTCCCATACTTATACACTCCACGAACACTCCAAATCCACACGCCATTGACCTCTGCGACCTCACAAGGCGTCAACCCACCATAAAGGGCAGAGAGAACTCGCCGGTTCATATTGCTCCAGCTGTTGAGAGAAGGAAAGAGAGAGAATGACAATATTAATGACAAACCAGTAAATATTAGGGATGCACAATACAACAATCACCATATCCAAGAATGCATGAACTCATTTAAAGAATGTATCCATTGAATGCATTGTAAGTAAATTAAAGCACTGCCTAATGCATGAATGTAAAATATAAATGCAATATCAGTATCAACCAATATTAGCATTTGTATTAGGGCTGGGTTTTGACACAAATTTCACGATTCGATTCAATTCTCATTCACAAGCTTGCAATTTGATTCGATTACCAGTTCGATTCGATTCAATAACGATTATTTTGGATAAATATCAGGTACAGTACATGCCAAATTTTCACAAGGAAAAAAAATCTATCAACTAAAGCTGTCAGATATACATGAGAGTCAGTTGGTACTACATTACTATAATATTAAAAGGTTCAAATTGACTGATTTGTAGGCTAATATACAACTGCTAAAATTACACTTAATGAAGTTTTTAAAATAATAAAGTTACAATTACATAATAATAATTACAGCTAATACTGGAAATACAGCAGGTTATATCAAAATGCTTTAACATGTCTTTGGTTAAAACATAAACATTTTGTTTGGGGTATAATACATTTTTGCAGTGCTGGGTATTTAGGGTTGCAAAATGTCAGCACTTTTTTTTTGATACAGTAAGTTAAAGTTTTGAATTCATAATACAAACGTATTAGCAAAAATAACATATTTCAACCAGTAAAGATGTAGAAAAGTTAAGAAATTTCATTATTTGAATTTAAATACTTTGAAATAGAATTGAGTCATTTTAATATAATTTCATTAAAAAAAGATGATCTATATAATCTATAATTATCATTTATCACTTTTCAATTGGTGCATCCCTAATAAACACACACACAAATCATAAAAAAACAACTAAAAAACATAAAAGGGTGTTTTCTTTTTCAACTAAAAATGCATTGATTTATATTTTTATAAATAATTTCCATATTGCAAGATAGAAAATCTAGACACAAGAGAAAAAACATTTAAGTCATATATA
>JADLZN010005887.1:227500-404149 GCA_018155175.1 Sinocyclocheilus anophthalmus
ACACACACACAAACACAAAAACACACACACACACACACACACGTCCCTCGTCCAAACCTGCCCGATGTGTGTCAGATGACGATACAGACTCTGCACACTAGCACACATGCAGCAGACGGACAGCTCTGTGGCGGATTCGGTGTTATTAAGAGTGTCTTTAATAATGCACAAGAAACGGCGACGCTTCAGATTAAGCTCATGTGAATAGCTCGTGCAGCTAATGTGCAGCAGTGTAAAGGCGCTCAGTGAACTACATGCCGATGTCAAGCCATATAAAAGCCTGTAATGCAGCACTTCAAGTGCAGGAATCGCTAAAACATGCGCGGATTTCAGAAAATGTAGTAAATGGAATAATAATTTGAATGAACCGTCTTACCTGATTTGCTTTCGATTTTCGACTGTCTGGTCCATGCAGCGGCTGTCGTATTTGTGATTTGTGCGGCGCAATTCGCAGTGACGCTTCCTCAGAAGTGACAACGCTGGGGCGAAGAGACCAGAAAAAAAGTTTTGTGAATTTAGTTGTTTTTTATGTCATTACATTGTTTGGACAATAGGAAACAAAATGGAGAGAAATTTTGTTTTTGAAAAATATTTTTATATTTTATTCATATTTATAATTTCGTTTCTTTGTATATTATCGCCAGGACTCAGTTATTTATTTTTATTTTTTTTTATTTTTTTTTTTTTTTTCCATTCACTAATCAGTTTTTAGTTTCGGCTATTTTAGCCAAACTTATGGTACCAGATTTCTAAAACTATGTAATAAACTAAATATAATTTGCATATTAATGTGGCAACATGTAATGAAAAAAGAAGTGTAGTAATGGGAGTAATAACTTGGCAACATTTTCATAAGAATATCTCATATTTCATAGGAATATTGATCTATAATTTATTTCCCTATTAACTTGTGTTTCCTCCCTCCTCCTTTTCCCCTTCCCCAAAATGCCTGATTAACATGTTTGTTCTGGTGTCCTCCACAGAAGACGTGTATGAAAATGATGCCGTTTCCTAACAAAAAGTCATATTCCAATCTGAAACCCCATAACATTTTTCTGAGATTTTTGTTTACGACAAACAAACGATTTGCAAATATTATTAGGCCATTTTAATAATAATTTACAAACATTATCTATTTCCCTACGATGTTTTGCCTAAATTATTTGATCTTCGTCAATATCATTAATAATTTAAAGATACCAAGTAGAAAGTGTGTTTATGATCAAGACCTCTGCAAACAATTTGGGATCTCTAAAAAGAAAAACGCCCTGAATGTTGCTCTCACATGCCCTCCCAGAGCTTAACAACCACACTTTGCTCTCAAAGAGAAATTCACGCTAATATAATGTCCCTACAAGGGCAAACTCTAGGCCTGGGTCCCCAAGAGGATTAGAGACATATATTATAGTTCGATGGATGGGATGGATAGATGATAGATATATATATAGATAGAAAGATAGATAGATAGACAAGAGAATAGATAAGATATATATAAGATATATAATAGACAGACAGTCGATAGATATATATATAGAAGGATAATAGATGATAGATAGAATTAGATAGATAGAAGAGAAATAGAAGATAGATAGATATATAGATAGATAATAGATAGATAGCTATATAGATAGATAAATGATGGATGGATGGATTGGATTGATGGAGAGAGAGAGAATAGATAGATGATGGATGGATGGATGAATAGATAGATAGACGGATGGATAGAGGGATGGAGAAGAGAGAGAGAGAGATGGATGGATGGGGGTGGATGGAGTGGATGGAGAAGAGAGAGAGTGATGAGTGATGGATGGATGGATGAGAGAGAGAGAGAGAGAGAGAGGGATGGATGGATGGATGGATGGAGGATGAGTTGATTGATGGATGGATGGATGGATGGATAATAAATCGATGATGGAGTGATGGAGAGAGAGAGAAAGAGAGAGGATGGGAGTGATGGATGGATGGATGGAGAGAGAGAGAGATAGGATGTGATGGATGGATGGATAGATAAATAGATGATGGATGGATGGAGAGAGAGATAGAGAGAGAGAGATGATGATGATGGGATGTAGGAAAGAGAAGATAGATAGATGGATGTATGGATGGATGGATGGATAGATAGATGATGGATGATGGATGATGGATGATGGATGATGGATGATGGATGATGGATGGATGGATCGATGGATGATAGATGGATAGATGATGGATGGATAGATAGATAGATAGATCAAACGATAGATAGAACGATAGACAGACAGATAGATAGATAGATAGATAGATAGATAGATAGATAGATAGATAGATACCTTTGGACACAACAGCTTTATTATTGCTACTTCTTTTTCTAAAGCATTGTCCTATTCATATGACCTATCTTTTTTTCCTTCTCTTTCCCAGAATTACATGAATCCTCTGTGTTTTTCTTTCTTCATTACCAGAAAAAGGAAAAGGTCATCCTGCATCACCTGACCTGTTTACAGTTTTATGGTCATCTCATTGGCCAGAGGGCTGAGCTGGTGATGAGACAACGCCCGGCCTTGAGCACAACATCCACCCGACACATGACAGTCATTAAAATAACTCAATCAAGGCCGCAGTGCTGCACGGAGACAGTTCTTGTCTTCCTAGAGTTTATAGATTCATGCAACTCTTAAAACATAGTGTTCACCTTTAAATATAGACCAGCCTCACAAAATAACAAGGAATAGGTGTTCACAGTTTACAATGATGCTCTAAAAGCATTTAATCAAAGAATATATAGAAGAATAGAATAGAATAGAATATAACTTTATTGTCATTGTTTAGGAACAACGAAATACAGTTTAGCAGCTCTTCAGATTAGCAGGTAACAAACATATGACAGTATGACAGTGAATATATCATGTAAATGAGATAAATAGGTAAGATACATGGATGCAGTTCATCAGCAGTTCATAGTAATTTAATCCAGAATACATGATACATAATGATTATGCATGATCATGCATGGCTTATGATTAATGAGGACAACAGGAAAACTGCTCCACTCTTGAATAACCAATGCATAATATGTCAAAGGAATAGTTCTCCCAAAAATGAAAATTGTGTCATCATGGTTCATCGATAAGATATTTTGAGGACTATGGGCAACCAAAGAATTGCTGGTAGCCATTGACTTCCATAGTAGGGAAAAATATGAAAGTCAATGGCTACCAGCAACTGTTTATAACAACATTCTTAAAAATATCTGTTCAACAGAAGAAAATGAAACTCAGGTTTGGAACAACATGAGGGTGAGTAAATGATAACAGAAGTTTCATTTTTGGGTAAACTATTCCTTTAAACTTCAATAATAAAACATGGTTTTTAAAGTCCTGAAAATATTGCACAAATTCAATGATCTTTGGGTTGCAAACATATGTAGCTGCTGTTATTCAGTACATTCACCAGGGGGCAGATGTCAGAGGTCTTCAGGGCAGATTTGTGGCTCCAACAAACATTAGCTGATAGATCGGCCTGAGTGGAAATGCTAAATGACCGTATTAACACATATAAACATAAATATAAGCATACATTTAGTTCTCTGGAGCAACTCTGCACATGGTCACACTGGTGTTCATGCATACATTAGCAAGAACAATCTCATGCTGTTAGATTATCATTATTTCATAAGCACATTTAAATAAAGTCAGAGGATTTGGACAGTATCTAGATATTATTCAAAGATGTTCTTCCAGCTAAAACTCAGTGGCATTGAGGAAAATGTGCTCAGTTGCAAACTGAAGGTCATTTCAAGCTTGCAAATTCCAACTTTTTTCTTACACCACTATATGATTCTGTCAAATAAATTACAAAGATTGCATATGATCAAATATAATCAACAATTGTGAAACATTTGACTGCAATTTTCCTCCATTTTAGTCCTCCATTTATCACTTTCAAAGTTAACTCAGCTTGAATTAAAGATGTTCAGAACTAATTTCACAGAAATCTTTTTAACCTGACTAAATCTGACTTGGGATTTAGCCTGGAATCATAAATAACACCATTGCCTTCTGTATATCCACTTTATAGAATTAAATTGTTCACAATTGATGAACTTTGGAACATTGACACTGTCACTGAGTTGAACTTAACTGACAACTGTTTTCTGTAGAACTGCTTTATAGCTGATGTTGAATTTGTTTGGTAATTGCAATAATTTTTCCCCGACAAAGTTATTGAACTTAATTGAAACAGCTTTGAACTAAATTAAGCCAAATAATGACACTATTGTTTTCTGTAAATCTGTTTTATAGAGTAGAATTCATTTTGTAATTGATGAACTTTGCAAAATGACATCATTGCTAAATAATGACAATTATTTTCTGTAGAGATGTTTTGTAGCCAAAATTAAACTTTTCAACATATTGAACTGAACTGAATCAATACAGAATTAACTTGAGCTGAATAATGACACTGCTGTTCTCTGTAGAGCTGCTGTGTGGCTGAACTCAATTTGGTTCATAAAAAATGAACTTTGCAACATTGACACTCTTACTGAACTGAATCAATATAGAATTAAATTGAGCTAAATTTATTAAATTGACGTCATTTCATAATTATTGGACTGAACTGAATCAGCTTTGAACTAAACTGAGTTGACAATGACACTATTGTTTTCTGTAGAGCTGCTTTATAGAATTGAATAAATGATGACCTTTGTAACATTTATTGAACTGAATTGAAACTATATAAATTTAGATACTGACACTTGTCTTTTGTAAAGCTGTTTTATAGCTGAATTGAATTATTGAATGTTTCATAATTGATGCACTATGTACATTGACAGTTACTGAACTGAATTAAATCAACATTTAATTGAGCTGAATAATGACACTATTGTCTTCTGTAGAGCTGATTGAATTTGTTTCATAATTAATTAACTTTGTATACAGCACTATAAATAAATGTGACTTTTGATAACCGATGATCGCTAGGCCGAGGTGGAGCGTTGTGGTGTGACGGTTGCAGTGTCTTTTGCATGATCTGGCATGTTCTGCGGGTTTATCTTCCTCTGAAAGCAGCTCATTTCCATAACGCCTTCAGACCTCTTGAAGAGCCACTCCACGCTTGTTATCCGTTGAACTCATTTCAAAATGGAAAAGCCCAAATTCTCTCTTTCCGCCCTGACAAGCACTCGGGGTGCCCTGCACATGGTGCAGATCGTGATGTGCGTGGTGACGTTTGTGGTCAGCTTCATCTGGGGTCAGCCACTTCACACCTACTGGATCTACTGCATGGTGGTGTGGGCTTTGTGTCCCATCATCTCGCTGATCATCACCATAGTGGAGATGTTCCTCATCCACAAGCTGATCCTGGTGTTCTGCATGGACTGGGATGACTTCACGACCGGCATGGCCATGATGGCGTCGCTCTGCACGTTCTCCTGCACGGCGATGTTCGCCAACTTCTACATCTGCCGGAAGTGCATCTGGGGCTGGATGGTCACGATCCTTTCGGCCGTGTGTTGCGTGCTTTACTGCGTGGAGACGTTCAGGGACAAATGCGACGCGACGCGCTCTGCAACGTACGTGGCTGCGCTGCCAGGCTTCATTAAGATCCTCGAGGCCTTCGTTGCCTGCATCATCCTCATTTCCCTGATCGGTTACGTGGGTCAACCGGCTCTGCTGTGGTGCATCGTGGCCTACGCAGTTCCTTTGCCTCTAACCCTCCTGACCATCATCACCAACATCTTGACCAAGTTAAAGAACTGTCTGCCCTTCAGCATTGATCGTTTCACCATGCTGTTGCTGTTAATATCTGTTCTGCTTTACATCTCTGCCGCCATCCTCTGGCCCACCTACAGCTTCAGAGGAAACCCGCGGCCCAAAGACTGTCCGGGAAACAGCTGTATATGGAGCATCCAGTTTGTTGTGACCTTCATGACCTACGTTAACCTCGGCCTGTACGTCGCTGACCTGGTCTTGACCTGCTTGGGAATCTGTGGATTCAAACGCTCTCAATAGTATCACAAAAGTATACAGTACTTAAAAATAAAGGTTGCAAAAGTGTGTTTGTTGATGCCATTAAAGAACCATTTTTGATTCCCCGAAGAACTTTCAGTTCTTCAAAGAACCATTTTCTTTTAATGCAAAGAACCTTTTTGTTTTTTTTTTCTTTTTTTTTTTTTTTTTTTTTTTTCCACTGTAAAGGTTTAATAGATGGTAAACGTTCGTCATTGAACCATCAGTGCCAATTTCAAGATACTTTCATGTTCACTGTTATTTTTGTGTTTCGATAGTTATTGGAAATGTTTGTTTTTTTCTATTTCACTTCTATAAAAAGCTTGATTGTTCAAAATAAATGGTTTTATTTAACATCTGTGTGTGTGTGTTGTGTTGTGTTTGGTCCTATTGTGTGGTGTCTATATATATTATTACTTATATTACTATATTTATAGTAGTATAACTAATAGGATGTCTATAAAAATCGGTCCAAAAGTGACACTAAAGACTTTCTAATATTACAAAGCCACTATTTTTTTCCAACAAACAATCAATAATTTTAAGAATGGGGTTTTACTAGAGCAGCAAATAGGAATATTCGAATGAATTTTTGAAGGAGTCATGTGACACCGAAAGACTGCTGAAATCAGCTTTGCACATCACAGTGAATAAACATTTGATTTCAAATAAGTCAAATAGAAAACTGTTCTTTGAAATTGTAATATTTTACCATTTCCTATTATTTTTTAAACACATAATGGCAGCTGCAGCTAAATGCATAGTTGGTGAGGAGCAGAAAAGTGGAGCTTTTTTCACTTGAGAACATCTTTACAGACCGTTAACTAAATATGGTGACCCCGGACGCACAAACAGTCATAAATAGGGTACATTTTCGAAATTGAAGATTTACTGTACATATACTAACAATCACAAATTTAAGTTTTGAATATATTTACTAGAAATTTACAAACTATTCTTCATGATCTTTACCGTAATACTCTTTACTTATATCCTAATGATTTTTGGTATAAAGAAAAACCTATCATTTGGACCCATACAATGTATTTTGCTATTGCTACAAATATACCCACCAGCGCTTAAATAAAGTGTTGCTATTATGCTTTTTCAACCACTTTTTCAACATTTAGTTAGTCTGTAATGTTGCTGTTTGAGTATGAAAAAGATCTGCAAAGTTACAAAGCAATTTTCAAAAACTACAACGAACGACTCTTTTGGACTATGATGCATATTTTCCGGGGTTTGTGATATCACAGATATCGACGAATGGGACAAGACCTGGCTGAGCTGCACTAGAGAAGGCAACGAGTGTTATTCTAACCCGGTTCACAGCACACCCCTACCCAGCTAAACGATCATTTCGTATTTCCGAAGGCGGGCCTTCATTTGATACAGGAAATATTCAAGCCGTTCATGCCAGACTGGAGAGAAAGAGGTGTTGTAATAATGTAAAATATGTTTTTCGATGAAATATATAATGTTTTGTTTTTTTCGAACAACCTTGTATGAGAGCCTTTCTAGTACACCCCCAAAACAAAATCAAGACTTTGTAAAAGAGCATAAAAGGACCCCTGCCTTAAGACGTTTTTGTTGTTCCTTGGTCACGGTATATTATATTCAATAAAGGCTAACTCAAACAAAGGGGAATGTAACTATAGTCTGCTGCGACCCAGATTCCACTCCAAAATAGATGTTTGATCATTCTCATTTCCCAAAATGGATCCATTTTTATAGAGAAGAAGAAAGTCAACAGTTATGTTGTTTCTAGATCATTTGGAACGATCACATCCCGAGCAAATGGTGACCAATTATAGAATGGGAATGGATGTGGGACACCAAAAACCATCTCAGACAATTAGGTGTCAGAGCTTCATTTACATACAGACCACAGCTGTTACGACAGGAGCAACTTAATTTACATTAAGGATAGTAAACTATAACTGTATAAAAGGTTTAAGCTTAGTATGTTCAGGGTTCATTCTGCTACAGTCACTGCTACGCTGTAATAAAAGTTATTCTTCATCAAGATCTTCGACGTCCTCATCATTTTTTCTTACAGGGATCATTTGGGGTCCTTGGCATAAACATTTTTGAAAATCCCTGGTTTAATATTCTGAGCATCACCCCTCACTACTTCTTCTTCTGCAAAAAACTAGTCTTTTTGAAAATGTTCATACTTTCATTTACGCGCTAAACTAACCTTGTATTGGTGTCAGAGAGGTTACAATACATTTGAGATATAGAGAACAGAAGACCGAGGAGTCACACACACTGAAAGTTTATGGTGTGTGCACAGACTTTATCGGCAGTGTAAAATGTAAATCATGCCATGTGGAGTAACGGTCCACATGAGCACAGCTCACACATCTCTGGCATCAGACGAAGAAAAATGTTGTTCGGACTGAGTCTCTCTCATATTTTCCGGATCCTGGAGATAGTGTTCTGCGCGTTGGCGCTGATCATCCCGATGTTTCGGGGCCCCATGTACAGTCCCTACGGGATCTGGTGTGAGTTTGTGTGGGTATTCGGACTCGTCGTGGCTGTGGTGATCTTTGTAATTGAGAAGTGCATTGTGGATAAAATAGTCGAGACCTTCGTGCTGAAGCACTCCTGGGATGATCTCTCCTGTGGACTAAGCCTTCTCTCGTCCCTCATGCTGTTGTCCGCGTGTCTCATCTACTGCACTGTGTTTGTGTGCTCAACATGCATCGCAGACATTGTCTGCGCCATTGCCTCCATCCTGGCATTCGGTGTGTACGTGGTCGACGCCGTGATGTTAAAACTCAAGTGTCCTGAAGGTTATCTGTCCAGCGTACGAGGCATCCTGCGCTTCAGCCAGGCGTTTGTGGCCTGCCTCATCTTTACCGCGGTATACAGCTACTTTTTAGGGGTGGAAAGCCAGTTCCGGCCTGGAGGTTTGATCTGGTGCATTCTGGTCTACATGGTGTGCTTCATTCCAACCGTGGTGGTGATCCCGTCACACCTGCAGAAGTGCGTGGATCTGCTACGATTCTGCGGCCTTGATAAGTTGGAGCTGGTGCTTGACATAGTTGCCGTCGCTCTGTACGTCTCTGCTGCCATCATCTGGCCCGTGTTCGGGTATAAAAACTATAAAAGAGACTCGAACCTTGTTTACCGCATTCATGACCTTAACTTGGTCACAGTCCTGACGTATGTGAACCTGGGGCTTTACGTCGCAGACCTCATTTTGACTTTGATTGTACTTTGTAAAAAAAGGTAGACGTAGAATCAGATGTTCTACGATGTAAAGCAATAACCATGTCTTGAACACTGAGGGAGATCAAACCAATTTTGTGGGGGAAAGGGTCTTTTTATTTAAAGGAACTAAATAATTCAAGGATTTAAAGGGATTAAAATGAATAAAGAAAAAGTTGCATAGAAAAAGAACAAGGATCGATTGTAATCAGTTTGAACTAATAAAGATCATATTTAAAATATGTACACATTTACCTAATCAGGGGCGTTTCTAGAGCATTTTCAATGGGGGCCATGCTGGGGCACTGGAGGGTGGCCACCAGAGACGAAAATAATACCTATGGTACAATATTAAAAAGTGTAAATGTTACCTCAAAATCTTATTTCTGCTTGATCTAACCTTCACATTAATTAAGGTGTACCTAATGTCTTTAAAAAGAAAAATTCCAGTGATCTTAATCATAACACATTTCGCTCCTATCTGATAGACGTCTTTAAGATGTAATTTTATGCATACATTCTAAATCATAAACATCTTAAAGACATTTTCTGAAGGTCTATTTGACATCTGATAGGAAACGTCCTATAGACGTATTGCAGATGTGCAAACACTCTAAAAAATACATCTTGCAGATGTAAATGCAGACGTCTCCGTGATGTATTTGTGCTATCAGGGTTAGCACTGAAAACGAATCACTATTGTCTCAATGTTTCATTAGTCAGAAAATCTCCATCTTTATGTTATTCAGCTGCAGCAATCTCTGAAATGTGCACGCTTCTGAATTAAAAGAACAGAGAAACTTTTTTTAGTCAAGCATTTAACATGATGACCGTACAGGAGGATTAAAAAAATGATATGCAGATCAGCTGAAATAATTTAAACTCATATTATTATTTAATGTCAAGGTATGTATTTATCTGATGAGTATACATATAACCTGATGCAGTCACATGATCACGCTTCACATTTTTACACGAATCACATAAATTATAGCATAAATTCAAATAAATTTGATAAAAAAATAAACAGGTAATTTTGTATCGTTGCATATTACTGTGGGACGTTTAACATTTTTAAAGCAAAACAGTTGTCGAATAATAAATATTTAGCTACTTTTTTATTTGACCTCACATTCTTTCACCATTAAAAACTGAAGCATCGCGCTGGAAATCATGTTCATCATCTGTAAACAGTAGGCAGAACAGTCTAAAATGTAACTTTTGAAATATATTTCATGCTCATTCCTTCATTAAAAAAAACTAAACGTTTTATTTTATATATGTAATATAATTTTAAAAATGATCATAAATTAATATTCAGACACTGTTTCCAGAAAAAGACTTCCAGAATAAAAAACTCTCAAATATTTTAAGCTCCTGATAGTTGCAAACTGTTTTACAATTTTTTTTGCAAAATAAATGTAGTTGTGTTTGAACTGTCTACTACTATCATTTGTATGCTAAGCTGAGTTAAGTTGATTTATCAGAATATTTGCATGATTTTGCATAATCGTTGAAGGACTTAAGGCACATAGAATCAATGAGTTATAAAATAGCTAAATGCAGCTGGAGACATATCAATCCATATACAGGCAGCTGGACATGTAAACAATAATATATTTGTAATAAATTAAATTCATTGATCCCATATTTTCACATCACATCTCATTTATTTTTTGAAAAATTGATTCTTATCTGCGTTGAATATAGCACTTCTTTATTGAGGTTGAGTTAAAATATCCAGTATTAGTTCTGTTCTTCCTCCTCTTTCACCTCCAGCAGTCCACAGAAAGAAACATAATGAGCGTTGGCATAAATGGGTGCTTTGTTGGGGCTTTTTGGCAGTTGCTCAGGTTTCAAAGAGCTGAAGGGGTTTGAGCCGGTGTCCTTAATATCCATCTCCAACTCCATAAACATATGAAGAGTACTCTGAAGCTCTTCATTACTGAGAGATAGACAGACAGATAGCGGAAAGTGAAACAGCGTTATTGTGTGACCCTGCAGCACAAAAGCAGTGTTAAGTCGCTGGGGGATATTTGTAGCAATAGCCAACAATACATTGTATGGGTCAAAATGATCGATTTTTCTTTTATGCCAAAAATCATTAGGATATTAAGTAAAGATCATGTTCCATGATGATATTTTGTAAATTTCCTACCGTAAATATATCAAAACTTAATTTTTGATTAGTAATATGCATTGCTAAGAACTTCATTTGGACAACTTTAAATGTGATTTTCTCAATATTTTGATTTTTTTTGCACCCTCAGATTCCAGATTTTCAAATAGTTGTATCTCGGCCAAATATCGTCCGATCCTAACAAACCACACATCAACGGAGAGCTTATTTATTCAGCTTTCAGATGATCTATAAATCTCAATTTCAGAAAAGTGACCCTTATGACTGGTTTTGTGGTCCAGGGTCACATATGTGGTGTTGTGTATATCATGTGTGAACTTGTATTTGTCCATATATGTATAACATACTTGATCATGGTGAATAAAGTCGGGATATTGTAATCTCGTAGCAGCAGGAGTGTCGCTAACCAATCCTGATTCACTTCCTGTTCCTCAAACCCTGCAAATAAAGTTCAGAATCAATGAGAGCTCAATTTCAACATATATTTAAAATGTATAACCAGTAGAATCAGTGCTTTTAGTTTAATTAGGCATATTTAGTTTTATTATGAATCACAGTTTGATGCTGTAACCCAGATGGAAGTCCGTGTTGTTTAGGAAGAACACAAATGCTGCTCTGACTATACTAAATCATAAAATTATATATAAGCGAACACTAAGTATACGAGCGCTCAAACGTTTGCAGTGGGCTTTTTTTATTTAAAGAAACTGTTTTCAACATTGATAATAATCAAAAATGTTTCTTGAGAAGCAAATCATCAGCAGATTGACTGATGTTGAAGACATGTGACACTATGAAGACTGGAGTAATGCTGCTGGAATACAGCTGCTTCACTAGGATAAATTAGATTTTAAAATATATTTACATAGAAAGATAGTTTTATTTAAATGTACAATAATATTTACTATTTTTACTGTCTTTTTTGATTAAATACGGCCGCCTTGTTGAGCATAAAAATCTAAATCTTCAAGCTCGCCAAACTGGCCTATCCAGGCAGGTATGATGTTTTATAGTGGGGTTGTTATGTAACATGGATTGAAAAATCCAAACAGCACATAGAATTCAGGTTTTGCTGCTTATCCTTTATCACAGTTCCTCCCAGAAAACTGATGGTAAGGCCCGTGACGTGCTGATGTAAACTTTTCCCCGGGGTCCGAACGCTCTCAGCGGGGGCCTCATGATGGGCCCCTGGACCACCTCGGGGCCCTCCGCACCATCAATCCCCCTCCAGCCCATGGAGCCAACGGGACATGCGAGAACGGGACTGAGACTCGCTTCGCAGTGTCTGGTGGGGTTCGGATACCCCAGGGGGGCCGTGTTCAGCGGCTCCACCACCGGTGGGAAATGGGTGAGGATGGCGGCCGCAAGGTACTGGATCGCAAGTTTAAAACATCCGTCACGTCCCATACGATCGTAGCGGACGGGGAGAGAAACTTCCAATTGCACACCCGCCACACAGACTCACAGAAAGCCCGCTCATGCCGGCCGCGGCCTGCTGGCATTGGTCAGATTGGTCGGTCTGTCATGTTTTGTCCAGACAGGATGGGCTCCAGACGAGGTGTCAGATCTCCCTGCATGGACAACCAATCTTTCCAACAGCTGACTTTGTTAGCGGGACGAGACCATGCCTCCGTAAGGAAAGGGAGATCTCCTATGTATAATTATATTCACATATAAAAATTATACATTTATTACATTATGATATATAATACATATTATTTAAAATTATAGAGATAATATAATAACTGCGTTCAAATTTGGGATCAGTAAATCAGGGTCACATGTTTCCTGGAATTCTTGGCTGGGAAGACAGGAACCAGAACAGAATTTATTTAAAAATAGAAACTATATATACAATAGACATACAATTCAAAAGTTTACGGTGTAGAGGTAGGGTAAGGCAATTGTTGTCTTCATTTAAAACAATGCTAGGAAAGAAGAATAAATTGATACTATGTTGTTTATTCCAGCTAGAGCATTCCGAAAAATGCGTTAAGCTAAAAAAGTGACAGTAAAGACTTATATTGTTAGAAAAGATTTCTATTTTGAATAAATGCTCTTTTTTAACTTTTTATTCATCAAAGAATCCTGAAAAAAGCATCACAGGTCCAAAAAAATATTAAGCAGCACAACAGTTTCCAACATTGATAATATTGGCCTGTACTTGACACTGACTGGATTAATGTGCTAAAAATTCAGCTTTGCATCAAATGAATAAATTATATTTTAAAGTATATTAAAATAGAAAACTGATATTTTAAATTACCATAACATTTCATAACATTACTGTTTTTTCTGTATTCTGTGATCAAATAAATGCAGGCTTGATGAGCATAAAAGACTTTTTTCTCCCTTTTAGCGGACTAATATATGTGTGTGTGTGTGTGTGTGTTGGATATTAGAAACTGTGCTAAAAAGTAATGATTGCCCGACTGCATCTTCATCATCCTCACCTTTATAAACAAGCCACTCGATGTGTCTGTCCACCGCCGCCATGCGTAGTTTGTCGCAGTAGAGTTTATGTTGAGGCCAGTCTTTCTTCTGACACTCTTTACTGCAGTAATACACATTCAGACAGCTGTAGAAGACAGAAAAAGATGTTATAAATGTGAGATATAGCATTTATTCTCATCTCATCAAAATCCTCCCGTCATCGTACCGTGTGCATCGCTTCAGCGAGCCTGTGGCCTGTGACGGGAGTCTCTCACACTGCGCACATATTTTGAACGATTCCTCCATTTTCTCGAACATCTCCTTCGTCGAGCGGATTGTAAGAGGCTTATCGGCCTTACTGTCTGAAACACTGAAGAAAGAGAGAGAGATATTTGTTGTGGAAAAAAAATGATTGTGCTGTTCTAAGAGAGAGAGAAAAAAATACTGAAATGCATTTTAAATATATATTGTGCATAGTTAGGAGAGCAAAATATCGTCATCTTTTGCTGATCATACACTATCATTCAGAAGTTTTGGGGTGGTATGGAAAGCAATTAATGCTATTATTTAGTAAGGGTGCATTAGATTGATGAGAGGTGACAGTAAAGACATTTATAATGTAACAAAAGATTTCTATTTCAAATAAATGCTGTTCTTTTGAACTTTCTAATCATCAAAGAATCCTGAAAATACAAATGTATCACTGTCTCCACAAAACTAAGAATCAGCACAACTGTTTTCAACATTGATAATAATCAGAAATGTTTCTTGAGCAGCAAAGCCGAAATCAGCATATTACAATGATTTCTGAAGGTTATGTGACACTGAAGACTGCAGTAATGATGCTGAAAATACAGCTGCGCATCACAGAAATACATTACAGTTTAATAGATATTCACATAGAAAACAGCTATTTTAAATTGCAATAAATTTCACTGTATTATTGTTTTTTTAAATGTATTGTTTCTAGATTCAAATAAAAGAGGCGCAGACTTGGTGAGGCACTTTAAAAATAAAAAATTACTGACCCCAAACTTTTGTACAGTAGTGTATCTTAAGTTGTTTATGTGTGATCCAATCAATTCCTAGTATTTTTGGCATCTTGATATCTAGAATCAAATTAAACCAGTGAAACATGGACAGGTTGTGTACGGCTCAAAAACATGATGCAAAACTATGCAATATTAAATAAAACATGACAGCGATAACATTAAATACAGGTTTCTATTGCTGCTAGTGTTATTGCAATTCAGTGATTCTTTAGCATTAGTCTATTCTCAGGCTCATGATCAGACCTCATTCCGGCCCCACAAACCACCCATTCACTCCTACTCTACTCTTTCAGTGAATACTAAAAGTGGCATGAGAATGAAGCAGCGTGAAAAACACAGGAACTCTTAGGTATTCATGGGTTAACCAGCAAATTGTCCTTTACTTGATTTTGCCTAATTACTAAATAATAACTCCTGATATAACTCCAGATCCTTCATGAGGCCGGAGTGAGTGAACAGGAGCAGAGACAGCTGCTGGGATATTTATATCCCCTCTCAAAATACAGCATGCAGTGAGACAGTGAGACAGCTGAGGTTATAACACACAGCTTCAAACAACGGGTCAGTGCGTGAATATGAGCTTTACGCTATTAAACACAGACCCATAAATAAATAAATAAATATATAAATAAATAAAATAAAATAAATAACTGGAAACAAATTTAGAAAAGAGCCATTTCAATAAATAAATAATAATAATATCTTAATAACGTTTAGCCATGTCTGCTTACTTACTCAAATCTTTAAAAGTGCAGGTAAACAAAACGAATCCAGATTCTTATAGTAAAGTGTGCCCTTCATTAACAGTGAAATAAAACAGGTCTTACCTGTTGGAGATGTTCATTGTTTGCGGTCACTCACGCGCTCACAGATGCAATGAGACTGAACGGGTGTCTACAGTCACAGGACATCAGCAAACTTCTGACCGGTGGTGTTTACAAAAAGGGCGACGTCCTGTAATAATCACATGGACCATTCTCAAAAAAATACAAATAAATAAATAAAAACATTTCGGAAATTTCCAATAAATAATAAATAATAAACAGTATAAATAAACAAACATTTATTTGTTTGTTTGTTGTGTTGAGTAGCATTTGGCAGCAATGGATAATTAATAAATAATATATACAAATAAATACAGACACATTTTTTATTTGTTTATATAAATGTATTTATTAAAGGGGGCTTTTTTTGTAAAAAAAAGGCCTTTTTTTTAAATTTTTTTTTTTTTTTTTTTTTTTTTCAAAGGGGGGGGGGGCCTTACCATATCAAAAAATAATAATCACGGAAGTGAAACTAAAACATTACAGATAGTTAAGGCACAAGAGTGACTCAGGAATCAAATAGAAAAATGAATGATAGTGAATATTATTAATAAGCTATGTAATATAAATAGTTTTTAAGAGCGAAAAAAAAGGAGAAGGTCATGGCCAGGTTTCGGCACGTAGGGGCGCGAAATATTCACGAACTTGTGTTGCAAAAATCAACTGTTTTAGATGAAACATTTATTTCTTAAATAATTATTAAACTGTAACAGCAAGGGACACTTTTTTCATGTGGTGATTTCACTGGGAAATGCATTTAGCTGGTTTATAAGTGAATGAAAGCAAGGGTCTCTGTGAATCTACTCATCCTCCTGCTGTGTCTCCAGCAGACCCTGAAAGTAAATATAAAATGCATTGCAGTAACTGGGGGCTTTGTTTGGGCTGGACTGGACCTGCTCGGGTTTCTGGGAGCTGAAGGGATTCGGTCCGGTGTCTTTAACCTCCATCTCAAGCTCTATAGCATCTGCAGGGACATGGAGTCGCGGTTCACTGCAACACAGAGACCACACAGGAATGACGCACTGGAGGAGTGAACCAATGATCCTGGAGCCTGTGATTGTGTATGTCTGCCAGGGTTGGGCAAAAAGTTTCAAATGCAATAAATAAATAAATAAAATTAGAATTTGTTGTCCACACCCCATGGAAATTTGAAGTGAAATTTGTGCATTTCAAGGCATACATTTTTAATGCATTCTGTAGGAATCAACCACACATTGCATTGCTGTTGAATGATGAATACACAGTAAAATATAATAATATAGATATATATATCTATAATTCGAGTGGGTGGTAAGTAAAATATAATATAATGAATATACACACATAGGTAAATTAATATACATACATATACACCGACACACACACACAACAACACACACACACAAAGAACATATATAAATAAAAAAAAATACAATTATGTTACACATACAAATAAATTATTAAATACAAATAATAATAATAAACAAAATTAATATCAAAAATATAAATAATTTAAATGTAGTAAAATATGAAAAATATAAAAAGCTAATAAATATACATTGCACATTCGTATAATTATATATATATATATAGATATATAATATACGTAGTCAAACATTTGAAAGTGGTCAAAACCTTTCATCAAAGTGTCCTAAACACCAAAATGTGTCTTGTCTTAGGCAACTTTGATGACTTTTTTGATTCCAATACAAATGTTGACTATATAATACATATATACACCACACACAAAAACACTAGAAGACAGACACACACACCACACACCCACACTAGCAAGAGACTCATTAATTTGTGAACCGTTTTTTGTGCAAAGTAATTTTACCAAAGACTATGAAAAAAAATCTTCTTTATAGATATGATAACATGAAATAAAAAAATCGAATACACACTGTTGGAAGGCGGTCATTTGAATTATACATTTTCACTTGCTAATTTATCGCTTTGTAGATCCTTTGTTATTTGATCCGAGTAATTTATTAAATTCTTTTATTAGATCACAAATGTCTTCGTGACAATTGCTCACTAAGTACTTAACTAGACATGTGCCTTAAGGTTTTGTGCAAATATTTCATGACAGTTAAAATGTCATTCTAGTATACAAATAACATAAATAATTGTTATAAAAAGTGTGAAAGAAGTCTCTTCTGATCACCAAGGCTGCATTCATCTGACCAAAAAAAAGAGAATGCAAATAACTAAAATAACTTATTTCTATTTGACTATATTTTAGGATGTAATTTATTTCTGTGATGCGCAGCTGAATTTCCAGCATCATTCCTCCGGTCTTCAGTGTCACATGATCTTCAGAAATCATTCTAATATGCTGCTTTGCTGCTCAAGAAACATTTCTGATTATTATCAATGTTGAAAACCGTGGTGCTGCACAATAATTTTGGGAAAATGTTGATACTTTTTCAGGATTGTTTGATTGAAGTTCAAAAGAACAGAATTTATTTGAAATAGAACGGTTTGTAACATTATAAATATCTTTACTGTCACTTGTGATGAATTTAATGCATCCATGCTCAATTAAAGTGTATTTTTTGGGGTTGATGGGTTTAGAGGGCATAAAGAATAAACTTTATTTGTCCCCAAAAGGACATTTGTCTTGGGCAAAGTGCTACAGTGTTGCTCTGAACAGACAATAATGATAAATAAAACAATTAAAAAACATACATTAAAATATAAGTATAAAATGTAAAATATGTACAGTGCAAAACACAGTAAAGTGCTAATATGCTCTAGGTGCGTTGTTTTTGGTAGAATTCAGCATTGTGAACAAATGAAAACTTCAGTCTATTAGTTTTACACATTGGCATTCTTAGTCTTGTATAGCTCAAAATATCATCATAACTTTCACATCTGACTGACGCATCAACTAATTCCACAGTTACAGATACAATTGTGAATCCTCAACATTAAAGCATCAAAGCAAATACTCATATAGAGACACAATCTGAACAAACATGATAAATGTGATCCAATATCAGACACTCACAAAGCAAACCATCAGTCTTTAAAAGCATAAAAGTGAAAGAAGGCCACAGACAGAGAACGAAAGACAGAAATAAAAGAGAATAGGTCGGTTTTATCATCTAAAACACTCAAAGCAGATGACTGGAATATTATTTCTAATACATTTCAACCTTCACACTCAGGTCAGAGAAACCCTACAAACTAACAGAAACTGATCACTGCAGAAAAATAATTTGAATACAAATATGAAAGCTTGAAAAACAATACTCACAGTGAAACAGCAATCTGTAAATTAAAAAATGAAAATCCAGATCCAGTCCCAGTGTGCTGGTTCAGCTCCTCAGTAACTCCACCTCTTTGTCATGCACTCATCCCTCGCTCCTTTATTGGGACGAGGGGAGAGACTGACATTCGTCCAGGTCCAGGTCTCTATTTACATAGATGTCTACTGGAATTTGCTATCACATATTAAATGCATTTCTATGATCAAAGCATTGGGTCACTCAGGAAACAGTGAGATATAATTACATAAAATATAAAAAATTGTTTGGTGTGAATATATTATATCTAAATATATAATTTATTGATCATGACTGATGTATGAAATTTCATTATTAGGAAAAAAGTGACAGGTAATTATAGAAAGTGTATATAATATATAATATATATATAATATATTATATATATAATTATATACCATTTCTAAAACATTTATATATATGAATTTAATTACGGCACAATTTAGGGCATTTTTAAATACTATATAACTTAACAAACTTACAGTACCAACTACATGTAAAATTTATTCTTTTGAATTATACAAAACAGAGCGAATTATCTATATATCTAAGATATATTTTTTTGTTTCTGTTGTATATAGTTGTATTTTTTGTTTCAATCAATATCAACCCAAAAAATACACTTTAATGAGCATGGAGCATTTAAATTGATCAAAAGTTACGTAAAACATTTATCATGTTACCAAACAGTTCTATTTCAATAAATGCGTTCTTGTAAATTCAATCAAACAAATCTGAAAAAGATCAGTTTCCCAAATAAATTTGGCAGCACCACAGTGTTCAACACTGATAACAATACGACATGTTTCTTGAGCAGCAAATCAGCATATCTACTGATTTTTGAAGATCATGTGACACTGAAGACTGGCGAAATGATGCTGAAAAATAAAGCTGCATCATACACAGGAAAATACATTACAGTTAACATATTACAGGTCCAAAAAAAACAAAAAAAATAGAAAAAAGTTTATTTTAATCGTAATAATTTTCAAAAATTGTACTGTTTTTACTTTATTTTTATATATATATATACATATATATAAAAAACAGCTATATTTCATTGATTATATAGTAAGTGTAAAAAAAACATTAACCCTATATTTTGCAATTGAGATTAAAACAAACTTTCGCTAATTCAGAGTAAACGCAAAATTGACAATACATTAAAAACAATGTATTGTAATGAGCAAATTTTTGGAACAAAAAGGTGCAAATATTGTTTTACATTCCCAATACATAAAGAGGTAAAATGCACTCATATTTGCTAGTTAAAGACGCGGTTAAATCAATTTTGCTTTGACCCTGTAACATGAATGCAACAGGATCGACATAAAGCACATTCAGAAAAATTGTCAGGATTGGCGCTCTAAAACTGAGTGATACCACCTGCATTTACTAAATTATCCATTCAAATCATAAGAGCACTTTAAACTTACTGCAATGTGGAAAGAAAGAAAGAAAGAAGTTTCCTGAGAGTGTCCATTTAAATATCTGATTGCTGAACTCCTTACAGAAGATCAATGTAATAACCAGTTTGAGAATAATGAACATATAGGTCAATAAAAAACTACCTAAAATCAATATAATTTAAAATACACATAATATAACTATACTAACATTGAAGAAAAATGATACACTTCACCTTTAAGAAACAAAGCAAAGAATTAAACAAGTCAGCAGCTCACGCTCCTTCATTAAAAAAAAAAGAAAAAAAATCTTTATTTGTCATTTGGTCCGACAGAACCTGAGATTGCAAATGAACTGTACAGATTTTAAAATTATATCATTTTTTGTTTTTGTCAAAGAATCAATAAAATATTCTACATATTATACTCCTGGCCGACAGAGATCTGTATAATTACAGCGAGTACTTCTGATGGGATTGTGCAGAGGGGAACAGCGCTGTACACTTTACAAAAGAAAGACAAACGTGTGTGTGTGTGTGTGTGTGTGTGTGTGTGACGTCACATGATCAGACCGACACACACCAACAGAGGGAGATACTGACCAACACAAGAAAACACAGGGAGACGCTCAGTGCACAAATAAAGTCCAACACACATGATCAACCTCTCGCTCAGCAGCTTCTCTTGTGCTTCTTTACTAAAACACAACAGAAATAAATTAAAAGATGGTTCCCACATGCATCTTCAAACACATAAACCCCTCACGGCCGGTGAATTACCACACACGGCTTTCCACTAAAATCAAGTATCGCCATTCGTCGTTACATTACCCATGATACAGAACATGTGAGCACAGAGCAGGCTGCTGATTGGCTGTCAGAACGACATTAAACCTAAATCTCACAAAACATGTCGAGAACGTGGCACATTTCACCCTATGATCAGGAAGAATAAAGATATAGTTTGCTTAAGGAAATTAAACCTGTATTTTGGGCCTTTAAGATTTCCTGGATTGTGACAATTACACACAATTTTACCCCAAATCCAGAAATTAAAAAAAAAAATGCATTCAGAAATTTGGAAAAAACTCTGATATAATATTAAAGTCTAATTATATTTAAAAAATATATATATAACATAGCAAATTTGTTGTACTGCCTAAATGTGTTTATACAACGTATTTTTATTTTTTTTACTTTAATAAATACAGAAAATACTTATCACGTAATAAGAATGAAGTGAAGATAATCCTAAATAACAAACAGTAAAAAGTAAAAATTAAACGTCCAGAAGATATAAGAATATTTTGAATTTGAGGGGAAATTAAACAACTGTAATTGAAAACCGAAATAATACTAATAAAATATTAATTGTAATTATTTTTGGTTTATATTTAAACTGTAAGTCCAGGAGTTCTTACCAGTAATGTGATAGGAGGGAAAAATGTGATTTATGTCTGGACAAATCGAATATATTGAAAACTGGAGTTAGAAAATAATAATATGGTCCCCAAACATCAGGCTCAATTGGGCCTTTTTTCAACATATTTCCCCTTTTACTAGGTGACTTTTAAAGCGGAGAGTTCCGGTCCTTGATTGTGATTGGCTGAGCCGCGTTCGAAGCTTTTGTAAATTACTCTACAAACACACACTTTTGTTTACGTTTGTCTGTTGCTCGGCAACCACTTTGTTGGAACCACAAAGGTTTATGAGGGCTACATTGTTTGGTGGAAGAAACGTTTTATTAATATCACCATCTTTTGTGAAACCGTAATACGTATATGGAAACCGCTTTATTAAAGCAATTTTTGATTTTATAACAGCTAAGAGGTTTTTCTACCAATGCCCTTTAGCCTCTTATAAAGTCACTGTAAACCACGCTGGGGGTTATTCTTTAATAATCCATGTGAAAATATGTTGGTGAGATTTTCCGTTCTGACCTGACAGCATTGTAAAAGAAACGGGAAAGTACAGTCGTGTGACCGGAGACGTGCAGCGGACTCCAGGATGGATGTGAATGAAGCTCATCATGTTCTTGCGCAGAGCGAGTGGGTTTGCAGTGGGCGGGGCTTGGCCTCCGCAAGCAGACGTGTGATTGTCGCATCAGTAGTGCCACCCAGACCTCGTCAGTGCAGGCGTGTTTGTGTCATCATTCACGGGCCTGAACTGGTCTATGCCGTTTCATGAAGAGAGAGTGTGTCTATGTGTGTGTGTGTGGTGTTGAGCCGTTTTTGTGTCAAAAGCGGCCGACGGCCTGTGCAGTCCGTCAGTGTCTGGCGTGAGCTGGGGCGAGTGTGTGGCTTTACTAGACGTCCAGTCGCCCAGAGATGCCTGTGCTGCTTTCCTATGGGCCAGTCTGTGTGTGATGGAGAATCCGGCGTTCCCCTCCAGCTGGGACAGGACCACCAGCACCTGCCTGCAACACGTGAGCGAATACATGCGTGTTAATGCATCACACCGCTGCTCTGTTAGGGAAAACCTACATAGAAAGCACTTTTTAGGCAAGCATGAAGACTTTCAAAAAGGTGAGCAGCAACATTTTAAAGCATTCAATTATACTTTCTTTACCAAATTGTCAATCCTAAAATGCACTGCAATGCTCTCACTGAAAAAAATCATTAATCCAAGATGGTGGATAACCAGAGAAATTCATATTATAAATATATCTTTCACTCAGTGGTGACAAGTACAAAAATATGGACTAAATACAGATACACAAATTGGAATAAATAATAAAGTAATATTATAAAATATATTTATTTACTGCTAACACCAGTCAAATGAAAGTCAACTGTGAGTCGAAAGGGAAAATGTGCTTAATGCTATAAAAACTCAATATAATAATATAATAATCCTAAAAAACAGGGTGAGTTTGTTTTGTTAAAGAGTTTTTTTATAAGAAATTACAATCATAAACTTATATTAAATGTTGGAGAAAGTATGCAAAAAATTAGAATGAATACAGATAAAATAACGGGAGGGGGAATTATATATCGATCTATATTTGTTTTTTTTTTTTGACTATGTACGTCATATTTATATATATTATATTGTATGTATGTATGCCTCAAAGTTGTCAAAAAAACATTTTTTTTTGCATATTAAAATTTAGCTAGATGACTTTATACACTACTTTTAGTTTTTTGTTTGAATTAATCTTCGTTAATTATTTTAATAAATGAGTTTTCCTCATCTTTTTAAATGAATAATTGTGTTAAAACGGCATAAGCAGCACTGTTAGGGTTGATAGGGCATGTGAATGAGTGGAGTGTGATTCAGCTATGAATACCTCCGAGGTGAAATTGTCAAGCGGCTCTGGGTGTGAACAAACCTTAAGTAAAACCCTTCAGGCTCTAACAGGAATATCATTCACAATCACACGGCGGGTTTCCATCTGGAGCCGGAGGAACAACGGCCTGCTCTTGTTCCCGCTGCTGTCAGACGCTTCAGGAGATGAGTTTACCTGTGCAGCGGCGGCACGCTGTCGATGGTCTTCAGGCTGCCGCGGGTCGACACCACATTGAAGCTGTCGGTACAGTCACATGACACATGGAGGTAGTACTTCGGGTGACGGTTCTCCACGACGACGATGAGCCCCGCCCACCCGTGAGTCAGGTAGTAGCATGTCATTCCTTCCCGACCCTGAAAAACACACGAGATCAATAAATCACATCATAAAACCGCCATCCTTGTTGTTTGCATCCTTAATTATTATGGACCTTTTCCACATTTCTGGGTTTCTCCGAAGCGGAAGTCATCGTAGTTGATTGTAGTGAATGGGAAATGACATCAAATACTTTTTTTCCCTTCATTCCCATTCACTCAAATAGCAAAAGAAAAACCCCATGATAATGTTTTCACAACTTTTGAAAAGAGGAAAAAAATAGAGAGAGATTGACAGCGGCAGTCAGAAGAGAAAACAAAGTCAAATTTACCTTCACTCCTACAGACGCTTTTGTAATTTGATGCAAAGGTAATATAATACAAAGCGTTTTAAATGTACATACATTTTTAAAAATAAGAATATATAAAATCCATCAGCATCAACCAGTTGTGAATAAAATTCCAACCAAAAAAAAAAAAAAAAAAAAAAAAAAATCTATAATATACTATATATATATATATATATATATAAAACATATATACACTACATATAGATATAACTATTATATAATCATAAATAAGTATTGCATATGTACCTCGATAGTATGACCACATCTACACCATCTTGTGATCAATACCTATATATTTAGATTATATTCTAACAAATGTATTATATTACTATATCACAAATGAATTTATTATTCATATAATTATATATGTTAAATTATATAAATTATATTAAAACTTATAGATAACTTTGTAAACATAACTTTGTTAATCATATATGTTATTATTAATAATATATTGCAACTAAATTGAGTATGACTATATAATAAAATTATATTTTAATAAATATATATATATGATCCTGTTATTCAGGAATTATTCAGTAATTAATTCCTATTATTAAAAAAGTTTGAAATGACAACATCTCAATAGATTACATGAATTCCCGTCTTTCCCTCATATAGCCATTTTATTCATCATAGCATTCTCACAAATTAAAAGCCATACATATAGTTACATATTCATCTAGATGCATTAGAGAAATGATTCTGAAAGTTCTTCATGCGGTGGGTGTGAGTGTGTTGCAGTACCTCATGTCTCTCTCCCTTGTTCTCCGTCAGCAGGATGATGGCGTCGGCGAGTGTGGTGGATGTGGCCTCCACCTGCTCCACCATCACCTGTCTGGAGCTGTAGATGGCCAAGATGTACCCTGGGAAATCCTGACTGGGTCTGCGAGCGTTGGTGGGGCTGGAGACTGCAAACACACACAAACGTGCTTTCTAAATCTCATGCAAAATGAGTCCTGCTTACTCTCCAGAGTGCGTTTAGTAAGCAATAAGGTACGAGAGGCCTGTATTGTGAACAGGTCACGGTTGAAGGGCGTTGTTCGGCACGACGCGAAACCCTTCAGCCATGACTTACTCTCGAGGCATGCCTCGAGTGCCTTATTGCTTTTAGGAAACGGCTATCACACAAAACAACTATTAAAGCCAAAAATATATGCATTGATTTGTTAAGTAAATTCATTAAATTCTATCCTTCCACTAAAAAAAGTCCCTGACAGTGACAGTAAACGGCAAGAGAATGTTCTGATGTAACAAGCCTCATCTTATGAAGCTCAAATAAAAAAAGAGAACAGGAACTGTTCTCATCTCACTTTTTAAACACCATATATGATCTTTTCTCACATACACACGCATACATCTGCTTATCTCTCAACATGAGAAAACGTCTGTTTTCCAGTTTAAAACAGAACGATTCGCGGCACAGTGCGAGATTGCAAGCGTCATTAAAGTCTAAATTCATACAGTACCATATCTAATAAATACAGTATAAAATTCCCTCCACACTTGTGTAAACTGCAGGCTTCCACACAGACACACGCTTATCAATGTTTCTGCCATACGAGAAGAGTTTCTTTAACGGAGGGTTAAAGGTGAATGATGCAACATAAGGCCGCTCATAATTCATCACGTAAATAACAAACAATTAATTTTGCTGAAATACATGACACCGTTCTGGCGCTATATTGATTGTTTATGTTGCTGCAGTGATACACAGAACCGCTGGTGCTTTATCGTGAATATAAAACAGCTGCTGACCAATCAGAATCAAGGACTGGACTGTATTGACGCGCCCCCCTTAGTTACAGTTGCTACGTCCGACAAACCATGGCGCTCTCACGCCACACATCATGTTCTCACGCAGTGAAAAATACATCGCGGAGCAAAGAGGAAACTGAAAACTGAGACAGAGCAGGTTACTTTGGGTATGAAACAGTCTCAGCTTTCAAAATTTTGTCTATTTTTTTTTTAAATTCAAGTGAATAGGATTTTGTGGCTCTTTAATGTGTGGTGACAGATCGCTGTAGCGCCTCAGTTCTCATCATCTCTTCCTCTTTACTAGTTATAGCACAAAATAAACATGAATGAACATCAGAATGGATCTTGTTTCAAACACACGCGAAGGGTTAATCAAGCGTGTGTTTGTGTACCTGGTGTTGAGGCGCCCGTCAGGTCCATCTGCCAGTGGTTGAAGGCACAGCAGACCACCGCGTACTCTCCCGGCTCCAGCATCACATCACATCCTACAAACTTCTTCACCGCGCGCTTGCTGTGTGCCAGCAGACGTCCCAGGACCAGCCTATTCCCGTTACCGAACGAGGCCCGGAAGACCATGATGCACAGATCCAACAGGTGACTGTCGGCCGTGTCTGAACGCCTGGAGCAATGGCACAGAATTGATGTTGTTGTTGTTTTATGGTTAATATTTCATGCCTCATTCTTTATTTATTTTGCTGTTATTTACCTGCTGCCCTCCTGGAAGAGGGCGAACTCCAGCGCGGTTCTCTCCAGGACCGTGAGGGCGGTTACAGTCACCGGTTTACTCGCCCGGCAGGGCAAGCAGCCCTGCAGACGAACTTCCTGCCAATCAGGATGAATCTTGCAGATATCCACCGAATCAAAGTACCTGCACGCACAAGATTAAATACGTTTTTTCCTGTTGCAGTTATTTAACTAGAATTAATGATAGACTGATATGTCGGTCAGATGGATGATTGTGTATTTTGGCCAATTTGAACATCAGTTGATAACAATACCCAATTGGAATTACTTGAATTAATTTTTAAATAAATATAATTATTTTGTCATTTACAACCATTAGTGAATATGAATAAAAGATCAAACTTTTTCTTTTTTTTCAAATTTAGATCTCATTTGCTATTATTAAATATATCTTAATTAATATTGTTAACAAAAATTGTGTAAAATGTCTTTAATATGGTTACATAGAACTATATAAATTTTTTGTAAATATATATCTAATAAATAAGTGAATTGTAATGTAATGTTTGTAAGAAATATGGTGTAAATAAGTCATTTTAAAAAATGTATGTAGATATTGTTTGTATTTATTATGGATTTAACAAATGTAATACATTTGTAATAAATATGATGTAAAATAAGTCTTTTTTTGTTTTTAAATGTATGTAGATCTCATTTGGCATCACTAATACATACAATTAAAATGTTAAGAATTTTTTAAAATTTTCAGGTAAAATGGTCTTTCATGTCATTAAATAATGTTTAGATATAATATAAAATGAATTCATTTTAATATAATGATATTAAATAGAAGTTATGTACTTTTTTATTTTTTAAAGCTTTAATATTTTTATTAATGGTGTAAACTGTATATATAATTTCATATATATTTTTTAATAAATAAGTTGTAAATATGTCTTGTTTTTCTAAGTTCGTCTCATTTGCTCATATATATAAAGTAATAAAAAAAACAACAAAAGAATTTGTATATAATACATAATTATAATAAAAATAATATACAGCACATTTACATACATTTGTCAATTTAAGCGATATCTTGCATCATTAAATAATGTTTCTAGAATTTAAAATGAATTCATTTGAATATATTATTTAAACAGGGAATTTTTCAGAAAACCGCACAATTGTTTCTATTTTAAAATGGTGTGAATGTGTTTATGTAGATATCACTTCCATCATTAATACTATGCATATAAAGTCATTAGAATTGAATATAATAATTTTTAGTTAAATATGGCGTACTCTAATTTTTCTCCAAGTTTATAGATCTAATACTAATATATGTATAATAAAAAAACATCACATCACTTCTGAAAGACTTCTGTCCACTAACGAGGTGCTCTTTATTTATGGAAAGCTCTGATGAAGCTCATCTCAGATTAAAGGTCAATTTAACACAGATGAAGCACTTAATGACTCACTTAATGAAGTCTCCGTATTCTATCCAGAAGACGCCTTCGCTGCTGCCGTGAGCCATGAGCTCGTGACGCAGGTGCTGCGGCCAGTCGGCCCACTCGTCTGACCACGAGCCGTTCCAGGAGAACCGGCCCCAGGGGTTCCTCAACCGCAGCAGCCTGAACACAAAAGCCGCCGTCCTTTACCAGAACCGCTCAAGATTTACAGCTCTGGCCTGCTTTTATTGTTCTGTCACAATGAGTGCACGCGTCACTCACGATTCAAAAACAACCCACCTCCTCATGCATGCCATCATATGACCTCAGAAAACATCTATGGACTACTTTTTTGTTCTTTGCATGACAGCATGAATCATCTTCATTATATGCAATGCAGCAGGTGTGTAACAGTACACAAAAATGACGGGTCGGTTTTGAAGTCACGGTTCGGTAACGGCAACTAAACATCATTTACATTACATTTAGACATTTAGCAGACGCGTTTATCCAAAGCGACTTACAGATGAAGACAATAGAAGCAATCAAAATCAACATCAAACTGCTTCTTTTTTACTTTTTCATTAAACAGTGGTTTACCGAACAAATTGTGGCTCTGTCTTTAAATAAATTCGATAAAAATAAAAAAAATCTATCTCTGCTAATATTGTAAATTACATAGGAGCCGTATAACTTGCATATTACTATAATATTAAAAGTTACAATTAACAAAGAAATCCAAACTATTAAATTCAATTGCTATTTATTTTTAGATATAATAATCAGCACTGAAATAAAAAAATGTTTATGCAAAATGCAAATGTAAATTACACATAAGGCAGTTTCTTACATTAATTTATAAATCTAGAAAATTATGTTTCTACTCCAGTGTGTTGTTGAAATATACTCATAACTTGTTTTAATGACAGTTACGTTAACAGGTTAAATAAATATATTGAATATATAGGCTAATATAGTGCATATATTTAGCAAATGAGCTAAATGTAATGCTACGTGATACGGTTTACAAGCCGTTTTAATGACATCTTTTCACAGTTGAAACACGTGATTGATTTGTCGTGAAACATTAAAGTGTCAAAACAGCATTTAAAGCTTGAACTTCCTGATAAAACGGACAGAATATGAAAGATGAGACTTTGTTTCTTGTTGAAAGTCACTAAACACAAAGCTTACGGTTATATTATAATATCTAATGAAGTTTTATTCACTGAAAGAGCATAGACTAAATAATCGATCTTGGGATTTAAGAATCGGTATTGTTTTGTTAAAATGAGGATATATAAAACTAGAAGCTTCAAATGAACTTCTGAATACGCAGTGGTTAAAACAACACTGTGTAAGACCCGTACGGTACGTGTAACATCACACCCCTAAAAACAGTGATCTTTTGTGTCGTATGGGTGAAGAAACTCTGTTTTGACAGCATGCATGCTGTGAACGTGTCTGACCTGTAGCCCTGAACATCCCTGACGTCCAGTATGGAGTAGGCATGTCGTGGGCGGAGCCCCAGAGATTCATATACAGCATCATCCACCTTCATGTTCCCGCCACCACAGGACGCCCCCATCAGAAAGCTGAGACACACACAGACAACGATCACAAACCCAAACCTCATAACTCACTTCACAGTTACACCAGTGTAGAACAGAGGTGTTTTAGTATCACATTTTTTATTAATTGTAGTTATTTTAGTTGTAGTTGTTTTAGTAGAGAAACTGACTACTTTGGGCAACTAACTGAAATAAATACACAACCTATATTATATATATATTATATATACTATATATATCTATATAATTATATTATTAATAGATATATATATATAATATAAACTATTTGATCTCAGTTAAAGTTTTTTTTAAATTCCAAGTAAAAAGTTTTTTTTAAAAAAAAAATGGTTTGAATTTTTGTTTTTTTTTTTAGTTAACAGTAATACCATACTGTATATATCCTGGTATATAAATACCATATGAATATTCAAATTTTAAAAATAACACTTCGTAGCACAGATAATTCAAAATTCAACATTTTAATCTTGTATATTCATAATTTTTTTAGCGGTTTATTTTATATTAATTTTTGAATATTTTATTTTTTAAATTTTGGTTTATAAACAATAAACAAAACAGAAATAACTACACCAGAATCACAAATAAACAGACAGATAGAAAATAAACAAACAAATATTTTAGTTGAAACAGGTTATCTTAGTTTAAATATAGCAATTACTTTATATAAAATGATTACAACAACTTTTAAATAATGGCTGAAAATATCCAACAATGTGTCTTTTAGATATAATATTTATTGTAAATTCTACAATAATGATTATAGACCATGTTTACAAATAATATAATTATCAATCATTAGCAATATAATTTGCTTTATTCAGCTGATACTGTATGTATAACTAATGCTCTGATCAGGATTTTTGGAGCCGATCACAGGAAGCAGTATCTATCGATACGATCAATGAAGCCTTTTTGAAGCCTTCTTTTTATCATGTAGAATTATTTATAGTGATGCTCCAATCAGGATTTTTACAGACGTTCATCAAACTTCCCAAAGCAATTATCAGCCGATAGCGATCAGTAGCCGATCAATCGGAGCACCCCTACTAGTATGTGGACATTAATTGTCCTGTAATTGCCAAGTAGCCTAGAATACTTTGTAAGACACCATCTAATTTGTATTTATTATTTTTTAAATTAATTTATTGTCTTTTTTCCTTCATTATAAAGGACAAAAGACACCTTGTCTTCTTATAATGTGCCTTGAAATTAGCGAGTCCAGAGCACAGTGAATACATTTCAGGGCTCAAATTACAGGACAATTAATTGAATAATCTGGAGTGTGTCGCCGTACCCGGCCTCTTTGGAGCTGAGCATTTTGGCCCATATGAGGTCCGTGTCGATGGGCTCTTCCCGTGGGTTGGTTGAGCTGACCTGCAGCATCAGACTTTCACAGGGGGCGCCAGTGAGCGTCGCCAAACCCTCAATGGCACGACCGGCCTGCAGCGCAAAATACGACCCGTGCAGCTTCGCAAGAGCCTTTTCTATCAGCGCAACCCACAGCTGCCTCCGCTGAGCCTGTCCCAGAGAAAAACACCGAAAAAAGAGAGAGGGATTCAAAAAAGATTAATACAAGCCCTTAGCAGGAAGTAATGTTTGCAGCAAAAGTATCATTTCCAAAAATACAATTTAGAATCTTTAACATTTTTTTCATACGCTACTTTATAATAAAACGCCAAAAATATTTAAACTGTTTTATTTAATATAATTACATTCAATATATTTAATCATAACAATAACATTTTAATGCTAATCATAGTATATTAAAATTGTAATATAAAATATATTAAAAATATATGAACATTTTATACAATTAATGTAGTAATAATACTATATATTTTCCATTCATTTAAAATTCAAATCTTTACAAGTTTTAAAACACTTTTCACTTATCTTAAATACTCTTTAAAAATACTTTTCACTAACTTTTTCATAATTTCCAGAACCGCTCTAAAAACATTTACTATTAGAATTATTTTTTAATTTACTTAAAAATAAAATTTTATTAAATAATTTGGCACTACATACAGATTGTTTAGTAGGTAAAAATGTGCATTCTTTATTTAAAAAAAAAACAAAAAAAAATATCTTCATTAAAGTTAATTCATTTAAATAAGTTTTCATTTAAAAAAAAAATAATTGGCCCATCATTAAATATGTACATAAATAAAATTAAGTCACAATTTAAATAGATATTTATTAAATATGGTGTAAAATATATCTTTAATTTGCTTTTCAGATAAATGTAGATTTGATTTGTGATCAATAAACAATATGTATGCATCCAAACTATTTGCTGTTACAATTAACTTCAATTAATTTATCACTCCCTCTGGTTGTCATGTAGGTAAAAATGTGCAATTATTTACACTGGATGACAATATTTGAAACTGCTCAGTGATCGCAGTTATTTCAAATCATCATGATCAGTCTATCAATTGCAAGCTTGTAAGCTTGTAAAATCAGTCCTTATAAACAAACTCAAGCTCAGCAACGAAAACCTGTGAGAATAGCAGAAATCCGTATTCGTCGCAGGGCAGCATGTCGTCCACCAGAACCGTCGTCCACGTCCCGTCCTTACAGAGCCGCACCTGATACGCTCCCTCCTGGCATATGGTTCTGGTGATCATTACACGCTCCACCAACTCGGGCCGCTCTGCTAGGACCGCGAGAGCGCTTAAAAACCTGTGAAACAAGCGACACAGCGCCAACATTTCACTCCTACATCACTAAACTACACTGGGGCTGAAATGATTCTGAGCGCAGCAAAACAGCTAAACTGGACACCACTTGAGGTCATGTGACAAAAAATTGTGTTTAAAGGGATAGTTCACCCAAAAATGAAAATGTTGTCATTAATTACTCACCCTCATGTCATTCCAAACCCGTAAGACCTTCGTTCATCTTGAGCAAAAGAAAAAAAAAAAACGACTTTATTCAACAATTCGTCTCCTCCGCATCACCCTAGCGCCATTTTGGAGAGTATCCACTGAACGTAAATTGCGTATGCTGTTTTGTGTCAGCTGCGCCATGCGGATATGTCGTTTACGCTTTGATTTGAATGAAAACAATGTATCCGCGTGGCGCAGTTTTTTTTTTTTTCTTTGCACACAAAAAGTATTGTATACTTGTAGCTTCATAAAATTAAGCTTGAACCCCTGATGTCACATGGATTATTTTACAGATGTCCTTGCTATGTTTCTGGACCTTGATCGTGGTAGTTACCTTGCTGTCTATGGGAGGGTCAGAGAGCCCTCAGATTCCATCATTAATTTGTGTTCCGAAGATGAACGAAGGTCTTACGGGTTTGGAACGACATGAGGGTGAGTAATTAATGACAAAATTTTAATTTTTGGGTGAACTAACCCTTTAAATACATAATCAGTGTTGGGGAAAGTTTCTTTTAAATGAAATCCATTACAATATTGCGGTACTCCATAAAAAGCTTATTTATTTTTTATAACAAAAAACTCACAAGTTGCGTTTTTGGCAACTGTAAAGGCCCTACTAGTTACTTGAAAAAGTAATCTCGTGTTACTTGTAATGCGTTACTCCCAACACTGTGCATATCACATACTGTTACACTTTATACTGAGCTGTAAGCAGTAAACTAGCACTCCACTCGAAAACTCAACCAGAGAGACGTGTTTCTCTTACCAGCAATTTCCCAGAAGGCCTTGCAGAATGTCAGAGGGGCGGGGCGTCCTGAACACGGACCACTTCACACCACGATCCTTAAAGTTATTGCAGTTAATCTCGTGAGGGCGGAGCCACTTTTTGATTCGCTGCTGGACGCTGTCGTTCTCGGGGAACCCGACCGAACGCGGACCGGGGGGGAAACTGTCATCCACGAAGTTCACCGCGTTCTACAACAAACACAAGATTTCAGTAAGATCATCGCACACAAATAAACCAGCATTTACCATTATTAAATAATACATTTATAACATATAAAATTGTACTATATTGTAACTAACATCATGACCTCGTACACCAATCACCGAACCTAAAAAAACGCTATGCTCACGAATCTCCCTTTGCGATAATTAACCAATGTATATAATATTCAAAACTTGTACACCCTGCAAATTTTATATAAATGGAATTAAAATCAGTGTATAAACATTATATAATTGTCATATTAAATATGTATATAATATAAAATATCTACAGTATTTATACAATATTTTTACGACATATTTTCGGTATGTAGATCTCGTTTTTTTTTTCATCATTTTAATATGTCATTTTCCATTCAAGAAATAAAGTATATATAAACATGAATTGCAATTTAATATAATATTTTATAAATAGGGTTAAAATGATATATAAATATAATAATTTATATAATATCTAGATATAACTGCAGCAGATATTCTGCAGGAACAATAAAGCTTCAAACATACATTCTCACGGACAGCAGCAGCTCATGCTACACTTGATTTTTTTTCTCGCTGGAAAAACACGTGTATGCCGGAGAAATAGGGGTCATTTTGACTCTGGGGAGCCGTTTAATCGCTGCTGCAACTGTTTCTAAAAATACGTCTCCCAAGTTGCGAGCGCAGACGGATGCAGATCGGAGGGGCTGCTGGGGAAATGCATGCAGACATGGAAGTGTGGTGACACTGAATGTCAACTTGTGTTTGAGATGTCTGAAATCCCATTTGCAAAGAGAAAGAGTCCTGGTATAACTATGCGATTATTGGTCACATTATTTTATTACATAACGGGCTGAAAAAATACATTTTGAATAGCTTAGACAGGTTCTAAACTTAGTTTGTGATGCATCATTTTCATTATGCAACTATTCTGAAGTGAGAACATCTGGGTCAAATCACAGCTGTGCTGAGACCTGAAATTAACATTCATCCTGGTTGATCTGATAACAGCTTTTAGATCAGATCTGATCAGAGCATCTTCAGGGATGCTTACGATCACATCTCATTTACAGTGTAAACACTAACACATCCTGACGTGCCCCAAAAACACTGAAGGACATTCTAGTCATGTAAAACGCACCAAAAAAACAAAAAGATGTACTTCATCTTAGAGAAAACCTGAGGATTCATATCATGTTGCATCGACCCTCCTGCGGAAATAACGCGTGTAGTCCGGAAACCACAGAACATGGAAAATCTCAAGAGGTCATTGGAGAAGCAAGTGAGACAAGGAGTGTGTTGGAGCAGCATCCAAATATATTTAACCTCTAAGATGATACTAACAATTCAATAATGTAGAGATCATAAGTTGGATCAAACTGTGGCTTATCTTGATTTCAACCTTTGGTTTGTACCATCACAGGTCTTTAAGAGGTGTTTGTCTGCACAAGGAGGAAACACAAAAGTCAATCTGATTTGAATATCAATCTCAAGGCTAAAATATAAAAATTAACCAGAGATATGGAAGACATACGTCAGAGATATCAAGGAGTTTCAAAGATCCTAGAATCATATCTGAAAGGAAAACTCCCGATTAAAGAAGATCTTTGAGAAGCTGCTGAAGTTGTATTTGCGAGTCCCAGAATTAAGGAAGCAGTTCAATTTAAAAGATGAAGTACTCCGCTTAGAGCGGTTTTAAGTGCAAATGATAAATCGCCTAAACACTTCTGTGTTCTTTTCTGAAACCTTTTATTGGATATGGAAAAAGATCAAGAACAAGAAGAACTTGAGAATTTGCATTTCAGCCCCGTCGGCAGTGAATCATTACACACTCGACTCACAAGAGCACACGGCCACTTACTTCTGCGGGACGCTCCTTAAACATCCCTTCTGTCTGAACAGAACATTGCTGTCAGCATCTCCTCAAACACAAAGTCTGAGCATTTCCCCCTCGATTAAGGTCAGAAATATATAAAATATTTAGCAGATATCATGCTCTGTGTGTTTCTGATACTGGCTCAGCTTAAAAACGGAGCTGCAGTTTGAAATGTCAACAGAATAGAGTAGCAGGATGTTTAGATAATGTAACATTAGTATTTAGGCGGGTCGTGTGTGTAATATAGAGATATATATTACAGTATAGTGTGAACACTACAAATGAGATCACTAGAGATGCACTGATGTATCAATCACAGACATTTAAACTGATACTAAAAACAGATGGTTCATTAATAATTAATAAAGTACATCTATTGTGTTGGATAAGGTCTATAATTTGGTTCTTGAGCAGCAAATCAGCATATTAGAATGATTTCCGAAGGATCACATGACACTGAAGACTGGAGTAATGATGCTGAAATTCAGCTTTACATCGCGGGAATAAATTACATTTTAAAACATATCGCAATAGAAAACTGTTATTTTAAATTGTAATAATATTTCACAATTTTACTGTATTTTTTGATCAAATAAATGCAGCCTTGGTGAGCAGAAGAGATTTCTTTAAAAAAAAAAATTAAAATGGTAAAGACTCCAAATCTCTTTGGATATCATGTAAAAAAAAAAGTAAAAAAATCTGTTAAAATAACTAAGGCGAGTTTTTTTAAATGAACATAAGGAAGATTTACATATTAATAATTTGAATTGAACTCTAAAATAACCCTAGCCTGTGAATGAACAACATTTATCTGCATATTTTTACACGGAAAACATCATTCCACTTTCAGGATTAAATTAAGTGGACAGCTTAAAAAAAAAAAAAAAACAAAAAAACGATTTGACCAATTATGTCAACATTTCTGTTAATGCAATTTATTTTAATATCATCGTATTGTCACTTAAGCTATGTATCATTCCCAGGACTTATTAATTTGTTCCACATTTTAGGAAAATTGAGGCCACTAACTTTTTTAGTTGAATAATGGTCACAATTTAACTCAATTAAAGTGACGGAACAAATTAATCACTAATTAGTCACTACCTAAAATGGGAGAACAAATTAATTAATTTTATTTAAAATGTGGCCACAAATTATGAAATCATTTTTTTCTGCATATCATATGCGGGTCTCCGTAGATTAGGTATTTGCCGGAATTGTTAAAGGGGGTCATATGATGCGATTTTCAAGTTTTTACTTTCTCGTTGGAGTGTTACAAGCTCTTTGTGCATAAAGAAGATCTGTGAAGTTGCAAAGACTAAAGTCTCAAATCCAAAGAGATATTCTTTATCAAAGTTAAGACTCTGCCACGCCCCCCTAAAATGGCTCGTTCTAACACGCCCCCACATATCTACATCACTATGAGAAAATATTAGCATATGCCGCCCAAATGTGCACGCAAGAAGAAGGTGTGGTTTCAGTAACCGCAGTTAGAGTTGAAGCAGCATGTCAGGGAGACGCACTGTGTTTCAGTGCGAAAGCAAAAGCAAAAGCACTTTATTTGGCCTTCCGAAAGTAGATGCATTTAGGAATTTTTAAGATCACTTACAACCAGAAACAGCAATGCCTTTTATGGACGACCGTTTCGTGAACCTAGGGGAGGAGGTAATTCTGACTTTGCTATGACAATCTGGCGCTTATGAATCAGCTACTGTTTTGATATTAGTTTAAGTATTTGCTATTGACTGTTCAAATGCGGAGTTTTGCGCATCGTGTGTGTGTGTGTGTGCGAGAGAGAGAGAGACACATCACAGTGGAGTCAGCTGTCTTAACCGTGGCTTGTGTACTGCACACATACCAGCTTCATCACTGTGTCTGTCACGCGGCTCTGTTCCCCTTTCGGGCTCTGTCTTTACATTTATTTTGAAAAATGAAGCTCGCTTTCCGACGAGTGCTTGCGGTGTTCGGCCAATCACAATGCACTGGGTCAGCTGGCCCATCAGAGCAGACTGCGCTTGTCAGAAGGAGGGACTTTGTAGAAAACGAAGCATTTGAGAGAGGCGGGGCATAGAGGACCTACAATAATGTACAGTATTTGAAAAATAATGTGTTTTTTGAACATTAAAGCATGTCAACATATTCTGTTACACCAAATACACAAAATAATGATCTTTAAAAAAGCATCATATGACCCCTTTAAAATCAGTATCATATATGCCAAAAAAGTAAGAATCTGTGCATCTTTAGACGCTGCTTAACGTATTTAAAAATACTACACAGATCTTTTTTTCTCAAATCAAACTGACAGTGTCTTACCTCTCTACAGAAGCTGACAATATTTTCCCACAATTCCTTGGCCTCTCCTTCATCTGTGCGTCTGCGCGTCTCCACATGCATGCTCTCCCGCCGTTTGAGCGGTTTCCCTATTTTCCTCTGATTGAGGTACTGCTGCGGGGTGTGACACGCCGCACAATGCTTCATCCGTACTTCGTTCAAGAGCGTGCAGGCAGGACACGTCCACTGACAGGCGCTCTTGTCCTGCGCAGATGGGGATGAGATGGAGGAAGAGGAGGCGGAAGTAAAGGCACGTGAGTGCTGTTGTTTCCGAGAACACGACGAGCAGTTGGACGGCTCGGAGAAACCGTGCAATTTGGACGATCCGCAGGCCGTGCAGTGGCCTGCGCCCGTCGGGTTGCGCAACGTACATTTGGAACACGCCCACGAGCTGAAGTCTGGACTGGATGGCAACGCCGGCGTGAATCGCACCGATTCACCTAGTACATCGATGACGTCGCCGCCCGAACCCGGCCGCGACCCTCGACATGCGTCGCAGCGGCCAGCGGATGACGAGGGAGGAGCTGTGGGGGCGGAGCATCCGGGGCACTTCCAAGAGGGCGGAGATGTGACTGGAGGGGCGGGGTTGTTAGGCTCCTCCTCCAGCACGCTCAGGCGCTTGAGTGAGTAGTTGTCTGATGGTGGGAGGGGCTTGGGTTTGGTAGGCGGGCAGGTTGAGGGCGAGGTTGGCGAGGGGGCAGGGTTCGGGGGCCGGCCAGGGGGCGGGACTTCCCTTCGGCTGCGAGGTACGGGGTTATTCTGAAGCGAGGACAAGGAAGGGGGCAGAAACGGGACAGGGGGTGGAGAAGGGGTTTCAGAAGGTGCTTGGGGTGGAGAATCTTCAGTCAGATCGATGAGAAGCGGCGCAGATGCTCCAGCGGTTTGCGTGGGAAACCCCGCCATGGGTGTGCGCACTTCCGGGACCACTAGCGCTTCAGGAGGGATTTTTGGTAAGGAGAGTTTCCTCGGACCACCACATGCCGAGCACGATAACGCCACCGGAGTATTCACTAAAGTACAGCGAGGACACGCCCACTCTGATGACCCCTCCCCTCCTACAGACACCTCCCCGTTGGGTTCCGTGCACTGGGACTCCCCATTGGCTACCTGACCTTTGGCTTCAGGGCTGGAGGCGGGCTCTACTGGAGTGGGAGGGGGCTGCTTGTGTGGGAGGGGTCCATTGGGCGTAACTGGAGCTGCTCCGCACACAGAACACGAGCCTAATCCATGGTGATTAGTCAGCGTGCAGCGTGGGCAGGACCAGCGAGGTTCCTCAGCACTGCTGAGGCGCAAAATATGGTTCAAATCCGGCTTCTGCCGAGGAGCTTCACAAATAGAGCAGCGTAAGGAGGCACTGGAGTTAAGAAACGTGCAGCGCCCGCATGACCAATCAGAATTCCTCACAACTGCTGCCATCGAACCAGGAGAATGAGAGTGACTGAAAAAAAAGGAGAGAGAAAAAACTATTAGTTACGGAATTAAAGTCCAAAGTACAGAAAAGAGAGCAGAATGGAGTTCATAAAGCAAGGCATTGTATAAGTAAAAATCATATAGCATAAAGCATGTGGATAGTGGGTTTTTGAAAAATATCTCTTTTGCAGTTTATAACGTAGCTATCCTTAAATTAAAACAATCTGCAAAGTTGTTAATCAATAAAGGGCACGATAAATAAAAGATATTGTCTCTCAAAAGAGAGAGTCGATTCTGAATCGCCTTAACGAGTCATCATATTTTCAAATCTTTTGCCTGTTACCGGTATACGTTACTGGGTAACACATTTGCATAATCTCCACTTCCCCACGATATATGAACAGAGTCTAACCTGCCCACAAACACTTCCGCTAGTTAGTGTGTTTACATCATGTTGAGAAGACGCTGTGTTCAAGGATACCACAGAAATACAATTCAAACCTTTTGTTGTGTGCATGTCATTTTACCAAGGACTGCTTCTCTAATCTTGGCTTTTATCTTCGTTGGCTTCTAATCTTCTTAATTTGGACTAACAAACTCTCCGAACCCTGTAAGTACGATTGATACGTTATGTGTACATTTTCAATTGAGTGCTCAAAATATCAATTTCCTAAGAATATGTCGATTAATGTAGACTGACGTTGTTCTAATTACTTCGTTTAATAATAAAGAATGTAGTGTAGCGCACAGACTTTATAATCATTGTGAAATTGCTGTTTATTTTGCTGCACCGGCAGTTATAGAGTTAATGCGGGAGAGACGAGCGAGTGCGTCTGTGATACAGCTGTTCTGTGTTCTGATTAATAGTTAAGACGGAGCATCTTTTGTCTGTCGTTCTTCAAACATTACAGTAGACATTTTTTGGTTTACAAACTGTATTGTTTCATCAGTTAGTCACGTTAGCACGCGGCTAGCGAATCCACCATTATTGTTTTAAGTGTTCACAATTTAGCACCTAAACTTCAGCTGTGGGCACGATTCGCTTGCATAAGTGTTTTTGTATTTTATGTCATTATTATAAGAACGGATTGGAGCACTATATTATTGTTTTATGCAAAAGTGCTTTGTCAATGGTAGCGCTCGCTAACTTGCTCAAGGACTCCTCTGTGCCAATCACAACAGGCTTGGCCAGCTGACCAATCAGAGCACAGTAGGCTTATGGAAGGGAGGGGTTTGCTCTGAACGTGCTTGGAACGAATCGTTTCGAAATCATTGGCAAATGTACATTCTGATAAAATGACAATGTTTACTGACCTTAGATGCATTTTAAAACCTGTTGGTAATGGGACTCCAACACAATCCAGGACACTTTAAAATACCATATGACCTGCTCTTTAAGTAAAGATAGACTAATAAGGAAGATTAATAACACAATGCATTATTAATAAACCAACATTATTAATAGCTACGATATTAACCGCAATATCCCAGACAGGTTGATTATCAATAGATTTGGCCATTATGAAGTATTGGTCATATCTAAAACCACTTTATTGTTGTTTTATTGCCATGTCCTAGGCCATTTTATGTCCAACAAAACTAAAACACTAAAGAGGTAAGAATCATTTAAAAAAAATGAGTATAAATTATAAATGGTAGACAAGGTAACACCAATATAAAATTTTCATGCACAAAATAGTCTACTAAGATTTTTAAGGTGTATTTGAGGCGGTGTGTTGTGTAGATATATATATACAGTTGGGCAAATAAGTATTTGATACACTGCTGATTTTTCAAGTTTTCCCACTTACAAAGAATGGAGAGATCTGTAATTTTCATCGTAGGTACACCTCAACTGTGAGAGACAGAATCCAAAAAAAAAATCCAGAAAATAACATTATGATTTTTTAATAATTAATTTCCATTTTACTGCATGAAATAAGTATTTGATCACCTACCAACCAGCAAGAATTCTAGCTCTCACAGACTTGTTAGTTTGTCTTTAAGAAGCCCTCCTTTCCTCCACTCATTCCCTGTATTAATTGCACCTGTTTGAACTTGTTACCTGTATAAAAGACACCGGTCCACACACTCAATCAATCAGACTCCAACCTCTCCACTATGGGCAAGACCAAAGAGCTGTCTAAGGACACCAGGGACAAAATTGTAGACCTGCACAAGGCTGGGATGGGCTACAGGAAAATAGGCAAACGGCTTGGTGAGAAGGCAACAATTGTTGGCGCTATTATTAGAAAATGGAAGAAATTCAAGATGACTGTCAATCTCCCTCGGACTGGGGCTCCATGCGAGATCTCGCCTCGTGGAGTATCAATGATCCTGAGCAAGGTGAGGGATCAGCCTAGAACTACACGGGAGGAACAGGTCAATGACCTGAAGAGAGCTGGGACCACAGTCTCAACGGTTACCATTAGTAACACACTACACCGTCATGGATTAAAATACTGCAGCGTGGGCAAGGTCCCCCTGCCCAAGCCAGCACATGTCCAGGCCCGTCAGAAGTTTGCCAAAGACCATCTGGATGGTCCAGAGGAGGCATGGGAGAAGGTCATGTAGTCAGAGGAGACCAAAATAGAAGTTTTCGGTATAAACTCCACTCGCCGTGTGTTTGGAGGAAGAAGAAGAATGAGAATAATCCCAAGAACACCATCCCAACCGTGAACCATGGGGGTGGAAACATCATGCTTTGGTGGTGCTTTTCTGCAAAGGGGACAGGAAGACTGCGCCGTATTGAGGGGAGGATGGATGGGGCCATGTATTGCGAGATTTTTGGCAACAACCTCCTTCCCTCAGTAAGAGCATTGAAGATGGGTCGTGGCTGGGTCTTCCAGCATGACAATGACCCCAAACACACAGCCAGGGCAACTAAGGAGCGGCTCCGTAAGAAGCATTTCAAGGTCCTGGAGTGGCTTAGCCAGTCTCCAGATCTCAACCTCATTGAAAATCTTTGGAGGGAGTTGAAAATTCTTGTTGCCCAGCGACAGCCCCAAAACCTGGAAGATCTGGAGAACACCTGTATGGAGTAGTGGGCCAAAATCCCTGCTGCAGTGTGTGCAAACCTGGTCAAGAACTACAGGAGGCGTCTGACCTCTGTAATTGTAAACAAAGGTTTCTGTACTAAATATTAAGTTCTATTTTTCTATTGTATCAAATACTTATTTCATGCAATAAAATGGAAATTAATTATTAAAAAAATCATACAATGTTATTTTCTGGATTATTTTTTTTTGATTCGGTCTCTCACATTTGAGGTGTACCTACGATGAAAATTACAGATCTCTCCATTCCTTGTAAGTGGGAAAACTTGAAAAATCAACAGTGTATCAAATACTTATTTGCCCCAATGTAAATATGATATATAACATTTATTATATACTATATATATATACATTAGTTATAATAATATTCATTATAAAACAAATAAACATGTAATTAATTAATCCAATTAACAAATTATAAACTTTTCAGTGCAAACTTGAGAATCTCTCTATATAATAATGTACAACAATCCTTCCACAATTTAGCATTATATATGAATAATAATAATAATACTCCACCCCTCTTTCCTAGACTCAACCACTAAACAAATTACATCATTTGCCAATTTTTATCACTATAAATACCTTACTCTACAAAAGAACAGAGTAAAGTATCACTTTGATGAATCAAAAAGAAACACCTAAAATAATAACAAGAGCAGCAAACATGATATATGGCAACCGAAGACCCTTTCAAAACTTTTAATATACTGTAGCCACTTGAAATCGATACAAATATTCCGAGTCAAATCGTTGAGATGTAAAACATCGCGGTCAGTTTGGGGTGGGAGTTTATTTGAATGTATCTCTGAGGGGAACTGACTGTCTTTATAAAAGTTTAGATGATATTTTCTTTTCATCAGTAGCGCTGCGCTGCTTAGTTTACAGCAGTAACCAAGGAAACGCTATTACGCTGGCGGTTCGCATGACGCCAAGCCTCTGTCAAGAGAGTAATCTGCGTTTTTTTTTTTTTTTTTTTGTGTTTTTTTTCTCATTCAGAGAGTGTGTCAGCTGTGTGTTTTGTTTTGTGCATGTTTTATGTTTATATTTCACAAAACTAAATTCAGAGCATTCAGATTTTGCTTCAAATTTCGAATTTACCATTTAATTTAAACAATTTAAAACTGCTCATGCTTGTGATTAAAATGCAGTCACAGCCTCTAATCTTAAATGGTTTTAAATTGTTCATATGAAAGATTTATTTTATTTGTGTTATTTATTCGATTTGGGGTTTGTTTTAAAATTTCAGTTTAGTTTTGTTATTTGACATTTCAATTTCACAAAGAAATGTGCAGCATTTTGTCCAAGCATTCAGTTTCGGCCTTTGTATTTGGTCTTAAATCTCATTTTGTTAAAAAGGTTGTGAGAAAATCGTATCGTGAAATCAGTATTGTGAATCCTATTGCATTGTGAATTGAGTGAATCGTTACATCCCTAGTGCAGAGACATTTGGCCCCGTGTCTCCAAAAACCATCACATACACGCAGCAAGACATTTGTACTGTTAGTCACAGTCATTAGCACTGGTCTAACAGAACTGGCCATCATCCCACTCCTCCCTGTCTGTGTGTGTGTGTGTGTGTGTGCATTATACGACTGACTCAGTAGTGAAACTAACCGTCGGCTCAAGGAGGATCAAGCTGATAAATAATGCAAAGAATCAAAGCTTGTCTGAGTATCTGATCATATTGTGTGCATTCTGCAGTGCATGATGGGTGTGTTCGGTGACCTATTAACACTGCTGGAAAGCAGGGAATTATTGGCGGAAATTGTTTTTCCGAGTATGCGATATAACAGCATTCCAACAGCATCATGTTTTTGGCTTTGGGCTGATGAACATCATGTAAAAACAATGCTGACTAGAATCTATTTAAAACAGTCACATTTGAGTCACATAAGGAAGATCGAGGCAATCTGGGACAGGTGAAATCTGAGGTTAGGAAACACCTTTCATTACGCAAACGAGGAAAGGACATACGAGGTGAAAGAGAATTCAAAGATCAAACAATTTTTATGAATTAATATGGAAGTGTGCATTCAGGAGAGACTGTCACACTTTTACTCCAGTGAATATTTCTTAGCATAAGTAAACTACTATATACACAAACCTTGAAGTCTCAGCTAACAATAGCTACTGTATTTGCATTTGCATCATTATTGGCCAATAAAAGAAAAGAAAGTATAAAAGGTAACACTGAAATATGAAGCCACTGTTTCAGCCAATAAATAATAATTAATAAATTACAATTAACAACTTGCCTCAACCTGATATACATGAAAGCATATTTTCCAACGAACCAATAAAAATATGATGATCCTGGCATTTTAGTTTATAAGACAGACTTTTGAAAGTAACATACTAAACAACTGTGTGTGTGTGTGTGTTAGAGAGAGACAAGCAGGGAGAGTTTATTCTGAATTGTGATTGGCTGAGGTGATAGGAGCTTGTTGCTATGGGAATAAATCCTCAGTAAAGCCTCAGAGGACAGCGACTCACTTTCTACCGATTAAACACTCAGGAAACATCCAGATAAAGATCAGACACACACCTACACACACTCACTCACTCACTCACAATACAGACGTACAGCTCGATTCATGGACGACACATCACACTGGGACGTCCTACAGCACTCATGTCTCAAGTGTCAAAGGTCATAGCATTGTTGTTTTTTTTGGATGCTACAAAATGGTTGTGGCCTAATGGTTAGAGTCGAACTCGTAATCCAAAGGTTTTGTAGTGGCAGGGATTGTAGGTGGGGGAAGTGAACGTACAGCGCTTTCTCTCCCACCTTCAATACCACGACAAGTTGCCCTTGAGCAAGGCACCGAACCCCCACTGCTCCCCGGTGCCGCACTGCTCCGGGTGTGTGTTCACGGTTTGTGTGTTTTCACTGCTGTGTGTGTGCACTTTGGATGGGATAAATGCAGAGCACTAATTCCGAGTATGGGTATACTTGGCCACATGTCACTTCACTTATATATAAACAAAAACGTATTAAACTTAAGTTGAATAAACTTAAGAAAAAAATATATACACATTTATTTGGTTGTTTTAGGCCATGTCAAAGACTATTTACTGGCAAAATAAGTTAAATAAGTCATTAAAAACATAGGTAAATAAACAATAGGATAAAGAAACACGATACATAATTTACATACAAAGAAAATCTGTACATCTATTTAATTTTTGGCTACAATATATTTGTTTAATATTAAATAATTTTCATTTAAAAAGATTATATTTTAATAGAATAAATATAATTATATAATTAATAGATATTTTTTATATTCCACACATATAATTAATTTTTTAAAGATAAATAATACATTACTATAATAAATAACCTTGTAGATTCTGAGCAAATGAACTCAACTGAATTATTTGGCCTCAACACCAAACGATATGTCTGGTGGAAATCCAATCCAGCTCAGCCTCCAAATAGCAGCATTCCTCCAGTAAAGCGTGGAGGTGGTGATGTCCTGTTCTGGGGAGTTTCTCTGCAGCAGGGACTGGAGCACTTGTCAGGATACAAGGAAAAATGGATGGGGCAAAATACTGTCAAATTCTTGAGGAAAATCTGCTGCCCTCTGCCAGAAAGATGTCAATGGGACGAAGGTTTACCTTCCCAAAGCACACAGCAGAACTGAGCACACAGTGGTTGAAGGTGAAAAAGGTGAATGTCCTTGCATGGCCTAGTCAGAGCCCAGACTTAAACCCCACTGAAAATATATGACTTGAAGACTGCAGTCCACAAATGCTCACTAGCTGGATGTTGGGCACTAGTTGACCATCATTTCAGACGCTTGGAGTTGTAAACACACAAATCTGAACACATAGAAATAGCTCACAATTTGATGCAGACGGAAAAGCATTACATAAAGTGCTTCTGAAGCTGCCTGGATTCTGTTAACATGAGAAATCCTTTAAAAAGAACCACACAAGGACATGTGGAGTTCTTGCACAGCTCAATCCTTATAAAAATAATATGACAGAATTGTTTTAGCAGTAAGAATAATTTATACGCGCCTCGTCCTGTGCCATGTGACTCCAGCTGAGAGCTCGTTTCTTGTGAAACGCCGTTGTTTGAGCGGCTGCCCCGTCGAGTCTGTCTGTGGCGTGTCAGCTGTTAAAAAGGTTGGTGACAGCCGTTTGTTTTACTCCCTAAACTTTTGGAAATTAACAGCCGCGTACAGCAGATGGTGATGCAGAATTTTTTTTTTTTTTATCGTATCTGCAAGCCTGACAGCTGAACCTCTGTTTTCCTTACATCGTATGCCTGGAAGCATAGGTTAACTCGTTTAAATATTCTACACTAGCATTTTCTTTTTGTCCCTTAGGTTCACTTACAATGATAACCACGTACCTAAAAGCAGGTTTCTTGTGGTAATTTTATACATTAGGAGCGTTTTCCACCCTCTCTCTGAACCTTAACAGGCCATTTTGCTATTGCACAATGAAGACTTCCTTATGCAAATGACCTCACTATGATTAGCTGATCTCACAGAACAGCAGACACCCCAAAAATTTTACTTCTTCTATAATTTAATCACCCTTGTGTCATCCAAAAAGCATTTTTGGCATACAAAGAAAGGTCAATGAGGTAGGACCACTGTGTGTGTATCTATATATATATATATATCTATATATATATCTATATATATATATACACACACACAAACAAACACACACACACAAAGATAGTAGATAGAGCAAACTTAAATCTAAAGTAATATGAGGGGGGGGGGGGGGGGGGAAACGCCCACAAAAATATATTATGCTACTAAAAGTCACTTTTATGAGAAAAAGACCTTCAGGAAAAATGAATCATTTTACGGACTGCATATTAAAATGTTCACTCAGTCCCCTTTTTGTGTACATTCAAATATGGCGACTCAAGATGTTAATGACAAGACATCAAGAATCCATTACGTTGGATGTTTTGATGCTGAGAAACTTTGTCTTGAGGCACTTTATTCGAATTGACATTTTTGGAGCTCAGAAATCCTCCTTTATTCACTTTCCCTGTATGCAAAAGAGCAGCATGAGTAGTCTACTAAACATTTTCTTTTGCGTTCCACAGAAAAAGAAAGCCTCCCAGATTTGGGTGAGAAAATGATGACAGGATTTTCCTTTTTGAATGAACTATCGCTTTAAATGAACATCAGCACTTAGCTACTCTTTTCAACGTACATGCTGAAGATTCAGCTCCACCACACCTGCCTCTCGACATGTAACACAAACATGATTAACATCTGTGAAACAGAGAAGAACTTCAAAGATATGTGTTATCAACACACACACGAAACCTCACGGGTTCAAAGCTGAATTTTCAGCATCATTACTCCAGTCTTCAGTGTCACATGATCTTCAGAAATCAGTATAATATACTGATTTGCTGCTCAAGAAACATTTCTGATTATTAGCAATGCTGAACACAGTTGTGTTGCTTCATATTTTTATGGAAAGCAGGATAATACTTGAAATAGAAATCTTTTGTAACATTTCAAACTCTACTGTTACTTGATCAATTTTAATGCGTCCTTGCTGAATAAAACTGAATGGTAATTCAAAATGCATCAACAACCAAGGATGCAAAATGAACTTGAAATAACATTCTCAACTCATTTTATGCATTTCCAAATGAAATCTAGGGCAGGACTGGATTATTGAATGGTGTAAAGTGGTATAATAACATGCACGGATAAAACGTTCATAAAAAAAGACCAGGACCGTGCACTCAAAATATATTTAGGCTTAAATATAAGATTTATGTATTTGAATTACACAGTTTGAACATAAACAAACTAATAAATGTAATGTGATGCATATTTGTCAGTCATACATAAAAGAAACAGGTCAGATTTCTGTAATAGTAACAAAAAAACAAAGTGTTTTAAATACACAAGATAAATAATCAATCCAATTTGTTGAATATTAGTTGTTCCATATTTTAACTGTTCACTTTTTAACTGAATAAATGTAATTATTTTCACAGTTAATTTGAATAAATGTATTTTAATTGAAATAAAACCAAACTATGCCATGAGTTTTTTAATGGCCTGTTTTATTGATGCATGATTGACAAATATGAATCACATTAGGTTTATTAGTTTATGTTTAAACTAATCCAAATGCATGCACTTCAAATGCATAAATCTTAAATTTAGGCCTTAATATTATTATTTTTGAGTGTGTAAATAGTCAATTTGATGTCATGTTGACCTTAAATCACCTGATGAGGTGATGTTGGTGCGTGCATGCGTTTACCTGCGTTCTCTATGTGGGATAGGCTGCTGTTGACGTGTGATGAAAGTGGTTCCCCACACCGGACTGCTGTGGCTGGTCCTGAGCCAGCCCATCGGAGCGGCCGGCGGGAACGGAGCCGTACTGAACCCGTGATCTGATTCTCTATCCGTAGTCAGAGACGAAGCAGAACTCCCCATTGCCACGAGCAACTTAGAAACACACACGCTGCGTCCCTCTGTTTGTCTTTCATACACATAAATACACTCAAACACAAAGGTCTACGGTTCTTAAGCTCAGTTTGGAGGGTCAGACATCTCCTCTAGTCTGCCAGAGATCAACATCAGGAAGTGGCTGTGATTGACAGGATCCACGGGTGCCGTTTTCCCCAAAGGTCTGCGAGGGCCGCAGGCCCTTCAGCTCAACGGGCCCGGTCTCTCTAAGCCTCAAGTGGCATTTAACCTGTCGTAACCTCGCCTGAGAGGAAGGACGACACTTCGGGGATGGCGGTACAACACATTACTGAAGCAGTCGAGATGAAAACACGCCGTTTACCCGTTTAAAAGAGGAACTTTGCCGCAGCAAGAAAGTTTCCAGTCTCCATTCCCGTCTTGTTTTTTATGCGTCTGGTTGAGTCACAGCGCAGTCCCTCTAATCATGTTCACTGCCTGCCTCTCTCTCTCTCGCTGTCTTTCTGTGGCTCATCTTTCCGCAGCTGTCACCGGGATTACGATGCGTCACATTTCATCCAGCCTGTAGAAGCAAATATTCCTTTCATCGCAAACAAACATCAGCGTCCAGAGAACAAGCATATGAATCTGCGTGCATCTATGCATGCGAATGAGTGCATGTATGTGTGCATGCATTTAATCAGATGCATGCCAAGACCAATTTTAAAAACAATTTAGTATAGTACAATCTGTTGAAACAGATTTATAAGGACATTTCAAGAGGTTTTAACTAGTAAAAAACATTATAAATATGACAAATTAATTTTTTTTAAATTAAATTTTAAAATTAAGGTACTTTTCCTGATAACCAATATTTTTTATGGCAAATATGACTGATATAATGAGTCTCTATGGGTTTGCATGCTTAATAAATAAACGTAACATTTTATATTTACGATCAGGCATTACAACTATTTTAACGTTGAGCAAAAGGATAGATACCTTTATAAGCATGGCACACACAAAAAAAAGTCGCTCTATATTATGAAAATAATAATAATAAAAAAATAATTAATTAAATCTGAATAATTTTTTTTTTAAAAAAAAATAACAAAGGGTATATCTGCTAATACCAGTTTAACCACCAATATACCGTCCACCCTAGTAAGCCAGATATAAAAACAACATAACATATGCAGGCATGTGTGTGTGCAAACCCCTGTATAAGCATCAGTGTGTATGCGACTGCCGTGTCTCCAGCATCAGTGGACTCAGATGACATAGAGAGGGTTTCTGACCCAGTGGAGGCCCTCAGCGGGTCAGACTGCAGGTGCTGCAGTGAATCTCGTCCTGCTTGTAAAGATCCAGCCACTCATCTCATCCGAGTCTCATCTAAAGCTCATGCAGATGTTCATAACGTGACAGCAATGGCTGTGAAGGTTCTCATCTGTCTCTCCAGGCACCGGAGTATCAAGTTTGACACTCAGATCGTGACTATGAATATTTAACGGCGCAGAGAGGCTCGGGTGAGGTGCAGTGGTCTCGGGCCCGGTGAGGACATGAGCGCTCCGGTTCCGCCGGTTCCCCGGTCCGATGTGGGTCTCAGCTGCGGTCAATCGACAAAAGCATCTGGATGGATGATAAAGAAAAATCCCGGCTGCTGAAACGCTGCCGTCCGGATGCGCGGTGCGGTTCGGTCGGTCCGCGCGGTTCAGTGTGCCGGTTCGGTCACTTCTGATTCGGCTGGAGCGGATGATGATGCTGATGCTGCTGTCGCGCGCCGCATAAACACACACAGCAGCCGAACTGCAGCAGTGTTTTCATGCATCTCCTCACGGGACTCATGATGACAGCATGCGTGTGTCTAAAGCGCAGTTTGATGTGCATGCATATGCTGCGGTTATTTATTTGATTCGGTTCTTAATTCAGCCCGTTTCTCTCCAGCACGCGCAGATGAGCGAGGATATTACGGCGAGTCAGCAGCGCGCATGCGCAGACTCGACCTCTGCTACGGGATTGGGATTCTCTCGTTTTTCTCATGTATAAATGTGCACAAATAATTTAGACTGTAGGTGGGAGAATCTCACAAAGCCTGTCAAGAGCACGTCCGGGTCATATTTCATCTCAAAATCATAAGAAATATCGAATCAATTATTAATTTACAAAATATCAACTACTTCTGAATTATAGCATTGTTATTTTTTTACATTTAACATGAATTTCCAGTCAAAATGTCTTGAAAAAGACCTAATGAATACAAAATTATTGTTTTAGTGCAAGTCAAACACAGGAAATTCTATGCAAATTATGTTATTGCACTTTCGCAATTACTCAGCTTATAAAACCAGTCTGACAAGATCTTACGTACAAATACGCATGCAACAGATTCTTGTGGGGTGAGAGAGCCGATGTGTGAAACAACTTACTGAAACCACAACAGACTATTAGGGACCGTGTTAACAATGACAAAACATGCATACAATATTTAAGACATGTGAGATTCAGTAGAAAATGCGTCAGTTGAAACAAACACACACACACATTTTTCCAATTTCAATGAGCTCATACAATGGACTTCTACTAACCTGACCTAAAGCTAACTGAACTCAAACTCTATGCACCTAAAACAATTTATTTTAGAGTTCTAAAACATTATTTGAGTCTTTCCTACTTAAGTTAGCTAATTAACCACACATACGTTTACTTGGGGACATTACATAGACTTCTATTGTTTTTATATACAGATAGTTATACACTTTTTTTTTTTAACCTAAACCCACCCCTAACCCTCACAGAAAACTTTCTGCATTTTTACAATTTCAAAAAAACTTTTAGTTTATTCGTTTTTTTAAAACCAGTTTTACAAATGAGGACGTCCCCAAATGGAGGTTTTGGCGATTTTGTCACGTTTTGCACACTTTTGGGTACAAATGTATGGTTAAGTAGGTAAACACACACACACACACACAGTTACACTGTATATTCAGAGCCAACTGACCCATGAGAGACAGACTGCTGGATACACAGACAAGTTAGAACTACTAAAACTAAAATAGTCTTACTGATAAAAATGGAACATGATACATGATCTGATGATCTAAAAACAGAACTGAGAACTACAGAGAGTGAAAGACATTCAGTCTGAATGAGGAATTGATGATGATTGATCAGTATGTTTATATTATTCATAAACTTGAGCATCTCTAAAGTGATTCATATGACAGACTCATCACACACTAAATCAACAGCTCAACAGTCAGATGTCTGACAGGACACTGATTAAAATACCAAACTTCAGCTTCTGAAGAAAATGTCCTCATCTCAGAATTCACTTCCTAGTTCAGAAGCATCAATAAAGCAGAGCCTAAACCAAAACCAGCACTTAACCTATGACCAGACCAGAGGTTAAACTATTACTAAACCGGCGTTGGAGTTTAGAGCGAGCAGTTCTTTCAATGACAGTGTTACACTGTATCATCACTTCGCCAGGGAAGTTGAAAAAGAAAGAAACGATACAATGTAACATTTGATGCGACTGTCGCTCGAGCAAATAAAGATGCTGAATCCGCCAAAACACACCGTATAGAAACACATCCACATCAAATTGCCTACAGCTTGACATATGAGGTTTGTTATGATCGATTTAATCTGTGTGATCTTACTTGGATGGACCGCTGATCTTCTCTTCCTTGACTTGCCCGTTTAACTTTCCCTTCTGTTGTCCGAAACGACTTATTTCTAACCCCAAACCTTCATATAAACGCGTCTTCACTCTCCACGAGCTCTCTTTTCCTCCGATCCATGCTCGTTTGCGGATGAGCTGATGTGTGATCTGGCTGCTTTGATCTACCGCCGTAATCCCGCAGGGTTCCTCATGCTCCTCTATTGCAATAATCACAAGAAACAGAGCGCCGCGCACTCGCCGTAAATCCGCGCTGGAACACCGCGCTGCGCTGGTAAGAATGCGTAGCTCTCGTTCAGAATCCGGATTTCTGAAACTCGTTTCCCAAAATGCCTTGTGTGTATCGGAGAGAGAGATACATTCTCATTGAACCGCAAATGTTGTCGGCCTGTGAGTGTTTCCTAGGAGACGCACGGGTTTATTTGTACAGGGGGCGCTCGGCGGCCCAGAAACCTGAATCCTCATTGAGCCGCGTTCAAATCCCACGACGCTTTTTATTTATTGAAAATATTTGGTTGATGAAAAAAATGCATATTTGTAAATCTACGAGTTACAAAGATTCATAACAGAAATGCAAATCACAATCTGCCTCAACAGTGTTTATAAATTTTTTTTTTTTTTTTAATTCTCAATCAGCCAACACAATCAACTGTGATTGGTCCATCTTGATTAGCGCTGAGAAAAGTAACAGGAATCAGGTGATGTACCTATGAAAATATTTTACACACGAATAAAGACAGTCATGTATTTTAATGGTCGTTGAATTGAAATAAACAGTGAAAAGTTAAAACAGGATAACAGGTATCGTGCTTGAATAATTATAGACAACCTCTAGGCCTCTGAGCTTCACTATTTTTCCAGTCTTTCATTCTATTTCTACGAGAGAGAAACTCCCGGATGTGAGTAAATCGAGTCGAGTTTCTCAACAACTGAACTAAAACCGAACTGAGCCTGTGGTAAATTACATAAGGATGATAAGAAATAACTAAATATATTTAAATATTAAATAAATGTGACGTGATCGTTTAAAAATGAAACTCACAGGCGGCGTGTATTGTTATTGGTGGTTAATAACTTACATGTAGGCCCACATTATATTTTCACTACAAAATGCAAAGCAGTGACTTGAGGCGCCGCTATTATTTTGATGGTGATTAGCGTCATCTAGCGGAAGAACGACAGCACTGTTGAAGAGCAGATATTAAATGTGTCAGAATATCGGATGGAACATGAATAAAAACGTTCCAAGTGTTCCATCTAGTGGTTAACAGTGGAAGTTCTGAGAAAATGATGTTCTTTACCCTGTTAATGGTTTCAAGCAGTTCTTATTACAGCAAGCATAGATAGAATTATAATGAGCTATTATAAACATATCCTAAGGCTTATTTGCAAGTTGAAAGAAAGAACAGCAAAAAAATAAAATAAAAAAACATATAATGGATTAAATATGGTTTAGAGATGTTAAAAATCCTCAGTTTAAATGAGTATGATTATATTAGAATTAAACATTTATTAGTAATAGAGTCATAGAATAATAACATAATTCAGATGCGTTTGGTGCAGTGATCCTTCAAAGCTCTGGTAGCAGGACTTTGTACTAATCCAGCCGCCAATTGCATAAATCAGAATCAGAATCAGAATCAGAAAGAGCTTTATTGCCAAGTATGTTTGCACATACAAGGAATTTGTTATAGTGTCACAAGCTTCCAGTACACGGAGACAACAACAACACACAGATAATAAAAATAAGATGTGAATAAAATACACATGCATAAATATAAACCACAAAAAAAGAATAAATTGTATGTACAGGTGTGCTATAGATAGAATAGGAATAGAATACAATTAAGTCATTTATTCACAGTCACTAAGAATGTTTCTTACGAACTAAACTAATTAGCAGTTAAATCAGTCTTACTTTTAGGATTCAAATTAGAGCAATCTACATTTTTATGTAACTGATTTTAAAAAGTTAAGTTTTGCAGAAAAAAAATGAGATGACTAAAGCAGCACTATATCTTTGGAGGGTGGGGGGGGGGGGGGAGAAAATCCTACTCCATTTCGTGCATCTCTAATAATATTGAACAGATTTAATCCCGGTAATACTTGTCCACCCGGTGTATTTGAGCTCCAGGAATGTTGTTCCAGGAATATACTGTACGTGTGAAGATGGGTTTGTCCCTCAAATATTTTTTTTTTGTTTCCTTATTTTGGGTTTGTCGCACCTTTTCCCTCTGTAAGAAAAATATAAATATGAATATATTATTTAAGTCTATATTGAACCTTCTCATAGGAACTTTAAAAATCATATCTTGAATTTGCCATTAATGTGTGCAGTTTGTATTTTTATAACAAATATTCACTGTCCCTAATACTGCTGCCATTACCATCACGCCAAACATTATAACTAATATTTTTAAAGAATATTTATAAGACAAAACTTCATATTTGGTTCTGATAGAATATTTGAATTGTCTGATATTTACAGGGGATATAGAAAAGAATCAGCCCCCTTTAAAATAATCACATTTTGTTGCTTTGCAGCCTGAAATGAAGACGACACAGTTTTTGTTTAGCTACGTATTTACTCAGTGCACTTATATCATCCAAGAAAGATAGAACACCAACATGTCAGAAAAAAAAACAGAATCACTGAGTTGGAAAAAGGATCATCCCCTCGTAAAAATGACTTGTAAACTCAATCAGGTGTAGCTAATCACCTTCTCAATGGTTCACAAAGCCATTTGACTTTCAGCTGTGCTCATTTTGATCAGCTCAGCATGAAAAGAGCTTTCCTGGAGCATTTCAGTCCTTGGTAGTGCATCTGAAGCAAACAAACCAACTATGGGTGGCAAAGCACTGTCAAAAGATCCTTTTTCCAACTCAGTGTTTCTGTTTTTGGTGTTATATTTTTTCACTGCATGCCTAGAACGCCTGAGTAAATACAGCTGGATAAAACAAAAACTGTGTCCATCTCCATTTCAGTCCGCAAAGGAGGGTGATTCTTACCCACTGTAGCCTATTTGTTTATTCGTTTGTTTTTGATGACAAATAACTTGAATAAGTCTAATTTCAAGAATTCAATAAGTGCCCTTAATTGAATAATTGGCCATATTTCAAGGACCTGTCATCAAATGATAATAATTAAAACCCTCCCTGGTTTTGGATGAAAGTGTATTCTTGTTATGAACCGAAACTGGTTTGAGCGTGTCATATCTAATTAAAATGAGCCGAGACATGACAAAAACCTCAATTTTTTCAATATTTCACATATTGAGTTTTAAATCCCACAGAAATACAATAAGCGGCTGGATCGGCAGGTAACAAGACCTTGAGGCACACCGTGGGCGGGGCTTAACGGACCAGGATTGGTCCTTATTGGTCAGGTACGATTGGTCTAATAAATAATAATTTTCTATGTATATTTTCTAAGTCTGTTAAAGGTATTATTATCTAGACCGCCGATTTGTGTTGATATAATAATACATTAACACTAGTAGGCTACCTACAGAATATATCAAACATTGCATATACCGTTGTGGAAAATAATGAACATCTCATATTAATAGACAAGAAAAAATAAGTTCAAGGCACTAACTTTCTTTGTTTTTAAAATGTATTTTTGTAACTTTGAAGACGCAAGCCGATAACGTCGTCCCGTGATACCTGTTACTTTTCTCAGCGCAGGTTAGAATTCACTATATTTTTAATTTACTTTACATAGATTTTAGCAGCGGATCTTCATTTATATGTCATATGTGATTTTTAAAAATAATAATATTTCAACTAATGCACTTTTTATGTCTTAAAGGGGTCCTATTATGCTCTTTTACAAAGTCTTGATTTTGTTTTGGGGGTGTACTAGAACAGGCTCTCATACAACGTTGTTCGAAAAACACATTATTTTTCACATTTTTTACATTATTACAACACCTCTCTCCCCAGTCTGGCATGAACAGCTCGAATAGTTCCTGTATCAAATGAAGGCCCGCCTTCTGAAATACAAAATGTGCTGTGATTGGTTAGCTGGGCCAATGTCTGTTGTGATTGGTTAGCTGCGCCGGTGTGTGCTGTGATTGGTTAGCTGTGCCGGTGTTTGTTGTGATTGGTTAGCTGGGCCATTGTGTTTTGTGATTGGTTAGCTGGGCCGGTGTGTTGTGATCGGTTAGCTGGGTCGCTGTGTGCTGTGATCGGTTAGCTGGGCAAGTGTGTGCTGTGATCGGTCAGCTGGGACAGTGTGTGCTGTGACTGGTCAGCTGGGCCAGTGTGCGCTGTGATCGGTTAGCTGGGTCAGTGTGCGCTGTGATCGGTTAGCTGGGCCAGTGAGTGCTGTGATTGGTTAGCTTGTTAACTGGCCAGTGTGCGTTGTTATCGTTAGCTGGGCCGGTGGCGTTTTGATTGGTTAGCTGGGTTAGTGTGTGTTGTGATTGGTTAGCTGGCCAGTGTGTGTTGTGATTGGTTTTGATTGGTTAACTGGGCCAGTGTGCGTTGTGATCGGTTAGCTGGGACAGTGTGCGTTGTGACTGGTTAGCTGAGCCAGTGTGCGCTGTGATTGGTTAGCCAGGCCAGTGTGCATTGTGATTGGTTAGCCGGGCCAGTGTGAGTTGTGATTGGTTAGCCGGGCCAGTGTGAGTTGTGATTGGTTAGCCGGGCCAGTGTGAGTTGTGATTGGTTAGCCGGGCCAGTGTGAGTTGTGATTGGTTAGCCGGGCCAGTGTGAGTTGTGATTGGTTAGCCGGGCCAGTGTGTGTTGTGATCGGTTTGATTGGTTAGCTGGGCCAGTGTGTGTGTTGTGTTTGGTTAGCTGGGCCAGTGTGTGTTTTGATCGGTTTGATTGGTTAGCTGGGCCGGTGTGTGTGTTGTGATCGGTTAGCTGGGCCTGTGTGCGCTGTGATCGGTTAGCTGGGCCAGTGTGTTGTGATCGGTTAGCTGGGCCAGTGTGTGTGTTGTGATCGGTTAGCTGGGGCGGTGTGCGTTGTGATCGGTTAGCTGGGCCGGTGTGCGTTGTGATTGGTTAGCTGGGCCAGTGTGTGTTTTGATTGGTTAGCTGGGCCAGTGTGTGTGTTGTGTTTGGTTAGCTGGGCCAGTGTGTGTTTTGATTGGTTAGCTGGGCCAGTGTGTGTGTTGTGTTTGGTTAGCTGGGCCAGTGTGTGTGCTGTGTTTGGTTAGCTGGGCCCGTGTGTGCTGTGATCGGTTAGCTGGGTCAGTGTGTGCTGTGATCGGTTAGCTGGGTCAGTGTGTGATGTGATCGGTTAGCTGGGCCAGTGTGTGCTGTGATCGGTTAACTGGACCAGTGTGTGTTGCGATCGGTTAACTGGACCAGTGTGTGTTGCGATCGGTTAACTGGACCAGTGTGTGTTGCGATCGGTTAACTGGGCCCGGTGGCGTTGTGATCGTTAGCTGGTTCAGTGTGCGCTGTGATCGGTTTAGCTGGGCCAGTGTGGTTGTGATTGTTTTGATTGGTTTAACTGGTGGCCAGTGTGCGTTGATCGTTAGCTGTGCCGGGTGCGTTGTGATCGTTATCTGGGCCGCTTGGTGCGCTGTGTCGTTTTAGCGGGCCGGTGTGCTGCTGTGATCGTTAGCTGGGCCAGTGGTGCTTTTGATCGGTTACTGTGCCAAGTGTGCGTTTGATCGGCTTATCTGGGTCAGTGTGTGCTGTGATCGTTAGTCCTTAACTCCTCTCCGTGTGGGCTGTAGCGGTTAATGGGTCGTTTGCATGCTGTTGATCGTTTAGCTGTCGGATCAATGGGGCTAGCTGCTGATGCTGGATCGGTTAGCTGGGCCAGTGTGTGCTGTGATCGTTTAGCTGGGCCAGTGTGTGCTATGATCGGTTAGCTGGGCCAGTGTGTGATGTGATCGGTTAGCTGGGCCAGTGTGAGCTGTGATCGGTTAGCTGGACCAGTGTGAGCTGTGATCGGTTTTGATTGGTTAGCTGGCCGGTGTGTGTTGTGATTGGTTGCTGGGCCTGTGTGTGTGATCGGTTCGACTGGGTCAGTGTGTGCTGGATGCGGTTATCTTGGTCGTGTGTTTTTGTGTATCGGTAGCTGGGCGGTGTGTGGTGTTGTGCTGTGATTGGTTACTTGGCCTGTGGTGTGTTTGTGAATCGGTAAGCTGGGCGTGTGTGCGCTGTTGATCCCGGGGTTTTTGTTTTTTGTTTTTTTTAGCCCTGCCAGTGTGTGCTGTGATCGGTTAGCTTGGCCAGTGTGCGTTGTGATCGGTCAGCTGGGCCAGTGCGTGCCGTGATCGGTCAGCTGGGCCAGTGTGTGCTGTGATCGTTCAGCTGGGCCAGTGTGTGCGCTGTGATCGGTTAGCTGGGCCGGTGTGTGTTGTGTGTTGTGATTGGTTAGCTGGGTCGGTGTGTGTTGTGATCGTTTAGCTGGGCCGGTGTGTGCTGTGATCGGTTTGCTGGGCCAGTGTGTGTGTTGTGATCGATTTGCTGGGCCAGTGTGTGTGTGTTGTGATTGGTTTGCTGGGCCGGTGTGTGTGCTGTGATTGGTTTGCTGGGTCGGTGTGTGCTGTGATTGGTTAGCTGTGTCAGTGTGTGCTGTGACGGGTTAGCTGGGCCAGTGTGTGCTGTGAACGGTTAGCTGGGCCAGTGTGTGCCGTGAACGGTTAGCTGGGCCAGTGTGTGCCGTGAACGGTTAGCTGGGCCAGTGTGTGCCGTGAACGGTTAGCTGGGCCAGTGTGTGCCGTGAATGGTTAGCTGGGCCAGTGTGTGCTGTGATCGGTGAGCTGGGCCAATGTCTGCTGTGATTGGTTAGCCGGGCCAGTGTCAGTGTGTGCTGTGATTGGTTAGCTGGCCCGTGTTGCGTTGTTATCGGTTACTGGGCCGTGCTGCGTTTGATTGGTTAGCTGGGCCGGTGTGTGTGTTGTGATCGGTTAGCTGGGCCTGTGTGCGCTGTGATCGGTTAGCTGGGCCAGTGTGCGTTGTGATCGGTTAGCTGGGCCAGTGTGCTGTGATTGGTTATCTGGGTCAGTGTGTGCTGTGATTGGTTAGCTGGGTCAGTGTGTGCTGTGATCGGTTAGCTGTGCCAGTGTGCTGTGATCGGTTAGCTGGGCCAGTGTTTGCTGTGATTGGTTAGCTGGGCCGGTGTGTGTGTTGTGATCGGTTAGCTGGGCCGGTGTGCGTTGTGATCAGTTAGCTGGGCCGGTGTGCGTTGTGATCGGTTAGCTGGGCCAGTGTATGTTGTGATTGGTTTGATTGTTACTTGGGCCGGTGTTGTTTGTGATTGGTTAGCTTGGGCCAGTGTGTGTTGTGATTGGGTAGCTGGGTCAGTGTTTGTGATTGGTTAGCTGGGTCAGTGTGTGTTGTGATCGGTTAGCTGGCCAGTGTGTTTTTGTGCTTGTGATTGGTTGCTTGTGGGTGTGTGTTTGTGATTGGTTAGCTGGGCCAGTGTGTGTGATCGGTTAGCTGGGCCAGTGTGTTTTGTGATTGGTTAGCTGGGCCGGTGTGTGTGTTGTGATCGGTTAGCTGGGGCGGTGTGCGTTGTGATCGGTTAGCTGGGTCGGTGTGCGCTGTGATCGGTTAGCTGGGCCAGTGAGTGCTGTGACTGGTTAGCTGGGCCAGAGTGTGCTGTGACTGGTTAGCTGGGCCAATGTGTGCTGTGATCGGTTAGCTGGCCAGTGTGTGTTGTGATCGGTTTGATCGGTTAGCTGGGCCGGTGTGTGTTGTGTGTTGTGATTGGTTAGCTGGGCCATTGTGTGCTGTGATTGGTTAGCTTGGCCAGTGTTTGTGATTGGTTAGCTGGGCCAGTGTGTGCGTTGTGTTATTGGTTACTGGGCAGTGTGTGTTTGTGATGGGTTTCAGCTGGGCCATTGTGTGTTGTGATCGGTTAGCTGGGCCAGTGTGTGTGTGTGTTGTGATTGGTTAGCTGTGCCAGTGTTTGTTGTGATTGGTTAGCTGGGCCATTGTGTTTTGTGATTGGTTAGCTGGGCCAGTGTTGTTGTGATTGTTTAGCTGGTCCCGTGTGGGTTGGGATTGGTTTAGCGGGTCCAGTGTGTGTTGTTAATTGGTTAGCTGGGCCAGTGTGTGTGTTGTGATTGGCAGCACTCGTCGCCTGGTCGGGAAATGTCACGCCCCCTTACCATAGCCGCCTGCGAGCTTCATTGTAAATATTGCGTCAAAATCAAATCAGTTTGAGTGTGATTTAAACCCGGATGATTGTAACCACTCTAAGTTCGTCTGCCTTGGGAGAGCTAGCCTGTCTCCGACATAGTGATAACACTCGTGGCCTTATCTAGTGCAGCTCAACCAGGTCTCGTCCCATTCGTCGATCTTTGTGATATCACAAATCCCGTAAATTATGCGTTGTAGTCCAAACGAGTCATCCGTTGTAGTTTAAAAAAAAAAGTTTTTTCTGTTAAATAAAATATCTCCTTTTGTAGTGGACTTTGAGCTTTGTAACTTTGCAGATATGTTTTATGCTCAAACAGCAACATTACAGACTAACTAAAGTTGAAAAAGTGAAAAAGCATAATAGCACCCTTTTAAACAAGCATAACACACTCGAGATCTCATGCGGCACGGGTTAATGAGCGGCCGAGCGCCCCCTACCGGAAGTTTGCGTCACAAAGGAAACGGTTATTATTAGTAACATCTGATGCCCAAAATTAGCCTCAGTAGGCAGTAAACTGTTTAGAGACACGGGCAACAAGTGAGTGGACACAATAAGATCTAAGCGAGTCCGGTGCTTTCTGTTGTCATCGATGAATATAAGAGAAGAGGGGGGAGTAACCCCCCAGGGGGGGGGGAGGAGGGAGGGAAGGGGGGACCCACATGGGGGGGTGGGGGGACATGAGAGGAAAATCAGACCGAGGCTCAAAACTCTTTGACTGAGGCGTCTGGAGTTTGGGAAACTCACCGACTTTCTTTGTGTTGAAGGTACGTGTGTGTTCATCAGACGTCCCTTTGACTGACTGTGTTTGTTGTTCTCGGCTGCGAGGTTTATGTCACCGAACTGAAGCTGGTTTGATAAATATAATCGCTTTCGGGTTTGTAGGCTACAGGTTTTTGTTTTGCGCGCTCGTGCTCAGCGGTTGCCATGGCGATCAGAGGTCGCTCTGAGTTCACATTCACAGACACACCAGCGCAAACTCGGGTCTTTGGGAAGATGCCTCATTTTTTAATAACTGTGAGGATTTGTAGGATTTTTTTTGGCAGTTCTGAATGGTTTTGTGTCAGTAAGGATGTGTGTTAGTTTGTGCATATGTATGTTTGTATGTCTATAATATTAAATGTTTGTATGTTTATATTACATTTACATTTAGTCATTTAGCAGACGCTTTTATCCAAATGAGGACAATAAAAGCGTCACACACTACAAGAGCAACATATATAAGGTGCCATGCATTCCTCGGTTTCTAACACAGTACAACTTAGTAATTATATAGATATCACACCACACCACCAAAGAAAAACACGTAATATCATAGAAAAAAGAGAAGTTATGGGTGGTGTTGTTTTTTGTTGTTTTTTAAAATAAAAAAGAAGATAAATATAGATAAAGTAGAATTAAAATAGAATAGAAAGTGTTAGATTCAAATAAAGGTGGAACAGATGTGTTTTAGTCGTTTCTTGAAGATGGTTTAAAGGGGTCATATGATGCGATTTCAATTTTTCCTTTCTCTGTGGAGTGTTACAAGCTCTTGGTGCATAAAGAAGATCTGTAAAGTTGCAAAGACTAAATCTCAAATCCAAAGAAATATTCTTTAAAAAAGTTAAGTCAACCAAGCCTACCTAAAACGCCTCGTTCTAACACGCCCCCACATGTCTACATCACTGTGTGGGAAGATTTGCACAACGCCGCCATCAAATGTTCACGCGTTAGACTAAAATGCCGGCAGTTCTGACTCACAATCTGTTTTTTGGGCAGTGTAGAGTAGCGCTTGTTTTTTTGTTTCTCCGATCACAAATGCAGACAGTTTTTTATGTTTACGCGGCGTGATGCAATGCAACGCGTTAAAAGACAGTATATGTCATTATAATCTATAATTATGTCCCCACTGGATGCAAACGAATGCCTCGTTTATAATGGGTTATAATGTTTCTGTCTCGTCGCTCCGGCCGGAAAGGGCATCACAATATGGCAAGGGGCGTAACATTTCAGTCTCACGCTTGAGGTATTCGGGCCAATCACAATGCTCTGGATAGCTGGCCAATCAGCATACATTTCGCTTTTCAGAACGATGAGCTTTGTTTAAATCGATGCGTTTCAGAAAGGCGGGCATCGAGGAGAAACAATAATGTACGTATGTGGAAAATAATTTTTTTTTTAACTTTAAACCACATAAACAAATTTCATTACACCAAAAAATTTTCTATTTAGCAGCATCATATGACCCCTCTAAGGACTCAGCTGTCTCAGATTGATTTGGGCAGTCCATTCCAACCATTAGGGAAATTTAATGAACAATAATAAATATGAATATAATATATATATGTTTTGTATGTGTATATATATATTATATATAGAATATATATCATATAATATATATGATTACGTTATATTATATATATATATGCTTTTCAATGTTTGTTGTAATAGTCCTATAAGGGTCAATGACAAATAAAGATATTAAGATTGAGGAAAATGGAGAAATAATTTAAAATATTTTTAATGAACTTTTTCATGTTTTGTTTATAAATATTTAGTGTTTTTATCAATCAATTTGTTTCTATAAATGTAAACTGTAGTTCTTTTATATATATTTTTTGATTAAATTACAAATAATTCTCAAGTTTTTTCATTGCATATTGAATACATGTGACTGAATTGAATTCATATTAATTATTATTAGGATACTAATTTTTTACACATTTCCTCACTATTTTTATACCAATATCATATTTCAGTCACAAATATCAATGAATTTTCTTGTTACTCCATTTGATTTGAACAAAACGTGTCAAAAAGGCCAAATAAAAGGCCAAAATGTTTTGTTTTTTTAAAACAACTTAATGACCTCTCATCATATTTCATGTTTTTCTTGTCACATGACATCAAAACGGCTTCCTATATGTTGACAACATCACACACTAAACTTGATTTGGCAGATACATTTTTTTCAAATGTGAATAATAATTTCAAAACAAAATTGCTTCTTAGTGCTTATTTAGTTTTTTAAAAATCATAATAATTAAAAATGATGCCCAAGTCCTTATGTTTTCAATATTTACAGCTTTTCTTTTACAGTCTCCAAACAGTTTGTAAAAAAAAAAAAAAAACATATCAAAATGATTTTTAGTTCAGAAATTGAAATTGTTTGTCGTTCAAGACATGTTTTTTTTTTGGCAGTGCACTGCATTTTCCACACCTTTATTGTATTTGTTGTATTGTAATACAGAACAAAAAAGTAAATAAATAATTTAATAGATTTAGACAATAAAATGGGCATCACATCATTGAACCGCATGTAAAAACAACAGTTCATAGAAATCAAAAACATAAAAGTCTATGACGTTCCTATTTATAAAAAGTAAACACGTGTGTGTGTGTGTGTGTTTGGTTGAGTGGAATCGCAGTTGCGGTGTGATGATTCAGAGGGTACGGTGGTGTACCTGATACGCATCGGAAAGGATGCGCACACACACACACACACACACACACACTATTATATGCCCATAGTGGCTAAAGGAAAGGGCCGCTATTGTCGCTTGTGAGTTTAACAGATGGATCTCAAAGTGTGTGTGTTTGTGAGTGGGAGACCTTTGGATTGAGATGCATTTGTCCAGTTCCACAGGAAATGAGCTGCTATGAAGTGTGTAATTTCCTCCATTCATTCTGTTCAGCTTGTGAATCATTACATGGATGGTGAAGTGGACTCTTTTATTTCCCGCTGACATTCAGAGAAGCGAGTCACAGGCGTGGGGAAGGTGAGTGTTGAGGGAGGTTGTGATGAGTTGTCAGGTGGGTGACTCACAGGAATTACATTATCCAGTAAATATCAGCGGAAGGTTAATGCGAGTGATGGTTTGATTGAGAGATTTGTTAAGCATATGATGATGAAGTTTCCGTCATGCCTGGAGCATTTGTACATATTGAGCTGCAACTCTGTTTGAACATGCAGAGACGCTGAAATACGATGGCTGTCTGCTTCTGTAGGGCTTATGTTAAACACACACACAATAGTGCAACTTCCAGGATGTAAGAATAAATGCATGATAGTATAAAGTAGGGCTGTGCGATTAATCAAAATCGTCATAAAATCGCGATTTGAGCGTGCGCGATTTCTCAATCGCTTTATAGCACGATTTTCTGTGCCCCCGACCTCCCGCAGTATGCTATCCGAACCAATCACAATCCTAAATGGAGCACGAGAACAGAACAGACCGGGCGGGCGTACAAACGTAACGCCAGGTTCACACACTCCGTCTGTGGTGCGTATTTTTTCCACGCCCATGTTATCGGATCAGAGCGTTCACACTGCACGCGATTGCGGTCAGGCAGTGTGCTCCAGGAGCGGTGCGTCTGCAGCAGTCATGCTGCGATCGAGTCTATTTCTTCTGTGCTGCACGCGCTGAAAGTGACTGCATTAAGTTCGCAGTAAAAAATAACATGGATTGGCACAGAAATTTAGTAATTACACCATACATGCATATAATTAAAGTCTACTGTTTCACAGTCAACACATGGCTTTGTGGCTAGATTTAAAACAAGGAAAAGTGCACTTTTAGATAAACAAGGCAATAATGGATGGCACTCATGTTGTCGTTAAACCAATTATTATTATTGATTTTAAAGGGGTCATATGATGCGATTTCAAGTTTTCCTTTCTCTTTGGAGTGTTACAAGCTCTTTGTGCATGAAGAAGTTTTGTAAAGTTGCAAAGACTAAAGTCCAAACCCAAAGAGATATTCTTTATAAAGTTAAGAGTCAGCCACGCCTACCTAAAGCGGCTTGTTCTAACACGCTCCCACATATCTACGTCACCATGTGGGAATTTTTGCATAACGCCGCCCAAATGTGCATGCAAAGAAAGACGGCGTGGTTTCAGTAACCGCAGTTAGTGTTGAAGCAGCCATTGTCAGGGAGACGCTGTGTGTTTCAGTTCGATAGCAAAAGCACTTTATTTGGCCTTCCGGAATTAGATGCAATTAGGAATCATTTAAGATGACGCTAGCGATTATGTTAAGGGGCTTTACATTTATTTCCGACTCGTGCTTGTGGTGTTCGGCCAATCACAATGCACTGGTTTAGCTGGCCAATCAGAGCAGACTGCTCTTGTCAAAGGAGGGGGCTTTGTTGAAAACAAGGTTTTTGAGAGAGGCGGGGCATAGAGGACTTGCAATAATGTACAGTATTTAAAAAATTATGTTTTTTTTTTTTGAACATTAAAGCATGTCAACATCTTCTGTTACACCAAATACACAAAATAAAGATCTTTAAAAAAAGCATCATATGACACCTTTAAACGTGAAATATCTATGCAAGATTGTATTACTGTACTGTGATGAAAGAGAATCATAATGCTGAAAAAGCATTTTCAGAAACGTTTGGATTTGAAATCAAAATAACTGATAAATGTTGTGTTTGTGGTAAACAGCCGCGGACCGGAGCAGACTGCAAACGCGTAAAATGAGTCCGTGCTGCTTCTGCACCGCATACACATACTGTATACGCACTGCAGACGGAGTACGTGTTAACTTAGCACAACAAATCTAGTTCAACTTCTGAGGCAACGCCACAAAGAGCTTTATGACCAATGCATGGCAAAAAAAATCTCTGGACACAGGATTTTTTTTTTTCTGCCATATGTCTATTCTAGATACATTTTGTTACACCTTTACTTAGTGATTATTTTGCCTTATGTCTGTTCTAGAGACATGTTATAGCTTTTTGATAAAGCTCTAATTGGTTTACTTTTGGAAATATGTTTCAAATTCACACAATGCATTAATGACTGTAAAGCATGTATGTGTGTGTCAAAATCATAATTAAAATCGAAATCGCAAAATTGATCAAAGAAATCGTGATAGTTTTTTTTGTCCATATCGCCCAGCCCTAGTACAAAAGCGTTCCTACGGAACCCTGTTTCCACCCATGGATAAAAAAAATAAAACAGGTAATTAGAACTTTTTTATTTCACAATTCTGACTTTTTTCTCGCAAATTGCAAGTTTTCATTTTGAAATTCTGAGATTATATCTTACAATTCAGACTTTTGTTTCTCCTGAATTCAGTTTTTATCTGCATTTTTAAGATTTTTAAATTGAATTCAGTTTACGCTTTCAGTTTGTTTCTGTGCCATAAAAAAGGTATTGCGACTTTTTTGCTTTCAATTCTCAGGTTGACATCTCGCAATCTTAGATTATATCTTCATTCTGTTTATTCGCAATAAAAAACATAATTCCAATTTTTTAAATCCCACAACTCTGACTCTTTTTGTATGAATTGCAAGTTTATATCTCTCAAATCTGCATTTATATCTTGCAGTTCTGCATATATATATCACAATTCTGAATTTTTATCTTGCAAATTAGAATTTTTTCTCTGAATTCTTACTTTACAGCTCGCAATTGTTTTTTCCACAATAAAAAAAGGTCATTTCAACTTCTCACAATTCTTTTTTTCCTGAAAATTGACTGTTTATATCTTGCAATTCTGCCTTTAAATCTCACAATTCTGACTTTATATCTCAGGATTTGCGAGAAAAAAAGTCTTAATTTTGAGATAGAAACTCAGAATTGTGAGGGAAAAAAATCCAAATTGTGAGATCACACAAAGTCACAATTTCGGTCACAGTTTTTTTTTTTTTAATAAACAAGTTTCTGTACTAAAGGTTCCCAGTTGACACTGTCCTGTTTTGTGTTGCTCCTTTTGATATTGTTATAATCCGTTTCATGATAAAGGAATACATTGCATTGGTACAGAATTGTGAGAGTCAATATTTACGCTGTTAAATATGGGTTTGGAATTACATGAGGGTGAAAAATGACTGTTTAGTTAACTTTTTCCTATCCAATATAATCAAAAGTGTTCCTGATTATCAGCAGAGTTGTGTTTTTGAGGTTGACTAGATTGGTTACAAACAGCATTCAAAGGTGAAGAGGAACAGCTCTAGTGATGATTCCTCTTTTCCTGTGTGTGAACGTGAACAGAAGCTGAAATCTTACCGTATGTGTCTGTGTTTCTCTCAGGATGTGTCTGGAGTGATGTTCGCAGGCTGTTATGCTGATGTATTCAGTACAGACACGCTGATGGAGTAAGTCTTCTCGTTTTGTATTTCATTAACACGCACATCAATATTCATCATGTTTAAAAGCCCTAAAGACAGGTCTTGATGTACTGTGCTTTTAGACGACTATTCAGACGCCTATAAATCAGCCAATATTTGGCCATGTTGAGATTATCAGCATTAGCTGATTAAAACGAATGTTAACTCTCCCGTCTGTCGGTTTCAAAATCTACCAATTTGCTTTTAGATATTTGTGTGAATTTCAAATAAATATTGTGTAAAAATATCAGTTGAATTTCAGTGAACATGCGGACATGTTATTTCTCATATCATCCATCAGTTACTTCTCCTTAAGTTCTAGTACTAGTAACCCATATGAGTTGATCACAAAACTTTGGGGTTGGTAAGATTATTGATGTTTTTGAAAGATGGCTCACCAAGGCTGCATTTATTTAATCAGAAATACTATAAACACTGTAATATTGCTTAATATTATTACAATTTAAAATAGCTGTTTTCTATGTGAATATATTTCAAAATAATTTGTTCCTGTGATGCAAAGCTGAATTTTCAGCATCATTACTCCAGTCTTCAGTGTCACATGATCCTTCAGAAATCATTCTATAATATCGCGGATTTGCTGTTCAAAAACATTTCTAATTATTATCAATGTTGAAAACAGGTTCGTATTTTTGTGGAAATGGTGATAAATTTTTTTCAGGATTCTTTGATGAATAGAAAGTATAAAATAACATAAATTTAAATTAGAAATCATTTGTAACATTTTCAATGTCTTTACTCTCAAGTAGATCAAGTAAGCATATCTGCTCAATAAAGTATTAAGTCATTTAAAAAAAAATTATATATATATTTTTTAATCGTAGTGACACTAAACTTTAGTCAATAGTACACATTTTTTTTCTACGTTTATTTTAATGCCTTATTTCACTTGATGCATGTTTCTCCTAAATTAAATGGTAATTTTTGTTTAAAACAGACATGTACAGTATAACATCTCTCATTATATTGGTTAATTAATTATCACACATAACAAGAACATTGCTCATCAGTATCTGCCATAAAATGTGCATCCATCAATCTTTAATTTTCTTTAATTTACGTAAATACTCAGACCCTTTACCGAGATGCCAAATTAAGCTCAAATTTATTGACGCAGTATTGATGAGTAGTGGTGAAAATAATTCTGTTCTACAGGAAGTATCATTTTGCTGAAATGATGTACGCACTTCCTGAGGGCATCACAGCCCCAGACTGAGTGTCATCTCATTAGTGTTTGATTTTAAAACCCATCATGTCTATAAAGGGATACACTAATGGCGTCATATGATGAGGCAGAGCGTTTCTTTAGTTGACGCTGGTTTAAGGTGAAAATAGTGACTTTAGCTCCTCCTGCCACTCATTCATCATCATCCTGCCCACTGCAGCCCATATGTAGATTTAGTGTAGGAGGGTGTGGAGGCGGAGCCTTATTTAAACCTTTAAGGACAATTTAAAAGAATAGTTCACCCAAAAATGAAAATTAGCTGAAAATGTACTTACTCTCAGGCCATCCAAGATGTAGATGAGTTTGTTTCTTCATCAGATTTGGAGAAATGTAGCATTGCATCACTTGCTCACCAATGGATGCTCTGCAGTGAATGGGTGCCGTCAGAATGAGAGTCCAAACAGCTGATAAAAACATCACAATAATCCACAAGTAATCCACACCACTCCAGTCCATCAGTTAACATCTTGTGAAGTAGAAAGCTGCGTGTTTGCAAGAAACAAATCCATCATTAAGACGTTTTTAACTTTAAACCATTGATTCTGACTAAAATCCTCTAGTCCTCTAGCCATAGTATTGCTTTCTCCAGTGAGAAAGCCATCTTGTCTGAAATAGGTAAACATTATTTAAAAGAAATTAGAAACCATAGAGTAAGTTCAAATTCCTTTGAAATATTTTATGGTCAGCCATAGACAAAAGCTACTACATTAAATACATTTCTGAGTTAGGCCTACTTGATTGAAACATGTTATTTCAACATTGAGTTAAGCCAAAAAGTAGCTGTTTCAAGTCAGTTTAACATGATGCAATCATGTTTGAATGGGATACTTGATATAATGGTGTTAAATCAAAATTAATTGTTTAAATAAAGTGAACAGCATCAAAGAAAATCATTTTTTTTCAGTGTGTGTGTGAGAAAGAGAGCAGAAGACACTAGAGGGCAATGTTCCTTCATCCGTGTCTATCATTGGTTATCTTTGGAATAGCATAATACAATAGTGCTAGGGCTGGGCGATATGTCAAAAATATCTTATCCAATAATATCGTCTACCTTAGCACCTCCACCACGCCCCGCCCCGCCCCCGCCGAGACAACATTGCCAACATTCACCATAAACACACACCATGTTCAGTTTGGTCTTAAAGGTGTCATATGATGCTTTTTTTAAAGATCATTATTTTGTGTATTTGGTGTAACAGAATATGCTGACATGCTTTAATGTTCAAAAAACACATTATTTTTCAAATACCATACATTATTGTAGTTCCTCTATGCCCCGCCTCTCTCAAACACGTCGTTTTCTACAAAGTCCCTCCTTCCGACAAGCGCAGTCTGCTCTGATTGGCCAGCTGACCCAGTTCATTGTGATTGGCCAAACACCGCAAGCACACGTCGGAAATTTAACACCCCTTACCATAATCGCAAGCATCAGCTTTCAAAATAAATGTAAAGACACAGCCCAAAAGGGGCGGCGAACAGAGTCGCGTGACAGCACACAGTGATGAATATGGGTTTGCTGTACACGAAGCAGGTTAAGACAGCGATACCACTGTGACGTGATCCCTTTGTCTCCTCTCTCTGCTCTGTCTCTCTCGCTCGCGCACGCACACACACACACACAAAACACCGCTCTCTCTCTCTCTCTCTCTCGTCTCTCTCTCTCTCGCACGCGGATGCACGCACACACACACAAACACACCGCTCTCTCTCTCTCTCTCTCTCTCTCTCTCTCTATCTCTCGCTTGCGCAGACACGCACTCACACACACACAATGTGCAAAACTCCGCATTTGACCAGTCAATAGCAAATACTTAAACTAATAACAAAACAGTAGCTGATTCTGAATTACCTCCTCTCCTTGGTTCTCCTTGGAAACAGGCATCCATAAAATGCATTGCTGTTCTGTTGTAAGTAATCTTAAAGATTCCTAAAGTGATCTACTTTCGGAAGGCCAAATAAAGTGCTTTTGATTTCGCCTAGAAACACACAGCGTCTCCCTGACATGCTCCTTCAACACTAACTGCGGTTACTGAAACCACACCTTCTTCTTTTGGAAATTTGGCGGTGTTATGCAAATATTTCCAGATAGTGAGGAGAAGTGGGGCGTGTTGAAGGAGCCGTTTTAGGGTGGGAGTGGCAGAGTCTTAACTTTGATAAATAATATCTCTTTGGTTTAGACTTTAGTATTTGCAACTTCAGGTATCTTATCTATTCACAATCAGCTTGTTAACACTCCAAAGAGAAAGGAAAATTTTTTTAATTGCATCATATGACCCCTTTAATTATTGCCACAAAGTTTGGTTTTACTTTTCTTAGTTTGGGTTTAAACTAACAGAAAACATTCGCTTTGCTGTTATTTTGGTGTTGCTAATAATTCCCACTCTGTTCTTATCAAATTTGTGTTTAAAATGAATTTGGTTTTGAAAGGAGAACTGTTGAGGAAAAATAATAGAACCCAATTTTAACTTCATCATGGTGAAGTTGGACATTCTGGCGGTGATTTGTAAGAATGATAAATGCATGTTAATTTCATATAATAATGTCTTGAATAAAATATTCATATTTTCCCATGTTTCCCTTTCTTTTTGGCATTATCGCCTGTGTAAACACATTTCATGATGGTAAGTTTAATTTCCTTAATTATAACAATTGCAGCATTGTTTTTAAACTTGTAGTCAAGCTATAAAATATTTGATATTTATCATGTATGACTAAAATCATGCAGGGATTAAAAATGAATTCTGAGCAAAAACATTAAGGTTTTTTTTTTCTTTCTGGTAGCCTACTAGTTCGGAGGTCTTTTTTGGCCCGTTTTTAACTAAATAAAAATAACTACTTTATTTATTTAGAAGCAGGGTAATTAAAATTTCATTTTTGTATTGTAATTTTTATAATTTTTATTTTATTAATCAAAATACAACGCCCACAATATAATATTCAGTGTTGGGCTGCCGAAACTCCAAACACATGCATGTTGAGGGGCGAGCTGAGAAGCCTAATGTCTTCATCTGTTTAATTAAGAATTTATAGTGCTATATCTCAGCTGAATTAAACATAATTATATTGTATACACGGTTTAAAAAATCTGTAAAAAATATTGCACCGAAATGTGCGGTGAAGGAATTTGCGTGTTTTAATTATACCTGTCATGTTTGTGGTTTGTCATCATTATGCAGCCTGTTTATATAAATATTCAGAAACACATGCAGTGATACTTTTTGTCTTTTTTCTGTTTAACGTTTATTAAACTACAGCTCAAAATAGAATAGGCCTATACCCTAAATAAGGGTAAATTATATAGGAATGCATCTACAAAATAATCACATACACAGATGCACGTTGCCATTATAGTCAGCGCCGAACAGCAGGCAAATAAAATATAAAATGAGGTTACAAAAGTGATTCAGTCAAGACCAGTGAGGGATTTTCTTTTCTTTTGTTCACTGATTAACATTAATGGCGGCAGCGGCTGCTGTCAATGCACAGATCCAATACACCCTTGTTTTCTTTCTCAAATCTTTACATTCACTTAAGACATAACCGATAGTATTTATGGGATATTTTGATATAATTCTGTGTGTATTTGTCCATTCGAATGTGTAAGAAAATGAGAAAGAGAGCTCAGTCCAGTGTTTGCGTATATAAGAGGCGACTTTTGTGCGTCACTTTGTGTGTGTGTGTGTGTGTGTGGGTGGTGCTCTGTGCGGTGTGCGTGTGTGTGTGTGAGCCAGAAAACTGCGTGACGAGTGCAGAAGGCGTTCTATTGCGTCTTTTTTCTGTTGAATCTTTTGAAATCACAATAAATGCGCATACAGAATCAGAGAAGCAGATCGAAAGTAAGTGATTCCGCCTTAGGCATCTGATCTGATTTCCGAAATTGGAATAGTTTTTCGATTCCCAACACTCCTACTAAATTATTTCATTCTTGCAAGAAAAAAAAAACCTGTATGGTGACTATGGGGCTATGTAAAATATTTTTTGCAACTTACTTAGGTTTATCATTTGTAATTTTTTCCCGATAATGTTGATAATCGTCTGTTGACATCAACATCGCGATACTTACGAGACATCGTCGATATATGATAATATCGTCATATCGCCCAGCCCTAAATAGTACTATTACTGTTTTTGTAGTGTTTAGTATTTGTTACTCAGTAAACACTTTTGCTGTATGCAGAGAATATGATGTGCTACTTTTGCCTAAACATGTAGTACTTACAATACTATGTCCCACTATGCATGGCAGTCGACTTGATCTTCCATTTCCAGTGCAATGAAATAATATAAACCTTGATTTTCAACATCTTTTTCTTAACTAATTGTTCACCTATCTGCTAAAAGTTGTCTTGTACACAAGATTGGAATAAAAATGGTAAATAAATAATCATAATGGCACTCTTAAAAATTATTTTTCAAAGTTGTAAATCTTAATTTGCTAGCTATTTTTGAGTAAAATTGTTTTTCACTAAATGCTTATATGGAGGTCTTGTGAGATCCGCATATTAATTTGAAATAATACCCCAATGCTTAATTGAACATTAATTCAAATTGAATTAATTTTTAATTGCAGTGATTCCAAATAGAATTCTAAAAATAAAATTTCCCAAACATTCCGCACTTCTCTTATTAGTTGGGCAAATAGATAGGCTCACCCCATTGGTTGAGTCAATGTTGCTGTGCTGTGCTGGTCGTGATGCTCAGACAAGCATAGTATCATATGAAATATCATTTTCATTTTGCACAGGGTAGGTAGGATGTTTGATATGAGAGTCAGGGAAGCACACTAACACACGCAAAATATGATCACAGCTGTGATCTGAAGCTGTATTTATCACTGAAGGCAGGTGTTGACATACTGTACGTGCTATTTTTGATGTTTCTCCCAAAGGCAGTAGATATCACCATTGTCATCTCTATTGTTGTTACCAGCATGGGTTTTTTCAGCCCTAGATACACTCTTAGAGCCCTTGTCCGTGATGTTCACACATTCCTATTTTGTGCGCTCATGAACACTGAAAATCGTGATGCTTTTAATGCAAATCTCCACCAAAATCCTAGTTTACAAATTCATATAATGCAAATTATTTCATGCTATATTGTCTATTTTATGTACACTACTGTTTGGGCCATGCTCACCAAGGCTTCATTTATTTGTTTAAAAATACAGTAAAAACTGTAATATTGTGAAATATTATTACAATTTAAAAAAAATAGTTTTCTGTTTTAATATTCTTGATATGTATTTCTGTGATGCGCAGCTGAATTTTCAGCATCATTACTCCAGTCTTCAGTGCCACATGATCCTTCAGAAATCATTCTAATATGCTGATTTGCCGCTCGAGAATTATTTTTGATATTATCAATGTTGAAAACAGTTGTGCTGTTTCATATGAAACTGTGATGCATCTTTTCAGGGTTCTTTGATGAAAAGAAATTTCAACAGAACAGCAATTATTAGAAATAGAACTATTTTGTAACAAATAAATATTTTGTTGAATAAATATTGACAGAATTATTCTGTTAAAATGACCTCATGCTTTGTATTGAAAAGGAAGCACAATTAAATTACACTCTTAAAAAAACACTGCAAATCATTTATATGATCAATAAGCAAGAGTCTTGCAATGAAATAACGCAGACCTGTATTGTACATTGTGCTATTTCCATCCCCACCATCTTCAGCTTCTATAATGAGAGCAAAACCGCAGACGGCAGCAGAAGCAAGATGCAGCGGGGAGGAAAATATGCTGGACAAAGTTATATGCTAGAACACGATTTATTCTCAATGAGAGCCGCGGACACAGTCCTGTAAATCTGCCATGAATGTGCAATACATATGCACTCATTTTTGCTTGCAGCAGGCAAAAATGGGCCAGCTGATGATGCAGTCATTTACCTTTTTTGTCATTTACAGTGTGTTTTAATTCAGCTTCAATATCCAGCCAAGAAGTTAAAGAAAAAAGGAATATAATGGATGAACTGGAGCACAAAAAGACAAGCGATGCTCTCCTGTCCTCAGCCTGTATTGATTTTATGAACTCAATTCTCTGAAGTGCAGCCCAGGCTGCCGTCTTTAACAAAGCATGATTCTCACAACCACACACACAACACACACAATTAGACATGCACCGCTCTTAATGCAGAACAGTTGGCAAAAATCACTCATTCTAGGCAGGCTTTCTCTGATTCCTTTTTCATCTTTTTTCCCCCCTCCCCTGCTCTAGATCATATTAGTTCTTTCAAAGCGTTCAGCACGCATTTGAGAGAGAGCGAGAGAGAGGCTGAGTGAGAGAGATGCAGGATGCTGATGATGTTGCCGCAGCACTGATGATGCTCCGGAGGGAGAATGTTGAAAGACACACTAACTCGCACGCATCTGTCTCGTCGCGTCTCTCTCGCGGCTGGCTGCTTTTGAAGGAAGTTTATAAGTGTGGCTATTATTAGCGTGTGAGCGAGTGGCAGACACGCTGCTCCGGGTTCACTGGTGTTTCTGTGGGTATCGTGGGGATGTGAGTGAACGAATATGACACAGCCACTCGTGCTCATGGCTCGGAGGGATACCCGTCGCAGCGGCAGTTACTGCTGCACAGTAGCCGAGGCCAGGTACTCCAAAATCAGAGCGCGGTTTGAGAGTGTGTACAGCTGGAAGAGTGTGTGCATGTGTGTCCTGCTTGAGATTTCAGCCTTTTATTTTGAAAACGGCTGGTATGTTTGGTTAATACTTTAATAATGCTGACATATTTTGTACTTTAAACAAGATGAGCACATATCACTGTATAATCAAATCTGAACCGTATTATTGACATCTGAAACTTTCCCCTCATATATTGGCTCATAAAAGTGCTTGATGTAGTGTGTAGTGTGTCCTGGAGGGTTAAAGTGTGGTCAGTTCACCTGGACGGGGCAGAAATCATCTGGTCAGTGTGCAGACAGAACAGGGCAGTATGACAGAAATGAGCAGCCAGTGAAAGGAGAGGATTTAGAGGGACGGAACAGACGGGGAACTGTGATTGGCAGGGATTGAACTAACTCATCTGAATGTTTTAGTCATAAACCTTTGAAAAGGTGTAAATACTCATATATCAAATCTGTGAATGCAGTCTAGTGTCTTTGTCTTTAGTGCTCAGTTGTTTATGTTGCATTGAAGTATCTGGTTTTCTTGTAAAATTCCTTTGGAGAAATAAAAACAGACACAAGTGAGACTGTGTAAGAGTATAGAGCTGTAAATGTGAATGAATGTGGAGCAGCTGGCATCATTTCAGAAGAGTTCATATTTGAGATCTTTCATTTTTTAATCGCAGACTTTGCTGATTTGGTAAATTAGAGCACAAATTGAGACATTGTTGAGATCTGATCTGAAACTCACATGTGAGATTATTGGAGCCCTTTTCTCAGGAGAAACATCTGAGACGTAGGAGACATAGAGGGAAGATCATTATGGTATCATTTACTCATCATCGTGTTGTTTTTTTAACACAATAGGAGAAATGTTGGCTGTATTATTATTTATTTATTTTAAATAGATTGAAAGCATATATGGGACTGGAATTTATAGTATTTATTTATAATTGTTTTAAATTGAATTATTTTGAATATTTGAATTTTATGTAACTTAGTTTTAGTAATTTTGTTGTGTGCTTTTGTCATTATTATTTTAAATTTTCTATTTAGATTTCATTTATACTTATTTAAAGTCGGCGTGAAACGGAAGTTGCGATTGTCTTTTCTTCTCTGCTGTGACGTACATCTGAGTGAAACAGCATCTGAAATGAGAGTGTGGGACTTGATTTCGTCCTTCGGGAATTGATTGGATCGTTGGAAGTTGGGGCGTTGCCAACAAAATGGAGGCAGATCTAAGATGCTAGTTTGCAGTTAGTGGTGAGGGTTTTTTCTCCACTGGATACATGTTTTATTTATTAAGGATGACGACGACGATCAACGGCACAAAACATGCGAGAGAGAGAGAGAGACTGAGCGCGTGCTCCATCAAGTTAAGTCATATTTCATGAAAATTAGTTTGCAATGTCCTAAGAGTAATGTTGTCGTAATATCCTAATATCTTTTTAATGTTTAGGGGTAACGTACTCCCTCATGACTGGTGTCAGTGCTATAAAGTGAAGCATCAGCTTCAGCTTTTCCCCCTGTCGTTTACCCCAGCGTTTACCCCTCACGTCACTAGCTCCGCCCTTGCGCCATAGCTCGTGACCGGAAGAGAAGATGAGTCGTTTTGAGGGGGAGGGGAGGTTAACGTTTTTGATTTAAGATTATGAGGGCACATGAATTTAAAAATAAAATAATGAAGTGCACGGATAAATTATTTATAATAAACACTACAGTATTCCATCCAAAAATAAGAATTGTCCATTTTGATTTCATTCCGAATTTAAGCTTTAGTTTTAGTAATTTCAGCACTTTAGCTTCAACCTTTTATTTCGGTTTTTGACCAAGGCAATATTTCAGATTTTTTTTAGTTTTTCTGTAATTGAAAAACAAATTACTATCATTTTAAATAAATACTGTGTCAATTTTATTATTATATATATATATTATATATATATACACATTTATCACATTACAATAATGTTTTTTTGGGGGGGAAAAAAGTTTATCTCCTTTTATATATTTTTTTTATTTTCAATTAATGAAAATAAAATTTAGCTTTAAGTTTTACTTAATTCTGCCAATTCTGTCATTTTAAAGTCTGTGTAAGAACATGTAACAAGTGAAACATGGTATTAAATGAGAAAAAAATGTAGGTCAGGATTTGATTTTCTCCATTGATTTGACGGGATCATGAAAACTCAGAAAAACCAGAATGAAGCCAGGTGTTTGCAGGGGAGAAGTTAGAAAAACATTGATGTCAACCAATGAGAGAAACTGTTTCAGAGGCAGAGCAAGTTATTACATTTTGGTAAAAGATTACAAAGACAAACATTTTTTTCATTTGGAATAACATGCACTGATGAATCACAATAAGGAACATGTATTAACAAAGAAAATGGTCAGTTGTTTTTATTTTCTGCTCTAGTTCTTAAACCTGTTTTTTCATTTGTGAATATTAATTCAATCACATTTTCTTCATTACTTCAAATTTAATTGAAGTCCACAATATGATCCGGATGATCTTTATAAATTTAATGTCATAAATTGTAACATTTTGTCAGTTTTGCATTACCAGTGCTTTATTAAATGAATAGTTTAACTGAACTTCACTAATGATGGGAAACCATATGCAGCCCTTAATATTTGATCAATAGTGAAGTATATTTGCTGGCACAGACCTCAATCAAATGCTCTGCAGCTGCTGTTCACATCTGCGCTGTGCCTTTCCATCACTTCTGTGTTTCAGTAGTTTTTGGGATGTTTTGTAGTGAGATTATTGTATCTGGACTTTATAAATGCAGAACATCTTCTGTTTGCGTTGTAGCTTTGATTTACTCCAGTGTTTTGGATGGTAATCGTGTTGCATAACCCGACGCCTGTTCAGATCACAGACAGACGGCGTCACATTCTGCTGTAGAATTTCCTCATGCAGTTTGGAATTCACGGCTCCGTCGTTGCCAGACATTCACACACGAATGCAGCCAAATCTCCTCATGCTGTTACACTCCATCTTGCATGCTTGAAAAATAATGTTTTTAATATTACTGTAACCTTACAGACAGACCGATCCAAACATGTTCATGTAATACATGCAAACGTTACACAGTGATTAAGACAAAATGTTTAAGTTGTTTTGAGACATATTAAAACTACTTAATTCCGTGCATTAGGTATAGCTGCACTAATTATTAAGCCATAGCAATAAATAAATAGATAAATAACAAATGCATAAATAATCTCATATAAAACATCACAAATAAAGTGTTCAAATACACAACCACATACATGAATACAATGTAAAACATTATGCAATGCAAAACATTGCTTGGAATTGATTGTTTCTTTTTATTATTGAGTATATTTCAGAAATGCATGCATTTGAACCAATCTGTTATTGGTTCTGATTGGTTGTGTTCCAGGTCTTTGGAGCGACGGCTACAGAGGCCTTTGTTGGCCAAATCCAGGACATTACCCAGCATCCCTCAGTCCCCCGCCGCCATCCGCGTGCAGCAGTCGGAGAAAGTTTGTGAACGTCAACAGCGCCCACATGTTCCTTCCAGCCCTGGTGGTCTTGAAGCATGTACGCTGCCTCCTGCAGGTATTGCGTTTGTGTTTATTTATTAAAATTTCACAGCCGTGTTAGCAAAAGAAATTTGATTGAACTCTCAGTTTTGATGATTTTGCTGTGAACTAGATGAAAAGCAGTTCAGTAAAGTGGCAACCAAAAAACACAAAGCTCCTGTTCTTGGGTGAATCTCATGAAAACATGTCAAGCTCACAGTTCACTTCAAAATCAAATGGAAATAATTAATGTATTATTTATTTACCAAATTATGATTTCTTTTTTCAGTATTTTCATTTCCCTTAAACCTGTTTGATCTGTAATGAGATTTTAAATTTAATTTTTTGTGTTTTTTTTAAAACATTGCTATATTATAAATACGCTTCTGATATAAAATTCTATAAAATAATTATAATTATTATCTGTGTTGATTCTCATTCTACTTCATTTGATACTGTAATGTATTTATTTGTTTTAATTAAACGGCATAAATTAATAAAGGTAGTAAATCAAATATTGCTATATTAAAGAAATACTATACAATTTAAATAATATATAATTTTTCACATTACAATAATATATTTTTTGCATTCTAGTATTGTGAATTTGTAGCTAAAATTGTCATGAAAATGCCACAATGCAGAAACTCCAAAAATAGACTTTCATGTTTTTTCTTTTGCTTTTTCAGTATGCTTTTGATTTAGAATTTTGTGTTTAGGAATTGACTTTTATGTTTATGTTTTCAGTTTTCATGCTAATTTATGTTTTAAGAGTTTTGTTATTTGCTTTTGACTTTTTTATTGTTTTTTATGATATGTATTAATATTTATCATTTATATTTACCTTTAATGTGTTTTTCTATTTCAGTTTTAGTCATTTTACGTCAACCTATACTTATTTATTTCAGTCAGTTGCCAAAATAACATTTCTAATTTTTCAGCTTTTTTTATTTAGGTTATTCATGTAATAATTGTATTTAAATTAATGCAAACCATTTTTAATAGGTTTAGTTTAGAGTAACAATTGAGAAAGTCAATTCTATCTTCTTTTTTTTTGCACAGTGATGAAAATTAGTAGCTAAAATTGTCATGAAAATGTCAATGCAGAAACTCTTATTGATCCAAAAATAGGCTTTATTTTCATCATATAATTATTACTTTTTACTGACTTTTTACGATCTAGTATGTTTTGTGAAATTCTAAATTCTTTCCGTTTTCAGCGTCTGATTGCACAAGATGCCCTTCAGTTGCTCTATTGAGCAAAAATAATAAATGTGATTCAAAATGATCAGCGAGCGAGCGAGAGACAGAGAGTGAATTGATAGAATTGGCAGTGTAGTGTAGTTGTGAATGGACGACGTCTGGAACGGGAAGCTTCCACGCGGCACATTCCATTCACAACATGTGTGAGCTTTACGCCATGTGCGATTGTTTAGCACGTTCACCGTCTGCGTGTACTCCATATTTACTTCAGCCTGCACCACTCTGCAAGCCCCCCCCCTCACTCTCTCTCACTTTCTCACGCTTTTCTCCTGATTCTCACAGCTGAGCTGCTCTTGTGTAAAGCTTCTGTGAAGGATTTTTTCACTGTCTCTCAAATGTTAAACCTAAAGTCTTTGGCTTCCTCCCCATTCTAGTTGCTTAGCAACTGTCATTGCCAACAGCAGAGCATGGTGGCGTTTCAGCACACACACACACACACACACCACATCCCAGCCGTCTCTCTCAGTGTGTTTGACGTGCTCATTATGCTGGGATCATGCCAAACGAGGGCCATAATATCTGGTAGAAACTCTGACCCAGATTTGACTGACTCAAGTCTAATAAACATGAATAACTCTGTTCCAGTGGCCTGACAGCTCCCTAATGTCCTTATCTGAGAGTCTACACCCGTGTTAACAGATCTAGCCGGATGCCTGGGAATAACCAGCAGCGAAATAAGGTTAAATATGTCGTGTGTGATATTTGACTGATGTGTGATCAGAATCGTACCGTCTGTCCATCCTCAGGCGAGATGTGGCGGCTGGAAGATGAAAACGAGGCCGAAGTCGCTCCGGGTGCCGTCGACCCGCGGCCGCGCTCTCAGTCGCCGTTCTCACATTTCCGGCGGCGGGCAGCATATCTGAGGAAAAGCATCTCGGCTGACGATCACCTGGGAGAGTCGGAGTTCGAACCCGCCCAGCCGGAGAGGAGGAGCTTCGCCGATCCAAAAGTCAAACTGAAGAGGAAGTTTGTAAGTAGTTTTAAAGAAACTTTGTTTCTTTAGAGGGACGGTTCACCCAGAAATGAACATGCGGCCATTATTTACTTAACCTCATGTTGTTCAAAATCTCTATGTGGTTATTTATTTCTGTGGAACCCTAAAGTTTTCCTTCGCTGAAGTGCCCAAAAATAATTTTTATGCAAACTGGTACAAGAACTTGAAATTAAATGCAAACGCAAATGATATTTGAGACTTGGATTAATTAAAGATTTTAAAATATTTTTGTCTTTTTTGCTCACAATGGATGCATTTATTCGATCAAAAATACACAAAAATTGTAAAATATTATTACAATTTAAAATAACTATTTTCTATTTTAATACATTTTAAAAAGTATTTATTTCTGATCAAGCTAGAATTTTCAGCCATTATTCTTCGTCTTCAGTGTCACATGATCTTCAGAAATAATTTTTTTAATATGCTGATTTGCTGCTCAAGAAACATTTCTGATTATTATCAATGTTAAAACAGTTGTACTGCTTAATATTTTTATGGAAACCATGTTACTTCATCCTTTAGGTAAGTGGAAAAAGTAAGCAAAAATAACTTATTTGTCAAATTGATCAAAAGTGACAGTAAAGACATTTGTTGACAAAATATTTCTATTTCAAATAAATGCACTTTTGAAATTTTCTATTCATCAAAGATTCTGAAAAAAGAAGGTGATCTGGTTTCCCCCAAATACTGTGTTTTATTTTTCAGCATTATAATAAGAACCATTTTGTAATTTTGACACACTAAATAAGTTATAATATTTGAGCAGCAAATCAGCATATTAGAATGATTTCTGAAGATCATGTGACACTGAAGACTGGAGTAATGATGCTGAAAATACAGCTTTGGTCACAAGAATACATTACATTTTAAAATATATTCACATAGAAAACAGTTATTTTAATTTGCATTTATATTTCACAATTTTACTGTATTTTTGATCGAATAAATGCATCCATGGTGAGCAGAAGAGACTTCCTTCAAAAACGTTACATAAAGTAAATAAGAACAGAATTTTCATTTTGGGAGAAGTAATTCCCTTAAAGTCGTGTTTGAAAATGCACACAGAGGGTTTTGTATGAATCTTTAATGTAGTATGTATAATAGCATGAAAGTCGAGCCCTCATTACCTGCCTGCGCCGTGTAATAGAGGCTTAGGTGTTCGAATGCTACCTGACATGTGGAGAGGCTTCAGAAAGCTGAAGACAAAACCAAACGCTGTATGAGTTTCACTGTCAGGATGGGCTCTTCTCTGGACTTAATGAGTCGTCTGTGTTTAGGGGTAAGATGTCTATCTGCATGGCTGACTGTCTAATATTGTATAACTAGGCTGGTTTAGGGATTAGACTCATTTCTTAGCGATACATTGAATGCAGGCTTTCAATAGGATACAGTAAATAAACTAGATAACTATAAGCTCACAAGAGCATCATAGTCTTCATAAAAATGGTGATGTACAAGCTGTGTATAAAAACAGAAATGTTGCTCACAGCAGGCAATATCAAGTCAGACAGTAATTGTCTTGAAATGTATTGTTGCAAACGGTCAATTTGTTAGAAAAGCACTTTGATGGCTGTAGCAGCGGGGCTTTAAATGGGATGAATTTAAAGATGCAGCTTTTCAGAGATGGTTAGACTGTCTGAGAAGTTGTGTTTCTGGAAATTTTAGAGTTGAAACACTTGGTTGTTGAATGATTAGTCAACTAGTCTACCATCTCATCCCTTCTTGTATGTGTATTTTATAAGCTCTGTTCCTCCTGAGTCTTTTGTTTTCAGTGTAGGAGTGTTATGTTACAGTAAGCAGATTATTATTTTTTTCTGTACTGCATGGTTTAATCATTTTCACTATGCTGACACATTCAGAAATCGTTCCAGGGTTGCAGAACACTTTATTTTCAGACAGCTTAGTTGTTACAGTATTTGTACGAATAAACAGCTCTTTGGCTTAAAACAACTGTCGGCTTAAAGTCAGAGATTTGTTGGTGAAAATGGCTGGGAAAAGCTTTTTGCTGTGCATTAGCCTCCCGTTTGAATGGCCTGCTGGTAACGGATGATTGGACACAGTCTGTGGACTTCTAGTGAGCTTGTGCTTAATCTGCATGTGGAGATAAATGACTGCAGCAGGTCCATCAGGAAGATGTTTGAATAATTCATTATGGATATTCATGGCAGGTATCTGTCATATATTGCTCAGATTTTATATTTAATGCACGGTGATGCAGTAAGGCTGAATTGTTTTCTGTATTATACATTTATAGAACACGTGCATATATTTCTGGGCTTCAAAGTTGCGTTTGCATGGGAACTAGAGCTAAGAAAATCATGATAATTATTATGTTTAATGTTAATTCATGACTCAACGTGACTCAAGTAAAATTCAGCAATACTTTACAGTTCTCATTCATCCAGGTTGGACTAAATAAAATGTATTTGTTTCTCAGAAATACATGTCCAAGTCATGTTTCACCCCAAAATTACTAGAAAAAATATTTGAATAGATATGTTTAATTTTTTTTTAAAAAGTTGTAGTTTATTTTTTTTGTTTAGCTTTTTTATTTAGTATTTCATTTGATTCTGTGTAACTTTAATGGTTATTTCAATTCAGTAATTTTAGTACTTCAACTTAAACTCATTTTCAGTTAGTTGCCAAGACAATATTTTTTTAATTGAAGTTTTTCAGCTAATATGTAATTTTATATACTAGCTTTATTTCAATTAACAACAACCTTTTAATCTTTTTATTTTTAGTTTACAAAAACAACACATTATATATATATACATGTGGCCAAAAAGTATTTTATCCCACAATGTGGCAAGTTCTCCACTTACAAGATGAAGAGGACTGTACTTTTCATCATAGGTATAACCTCAACAACTATAGATACAAAATGAGAAAAAAAACCAGAAATCCATTGTAGGATTTTTAAAGATTATTGTAAATTCCTCGGTAAAATAAGTATTGGTCACCTACAAACAAGCAAGATTTCTGGCCCTCACAGACCTGTAACTTCTCCTTTAAGAGGCTCCTCTGTCCTCCAACTCGTTACCTGTATTAATGGCATCTGTTTGAACTTGTTGTCAGTATAAAAGACACTTGTCCACAACCTCAAATAGTCACACTCCAAACTCTACCATGGCCAAGACCAAAGAGCTGTCCAAGGTTGTAGACCTGTAAACAAAATTGTAGACCTGCACCAGGCTTGGAAGACTGAATCTGCAATAGGTAAGCATCTTGGTGTGAAGAAATCAACTGTGGGATCAATTATTAGAAAATGGAAGACATACAGGACCACTGATAATCTCCCTCGATCTGGGTCTCCACGCAAGATCTCACCCCGTGGGTCAAAATGATCACAAGAACTGTGAGCAAAAATCCCAGAACCACACGGGGGGACCTAGTGAATGACCTTCAGAGAGCTGGGACCAAAGTAACAAAGGCTACATCAGTAACACACTGCGCCGCCAGGACTCAAATCCTGCAGTGCCAGACGTGTCCCCCTGCTTAAGCCAGTACATGTCCAAGCCTGTCTTAAGTTTGCTAGAGAGCATTTGGATGAAGAGGATTGGGAGAATGTCATATGTCAGATGAAACCAAAATAGAACTTTTTGGTAAAAACTCACTTGTCGTGTTTGGAGGAGAAAGAATGCTGAGTTGCATCCAAAGAACTCCATACCTACTGTGAAGCATGGGGGTTGAAACATCATGCTTTGGGGCTGTTTTTCTGGAAAGGGACCAGGACGACTGATCTGTGTAAATGAAAGAATGAATGGGGCCGTGTATCGTGAGTTTTTGAGTGAAAACCTCCTTCCATCAGCAGGGCATTGAAGATGAAACGTGGCTGGGTCTTTCAGCATGACAATGACCCAAAACACCGCCCGGGCAACGAAGGAGTGGCTTTCGTAAGAAGCATTTCAAGGTCCTGGAGTGGTCTAGCCAGTCTCCAGATTTCAACCCCATAGAAAATCTTTGGAGGTAGTTGAAAATCTGTGTTGCCCAGCGATAGCCCCAAAACATTTACTGCTCTAGAGGAGATCTGCATGGATGAATGGGCCAAAATACCAGCAACAGTGTATGAAAACCTTGTGAAGACTTACAGAAACGTTTGACCTCTGTCATTGCCAACCAAGGGTATATAACAAAGTATTGAGATTAAATTTTGTTATTGACCAAATACTTCTTTTCCACCATAATTTGCAAATAAATCTTTAAAAATCCTACAATGTGATTTTCTGTATTTTTTTTCCTCATTTTGTCTCTCATCATAGTTGAGGTATACCTATGATGAATTACAGGCCTCTCTCATCTTTTTAAATTGGGAGAACTTGCACAATTGGTGTCTGACTAAATACTTTTTTCCCCCCACAGTATATTATATATATACAGTGGTGTGAAAAAGCCCCCTTCCTGATTTCTTATTTTTTTTTTTTAATGTTTGTCACACTTTAATGTTTAAGATCAAACAAATTTAAATATTAGTAAAATATAACACAAGTAAACACAACATGCAGTTTTTAAATGAAGTTTTTTATTAAGGGAAAACAAAATCCAAAACTACCTGGCCCTGTGTGAAGAAGTGTTTGCCCCCTAAACCTAATAACTGGTTGTGCCACCCATGACGGCAACAACTGCAATCAAGCGTTTTGCTTGATAACCTTTCTTGCAATGACTTCTGTTCTTCATACTTCTCACAAAAGCGCTGTGGAATTGAATGTTGGTCCACTCATCTATGCTCCAGAATTTGTTGTAATTGTCAGCTTCCCACATTTGATGGTTTTCGAGCATCGAGCGCTTTTTTAAAACATTAAATTCATGCCACAGCACTTCAATAGATTCATTTCTGGACTTTACTATGCCACTCCACAGGCTTCATTTTGTTTTTCTTACATCCCATTCCAGAGGTGTACTTGGCTGGTGTGGTTTTGGAATCTTGTCCGGCTGCAGAACCAAGTCGCTTCACTTTGAGGTCACTAACAGATGGCCGTTACTTCTCCTTCGATGGTTGGGTAAACCTGAATTCTGGTTTCGCAATTATCACGCAATTCGTCCAGGTCCTTAGCAGTCCAGCAAAACAATGACGCCCCGAGACCATCACAGCTAGGGGGGGGGGGGGAACCACCCCAATTTACTGTTGGTATGATGTTCTTTTTTCTGAAATGCTGTGTTGGTTTTACGCCAGACGTAATGGGACACACGCCTTCCAAAAAGTTTAACTTTTGTCTCGTCAGTCCACAGAGTATTTCCCAAAAGTCTTGGGGATCATCAAAACGTTTTCTGGCAAAACTGAGACAAGCCCTTGTTCTTTTTGCTCAGCAGCGGTTTACATCTTGGAACTCTGCCATGAAGACCATTTTTGCCCAGTCTCTTTCTAATGGTAGAGTCATGAACACTGACCTTAACTGAAGCAAGTGAGGCCTGCAGTTCTCTGGATGTTGGTGTGGGGTCTTTTGTGACCTCTTGGATGAGTCGTCGTTGTGCTCTTGGAGTATTTTTGGTTGGCCGGCAACTCCTGGGAAGATTCTCCACTGTTCTATGTTTTTGGCATTTGTGAATAATGGCTCTCATTGTGGTTCGCTGGAGTCCCAAAGCTTTGGAAATGTCTTTATAACCTTTTCCAGACTGATAGCTCTCAATTACTTTCTTTCTCATTTGTTTCTGAATTTCTTTGGATCGCGGCATGATGTCTAGCTTTTGAGGATCTTTTGGTCTACTTCCCTTTGTCAGGCAGGTCCTATTTAAGAGTTTTCTTGATTGCGAACAGGTGTGGCAGTAATCAGGTCTTGGTGTGGCTAGAGAAATTGAACTCGGGTGTGATTAAACCACAGTTTTAACATGGGGGCAAACACTTCTTCACACAGGGTCTTGTAGTTTTGGATTTTGTTTTCCCTTTATAATAAAAACCTTCATTTTAAAAACTGCGTTTTGTGTTATCTTTTACTAATATTTAATTTGTTTGATGATCTGAAACATGAAAGTGTGACAAACATGCAAAAAAAAATAGGAAATCAGGACTTTTTCACACCACTGTATATATAATTAGTATTATTTATTTGTATTTATTTATTTTTGAAATATGACCTGGACATGTTCTTTTCAGTTTCATGAGATTGTCTATTTAAAGGTTTATTGTACTAAAATAATGCAAATAAAAGAATTCTGAATAGCTGAATTAATCCTAAAGTAAGATGCTTTTTTTTATGATAATATTGGAATTATAAGATAATTTTTTTCTTTTTCCCAGAGTAATTTTTTTGTAAATGTTTTTTGGAGAAAATTTTCTCAGTACATGTTAGTGTAGGATTTTACCCTGATTGTTACTTTCGAGGTCAAGTGTCTTGTGTGTAGTTGTGTAAGCAGAGCTCTAGATGGCAGTGCTGAATAGGCACAAACTATCTCTGTCAGTCTGTGTCTCTTAATGCTGAACCGAACTCAAGATCATCACACGCCTTCATTAAGAGCATAAACACTTACTGAACATTTATAGAAATTACATATGCACAGAGGACGAGAAAAAAGAAAAATCTAGAAGAAATGGTGATGCTTAGCAAGTGTAATCTCTTTTGTTTGTGCTGTTTTCTTTAGATGCGTACACACACACACACACACACACACACGAGAGAGGCGAAAGGCTGGACATTTTCTCCTCGCAGCAGTGGTTGCTGTTGGTTACGTGGTGAAACTGCGGCTATTAAGGCTCATTATGTGTTTAGACGTGGGGCGTAGCTCCCAAAATCATCCTCACACTCTTCCCTCTGAAGTTTGTCCTTCTTTTCTTTACTTTTCACTCTGTATGTATTTTATCCAACGTGTCTTCCTAACAGAAAGCTAATAAAACAGTTTAGCTATTGCACTTAGTTAACCGATAGCTGTAGGTTAAGCTTTGTGTGTTTGTAAACTCTCCATTGAAGCTATGTTTGTATTAGTCTGAAGATGAATGAAATGCATGTTTGGCTGAACGTTTGTTCATGTGTGGATGAGGATAAGTTATATGAATCTTTATTAAATCAGTTCGGTCCAATGAGAACTTGTGTACCGACTAACAGCTAAAATCAACAAACATGTTTCTTTTCAGATGTGCAGTAAACATTAGCCAGACCCGACATGTGATTCACACATTTTTACCAAAAATCAGAGATGAACGAGCATTTAAGGGTTTGTGAGAACCATATTTGTGAGAGGGGGATGGGATCGGCATTATGCAAACGCAAAAGAGAAAGAGATGCTCTGCAGGATTGAATTAGGAAATATGAGAAATCTAAATGTTGACTTCATTTTTGGATATTGATTTAATTAGATTACTCATTTGTAGTTCAGTATGTGCAACTTTCTGCAGCGTTTTTCACTAGAGGCCGCAAACAACCATCCTGGCAACCATTTAACAACGTTCTAACAACAACACAGTAACACTGTTGCAGTTTTTGTTGGCAATTAACACTGAGATTCTTTTTAGAAAAACTGCAGTAGTATTTTGTTGTAAAATGTATATTTCAATAATCTGGTATATTTAACAACTTCTATATATATATTATATATATTTTTTTTTTTTTTTCTTTGCAGTGCGGACAGCTGATTTAAAATTGTTTATCGTGTCTGCTCTGATTGGTCTATTATTGATTAATGTAGATTGTCATTATGATTATTAAATCATGGCAGCGGCCTATTTGCATTCAGTTAAATAGCCTAATGCTATTTACCCGAAGTCAAAATAGCATAGTTTTCTTACATCGATCATTTACACTAAGTGCAGATATCGCTAGATTCTATTTACACTGTTAAAATAGCAGGATTTTCTGCTACTTAAGACTACGTTTTGCGTATTACTTCAGTAGTATAGTACATTTTAAAACAGTATGCAGTAATAACGTATTGAGTGTAAATTATCATTTTAATTCAAATTATTAAATGGATGCCACCTTATTGGGACAATAAAGCCCTCCCTACACCTACTCTAACCCTACCCGATACTTTATTTTCAACTTTTTGATTATTTCCTTAATTTTTATTGAAAATAAATGCCTTTCCGATGTGATATGAGATTTGAAAAGGGAGAAAAAAAAAGTTAGTCAAAAGGCGGATTCGAACCTGGGTCGATCGCGTCAAAAAGACTACGATACACGCTTTACCATCTACGCCACTGAAGCTGACGATTGTCGGCCGTCTTCTATAGTGTTGACCATACCTATCACACGTTTGTGGGTGGAGCTTGTGTAAATATCCTCTGCCAACAAGGCGAGCTGTTTGCACTTAGTGTAAATAGACACTCCGATAAATCATATCTTTCAAGGGCTTTACAAATTGCATTTTAAGGAATTAGTTCACCTAAAAATCATTTGCTCACTCTCATGTTGTTCCTGATTTTCTTTCTCCAGTGACACAAAATAGGGAAAAAAATAAGGAATTGTGTTGGTTCCTGGTGCATACAAGCTTCAAAAAGAAAACCATCATAAAACTAGTTCCTTTGATTCATGCATTGTATTTCAAGTCTTCCGAAGACGATTTTATGTGAAATTTAAGTTGTTATTCACTGATAATACTTTCTAACACGTTCGTGAGTTCTTTAGAGAATCATTTGTTTAAAGCTGCATATTTTCAGTGAATCAGATGACAAAATGCACTACTTAATTGTTACAATAATTAAAAGTTGTGTTGTAGCAATCAATTAGAAATGCGCAATTCTTTAGAGAATTGCTCTTTTGAGTAAAATCTTTTCAGTGAATCAGTTGATCACAGAACTGATATGATCGAGTTCAACTCACTGACTCGATTCAGTCACTGTAGTGTGAAGATTATCAGTGAATAGTGACTTTATCGTCTACAATAATATCATAATTGTTCAATATCATTCCTGTTTCGCTAACGGAACTTTTTCCAAACAAAGTCAAAACGCCTCAGAGCAACAGTGCGGTGTTTCATTCCTTTCGGTGTTTCCGTTTGAACAAATCATTTAAGTCGACAAATCCATCATAAATGAATGATCCATTCATAAAAGCAGTCACTTGCTTCATTTCTAAATTAATCCAGCCATTTTGAACAAATGAATGATTCAATGAATCACTCATTAAGACAGGGACTTGCCGCCACCTACTGGCAGTTTTAGTGTCTCATTTATTTATTCATGACAGCCCTAAACCAGCTAAGGTACCAGCACAAAAACACACTTAGCCATACATTGTTTAATTATCGTTATTGAGATATTTTTGTAAATATTGCACACCTCTAATAGTGACTTAAATTAGGGTTTGTTTCTCATGCAAAGTGTCCTTTTTTTGAAGCTTTAAATCTTCGGTCTCCATTCATTGTAATCACATGAAAAACAGCTAGCAGCACAGCCTTTGGAATTCCTGCTTTTGTGTTTGACGAAAGAAAAAGAAATCAAATGGTTTTGGAAAGACCTGATGACAGAGTTTTAATTCAGTGAACTGTTGCTTTAATCCTGCGTTTATGTCTTATAGAGTGTGATGTTTTAGAGTTGCGCACAGCAGTGTTGTTGTAGCTGAGTGTGTGCAGTAGCGCTGTGTTGACGTATGGCTGTATACATTTACTGCGCTCTCAGTGAGCTGCTCTATTCATCAGTCTTAAATAATACGATCACTGATTGATTTTATTGCTCTTGGGTTGAGCTAGTGTACTTGCGGCGGAGTGTTTGGGGTTTGTTGTTGCAGCGGCTGCGCAGGTGGAAGGCTTATTCAGCTGCTGTATTTCTGCTGTCAAATGAATGATTCCAGGTTAAGTATAGCTTTGCGAGCGCGCCGTTTTTTTGCAAATGCTTGACATGTTTTCTTCGTTACTGTGGCTGTACCTGACCTCATTACTCAAGCTTTTTTCAAATGAATGCGTCAGTAAACCAGATTTTGTTGTTATTCAGAAAGCTAACTATAAACATGTTGACTTGAACTAACTTAATAGCCAGATTGTAGTTGACCTGAAAAACATACCATAGAAGGAAATATTGTTATGCTAATGCGCGCTGTAGCACCCCCTGTGGAAATGCAGTGGAGAATGCAGTGCATATGGGTGTTTTTCTAAATTGACTCATTTCACAGACTGTAGTAATGTATTTCCTCTATAATTAAGATTGTAAGTTTTATACATTTTGTAAAATATTTATTTTAAAGGGGTCATATGATGCGATTTCAAGTTTTCCTTTCTCTTTGGAGTGTTACAAGCTCTTGGTGCATAAAGAAGGTCTGTAAAGTTGCAAAGACTAAAGTCTCAAATCCAAAGAGATATTCTTTATAAAAATTAAGAGTCAACCATGCCTACCTAAAACAGCTCCTTCTAACACGCCCCCACATGTCTACGTCACTATGTGGAAATATTAGCATAATGCCACCCAAATGTGCACGCAAAGAAAGAGGCCGTGGTTTCAGTAACCACAGTTAGTGTTGAAACAGCCATGTCAGGGAGACGCTGTGTGATTCAGTATGAAAGGAAAAGCACTTTATTTGGCCTTTCCGGAAGTAGATGCATTTAGGAATCATTGGTTAAGATTTATTTACAACAGAACAGCACAACCCAGATGTTCGAATTTGTGCAACGCATTTTATGGACGACAGTTTTTAGAACCTAGAAGAGTACAAGGCTGGCTAACAGTACAAAGGCTATTTCTAAAAAAAAAAAAAAATGTAACTTCCGGACTTTGCTATGAAACGGGCGCTTCTAATCAGCACTGTAATTATGTTTTTGTTATAGTTAAGTATTTGCTATTGACTGTTGTTCAAATGCGATTTTGCACGCCAGAGTACGCGTTGTTTGTGTGTGTTTTTTTTTTGTGTGTGTGTGTGTGTTTGTGTGAGGGGAACAGGGTCACATCATAGGAGAGTGAACTATCTGTCAGAAATCATAGCATTTCAGCTGTCTTAACCGCGGCTTGTGTTCTGCATCATCACTGTGTCTGTCACGCTACTCTGTTGCACTTTCGGGCTTGAACTGATGGTAAATCTAACGACATTATTAAATGTCTTGATATGTACTTTGAAAGCTAATTTTCGACGCGTGCTTGTGTGTTCGGCCAATCACAATGCACTGGGTCAGCTGGCCCATCAGAGCAGACTGCGCTTGTCAAAGGAGGGCTTTGTTGAAAACGAAGCGTTTGAAAGAGGCGGGCATAGAGGACCTACACTAATGTACAGTTGTGGAAAATAATGTGTTTTTTGAACATAAAAAGCATGTCAACATATTCTGTTACAACCAAATACACAAAATAATGACTTTAAAGTAGCATCGTATGACCCTTTTAAAAATATATATTACAGTCAAACCAGAATTTATTCAGACACCTTCAACATCTCACACATTATCACAGTTTATTCGCTATAATTTAGAAAACGGTAATAAAATATGACAAAAACTCAGAGTTAAACTGAGTTACATGGTCGTCAGAGTGTCTGGTGTCATGTCATTTTTTCATTATTAATATTATATAGACTTTACCACAGACACGTATATACTTTGCATATTAGTTTAGATCATATGTTTTATGTAATCTGTACCAATGTGCGTGTAATTTTTTTGTAAATCGTTTTTCAAATATTAAAACTTATTTTTAAATCATTATCATCATTATTATTATTATATTTTTTATATATACATTAGATATGTATGTTATATATTTAACATTTTTCAAATATTAATATTATATATACTTAATGCATGAATGCATACATGCGCACACACACACATCACTGTATATTGTTTTTTATATAAATATATATGATCTTTTGTAAAAAGGGTATTTTTTTAATTATTATTAATTATTATTATTAAAACGGTTTAGTTTACTTTACCTTGGGCATTAAATGACAGAAAAATCCTCCCAAAATGTGTAATTTCTGCTTTTTCCAATTTTGAAAATGTATGCAAATGCAATTTCTTTGTGTATTTTTTAGTGGAACAAGTAGGAACACAGTAGGAATAGTGTTTGCTGTGGTTTCCCATGTGCCTCTAAATAAGTTTACCTTGCTTTAGTTAACTTGAGTGTTCCAAACACAAAATTGTGAAAATAGTTGTGAAGTCTGAATTCAAAAGTGCATGAAGTTGCCCTTGCATTATTAGAAGCATCTGTGTTCTTCTGTAAAGTATGTTTTGGACCTCATAAAATCACTTGATGATTGCATTTTTATTCCCTGTGTTGTTGTTGTTTTGCGTTTGATTGTTTTGCGTCCCGCAGTATTTTAGTGTTCAGTGGACTGACAAATGCAGCAGGTTAGCGCAGTCTAAATTGCCAACTTTCATTGAAATGAGTGACTTGTGGTTGCTCTATCACTCCAGATCTCTTTGAGTGTGAACGCCCCTTTAAGGTGGACTGATTCAGTGGATTCCTCTCGGTTGAAGTGGGTGGATTTATTACTGCTTGTTTACAGCCTGCTTTTTGCTTTTGCCTTCATGGTCCTGCAGCCTTCTGTCATAAACTCCATTTTGTTTTTAATAAACTGACACTTATTGGTTGTTCAGCGTGAAGGGTGTATAAATATATACGTGTATGTGTGTGTGTGGACTGGCTTGTCTCCCAGCCATACACCCAAAGAATGCAGCCCTTCATATGCTTACAAACAGTCCTTGGAAATCCTACTTACACAGAGCGCTACTACAAGAAGAGGAGTGTGAGTGTGTGTGTGTGTGTGTGTGTTTATAAATATGTGTCTGTGTCTCTGAATCTGTCTACTCCATCACGCATACACACACACACACACACACTACATGCTCTGTGCCATGCACATTTCAGAGCAGCATGTTTTGTAACCATGAGGACTCTGGGATTGGCTTGAGCTCTGTTTGCCGACTGATGTTTTGAATGTTTAAGCTGGAAATAAAACGCATCGATGCAGCCAGTCGGCGTAAACACAACCCGAAATCCAAATCCAGAAGATTGTTTCATTAGACCAGCTTTGTGATTCCTCTTAGTCTTTTCTTGATGTTTTTATATCATTCAAGTAGTTTTTAATAACATTCAAGTTTGATTTAATTCTGTCAATCAAACTGTTCATTTCAGTGAACTGATTCAGAAATCTGATTCAACAATTTGTTTGTCATCAATGCAACTTTTTAATATAAATTATTTATAGTTTTATTTAACTATATTTGAAGAATTAAATAGACATTAAATATAAATGTATGTAAATATTGCTGTTAAGGATATTAAATGTGTGTGTGTGTGTGTGTGGGTGTATATACATTGGGTACGGAAAGTATTCAGACCCCCTTAATTTTGTCACTCTTGTGTTATATTGCAGCCATGTGCTAAAATCATTTAAGTTAATTTTTTTCCTCAATGTACACACAGCACCCCATATTGACAGAAAAACACAGAATTGTTGACATTTTTGCAGCTTTATTAAAAAAGAAAAACTGAAATAGCACATGGTCCTAAGTATTCAGACCCTAAGTATTGCTCAGTATTTAGTAGAAGCACACTTTTGATCTAATACAGCCATGAGTCCTTTTGGGAAAGATGCAACACGTTTTTCACTCCTGGATTTGGGGATCCTCTGCCATTTTTCATTGCAGATCCTCTCCAGTTCTGTAAGGTTGGATGTAAACGTTGGTGGACAGCCATTTTTAGTTCTCTCCAGAGATGCTCAATTGGGTTTAAGTTAGGGCTCTGGCTGGGCCATTCAAGAAAAGTCACAGAGTTTTTGTGAAGCCACTCCTTCGTTATTTTTTTGTGCTTAGGGTCATTGTCTTGTTGGAGGGTAAACCTTCTGCCCAGTCTGAGGTCTTGAGCACTCTTGAGAAGGTTTTCGTCCAGGATATCCCCTATACTTTTTCGCATCATCTTTCCCTTCGATGGCAACCATCGTCCTGTCCCTGCAGCTGAAAAACACCCCCACAGCATTATGCTGCCACCACCATGCTTCACTGTTGGGACTGTATTGGATGGTGATGAGCAGTGCCTGGTTTTCTCTATACATACCGCTTAGAATTAAGGCCAAACAGTTCTATCTTGGTCTCATCAGACCAGAGAATCTTTTTTTCTCACCATCTTGGAGTCCTTCAGGTTTTTTAGCAAACTCCATGCGGGCTTTCTTGTGTCTTGCACTGAGGAGAGGCTTCCGTTTGGCCACTCTGCCATAAAGCCCCGACTTTTGGAGGGCTGCAGTGATGGTTGACTTTTTTTACAACTTTCTCCCATCTCCCGACTGCTTCTCTGGCGCTCAGCCACAGTGATCTTTGGGTTCTTCTTTACCTCTCTCACCAAGGCCCTTCTCCCCGATAGCTCAGTTTGGCCGGACACCCAGCTCTAGGAAGGGTTCTGGCCGTCCCAAACGTCTTCCATTTAAGGATTATGTAGGCCACTGTGCTCTTAGGAACCTTAAGTGTGGCAGAATTTTTTTTGTAACCTTGGCCAGATCTGTGCTTGCCACAATTCTGTCTCTGAGCTCTCAGGCAGTTCCTTTGACCTCATGGTTCTCATTTGCTCTGACATGCACTGTGAGCTTTAAGGTCTTATATAGACAGGTGTGTGTCTTTCCTAATCAAGTCCAATCAGTATAATAAAACACAGCTGGACTAAAATGAAGGTGTAGAAACATCTCAAGGATGATAAGAAGAAATGGACAAAACCTGAGTTAAATATGTGAGTGTCACAGCAAAGTGTCTGAATACTCAGGACCATGTGATATTTAAATTTTTCTTTTTTAATAAATCTGCAAAAAAATTCAACAATTCTGTGTTTTTCTGTCAAAATGGGGGGCTGTGTGTACATTAATGATGAAAAAAAAATAACTTAAATGATTTTAGAAATGGCTGCATATACAAAAGCGTGAAAATAAGGGGGCGAAAAAGTCCTACTACTTCCAACCCACTTATATATATATATATATGAATAGTTTATTTGCAAAAACAGATAACTCTGTTTTTAAACATGTTCAAAAGTCATGTTTATTCATTGTGCATTCCAGTTAATCTCAATCAAACTGCAGTTTGGTTATTTTGATTAGGTTAAAAAATAACTTAAAAAATACAGCTAACTAACACAATACAAACATAACAATAACAAAAACATGATTTATGAATATTAATAAAAATTGAGTTATCCTTTTTCAAATAAACTATATATATATATTATGTATATTATATCTATACGTATATATATATATATATATATATAATATCATTTTTTTGTTACATTTATTTACTTTTTTTAACCCATTGATGGACATTTTAAATCTTGCTTGGTTGAAATGACGGTTTTCTCTAAAAAAAACTATAATTTTTTCAAGACCTTTCAAGCCAAAACATAACTCTTGAGATACCTAAGGAATATCAAACAAGGCTAAGCAATTATTGACAAATTTGGAGTTAATTACTTGTTTCTTCTCTTCTGATATGAGATTTTAGAAAGGGTGTTTTATTATTATTACGTTTTATTTTTTTGTGCAACTTAACTTTAATTAAACAACAGATAGTTCATTTATTTCTTAATTAGACTACATACATATCATTGTTTTTTGTTCAATAGTGATTATTTATTTACTGTTTTTCAAGATTTTGAATCTGGTTAAAATTATGGTTCTTCTGAAATGTTTTATTTTTTTAAATTAAGAAATGAACCCTTCTTCCTCGGCTGGGATCGTTTAGAGCTCTTTGAAGCTGCATTTAAACTGCATTTTGAAAGTTCAAACTCTGGGGCACCATAGAAGTCCATTATATGGAGAAAAATCCTGGAATGTTTTCCTCAAAAACCTTAATATCTTTGCTACTGAAGAAAGAAAGACATGAACATCTATGATATGGGGGAGAGTGAATTATCAGGAAATTTTTATTCTGGAAGTGTACTAATCCTTGAAGGCTTTCTTATTCCTGTCACGTTCCCAGACGAGTGTGAAGGAACTTTGACACCATCAGAGACGCAGACGCTCTTCAAAGATCTTCCAGAGAGCAAAGAGATAATAGAGACTCTCTGAGGTTTTTGTGTCAGAAAGACGGACAAAACAGAAGGTTTTCAAAGGACGCGCTCACAGTTGTCATGCATTTCATCATTCGTTTCTGTGTGAAGGGCGGCTAACTTCATTTGGGTGTCAAGATTGCATCCATCTGATTAGATTTAATGAATGAATCAAACCCGAAATCATAAGCTAGTTAAATATTTAAATAGACTTGCAATTGAGCTCAGTTTCAAAGGTAAATCACAAAAGAAAAAGATCCAGCAGGCTTTGCGCTCACATCTTTTGTTTGTGTATTAAACTCAATGGATTTCTACTTGTAAAAGTGCCTATTTAAAGATGATCTTAACATACACATGCACCTCGTCTCAGCATTTGTCTTTTATCATCTTCCTTCTTTTGGACTGTTGTCATGACAACACCAGTTATTGAATAAATGAAATATGAAATATCAGATGCAGTACGCACACACATGTGTGCGCACGTTTGTTGCGTGTAATCGTATGCGCGCTCTTATGAGCAGTTTGCCTTTGAGCGTTTGAAAATATAATGCAGATGTGAGTAATTATAGCATTGGTTGAAATCTTTGTATATAGTGAATCATTGGTTATGCCACATAAACCCTCTTGGGCTCCAAACACATGCTTTACTGGTAACCAAATTCACATTGATTTCTAATTCTACTCATATTGCAGTTTGAGCTGCTTTGTCTGTTTTTAATTATGAATTGGCTGATATTGGGAGGTGATCATATCAGGGCTTACTATATGTTTTCCAAATCAAACCATAAACTTTGGTTGGAATGTTATCAGTTATCATATAACATAATGAAATAAGTTCTAATGGTTGCTAAGTAGGTACAGTCTCAGAAAAGAATGTCCAAAAGCTGTCACTGGCACGGTACCCTTGCAAAAGGTACATCTTTGTACCATTTTTACCCCAAAAAGGTCCCTATTAGTATCTAAAGTGTAGATATCACCTAAATAGTATACATTAGTACCTAAAGGTACCATTTAATTTAAGGTCCCATGAAATGCATTTTATTTTTCCCTAAATGCTGTGTTTTCCATTTGATTTTTATTTTATTTTTTTAAGTTTTTGTTTAATTAATTAATATAAATTTAATACAAAAATGGTGTCCATTGAAAATTAATTAATAAAACTTGCAATCTTTTAAAATTTTTTTTTTTTTGTAACTATTGAAAATATAACAATTTACAACAAAACATTGCATTTTTTTAAAAATGAGATGCCGCAAAACAAAACTGTATAATTTTAATGGATTAAATATCTTGGATTTATGATATTCCTTAAAATTCTTCTTCTTATTATTATTATTACTTGAAGTACATTTTAGTATTAGTGATCGACTGATATTGATTTTTTTATTATCGATACCAATTATTTGCGTGTTTATGTCCCCGATAACCGATATGCAGAACCGTTATTTATTTACTGTTATAAGTAAATAAATGACTGAGTGAAGTAAAAACATACTTCACTTTGGTTTTTCCTCCTATCAGTCATCTTTTTTTTTTTTTTAAGGTTGAATATTAGCAATCTTCAGTTACACATTAATGTCATCCTACAACAAAAAAAAAAACCTTTTATTTTACAAAGCATCAACCAGCAACACACTATTTTAACATAAGAAAAATAAAAGCTAATGTTTTCAATGGAGAAAATAAATAAAGGACAGGATTCAAATCAACTTCATTTTAAACTACAGTTTTCGTAAACTAGCTCCAGAGTCAATCATAATTCACTAGCTAATGTTAATTCACTGAATATATTCCCTCTGGAATATTGTAATATAACAAACAAAACATCGTATTTTTTGCATTTCTCAACTGGCATGTTATATCTGAATTACTAATGATGTTTTTGTCGTTCTAGATTATGAAATGCGTGCTGAAAGCGCGGTTTATCTATGCATTTACACATAACTATACTCAAACTGCGATCGCTCGTCGAGATAATAAATAATAATTTCCATAGAGTTGTATTTATTTAGATGTTTATTAGCGAAAAAATGGTTATATAGTAAATGTTAATACAAATTAGGGTATTTTAAACAAGTGAATCTACATGCTGTGGCCGTGCTGGAGCATTTTCTGAGCATCAACCGGTGATGAACAGCACATATGAATCGGCTTCAACGAGCCTATGATGAGGCAAAGAACACAAGAAGAGATTATTTCAGCGCTTATTATTGGGGTTCTCAGACGTGGTGGTGCCCCCCCGCCTCCCATTTTTTGTTCCATGAACTGTATTATTTAACACAATGTGGCAAACAAAGTGGGGGGGAAATAACTCATGCAAGTTACGTCCCTTTATTGGGAGAGAATCTTGACGGATTAATCTAACTGACGCTGACTTCCCGCGACTAATGATGAGCATAGACACAGATAGAATTCAAAAAAAAAATTCATGGGGGGAGGCAGGTCGCGGGTTTTATTTCCAACATGCGCTTATTCATGGCTGCATATTTAATTCAGTCAATGTTACGTCTATATTTTGACAGGACTTGACGGATTATTTTACATTACTCCGTGAGTTGGTCTCTATTTCTTAGAGCCAAGCTGCATAAACTACATATCATGCATTTATGTAATGCATCTAATTTGTGCATAAATGGCTGTTATGTTAAATAAAGTTTACTAACTACAGCAAATCAAGTACCTGCACCATGCTGTTGTTGTTGTCTGGTCTCCCCTCAGATGCACTGGAATGGCGATCCTGCGCGCAATTTTCAAAACACCCACAAGATGGCGGCGTTTATCGGTGAATCCGATATTACAAAACCGATATCCGATTATTGTAAAATGCTTAAATATCGGGAAAAATATAGGTAAATTGATATATCGGTCGATCTCTATTTAGTATACAATAGTAATATATTTCTGTCATAATTTCTTCAACTTAAAACAGACTTTAATTTTGACAGGTGGTTGTGATGGTCATTTTACTTTCAGTTTCAGTGTGTTTTTGACGGTAGTTTTTCTCAAATGATGGGGTGAAAAGCTTGTAAAATGACTCGGAGCAGCTCTGAAGATGACGTTCATGTCTTCATGTCTTCATATATTGAGATTTTAATATTGCATTTTAATATTCATAGTTGTTTCAACACTATTTTAAGACCAGTTTCATCCTGCTAAAATGCTACTGTAATTCTTCATATGAATTGGTAACACTTTAGGGACCGATTCTCACTATTAACTAGTTGCTTATTAGCATGCATATTACTAGCATATTGGCTTTTGATTAGTACTTATAAAGCACATATTAATGCCTTATTCTGCATAACCATATTCTAGATCTCTTAATCCGACCCCATACCTAAACTTAACAACTACCTTACTAATTATTAATAAGCAGCAAATTAGGAGTTTAAGACAGAAGTCATAGTTAATAGTTAGTTCATAGTGAAAATTGTCCCCAAACTAAAGTGTGATCGTTGTTTCTGTCGCTTTCTACCTGATGACAGACGCTGATATGTCTGAGATGGACAGAGAGAGGCTGAACTGGACCATGTTCTCATGTCCCACATGTCTTTGACACTGATAACACACACACACACACGCACACACGGTGTCCATGAATCACTCACAGCAGCAGACAGACGGGCATTAGACAGCAGACAGCTCTCAACACTGTCTGACACATTTGTCGTGTGTGTGTGTGTGTGTGTGTGGTGTGTGTGTGTTTGTGTGTGTTGTGTGTGTGTTGGTGTGTGTGTTTTTTCTTCTTTTTTTATATTTTCTTATTATATAATACTTTTATAGAGGCTTTAAAAAATTCCAAAGTTTCTGTGTTTGAAATTAGTGTCAGAAACATTTTGTTTGTTTGTTTATTTATATTCCGTTTCTGTTTAGTTTGTCATTCTATACATATTGACACGAGAACAAAATTTGTTTAAGTTCAGAAGCGTATCCATAAAATCAACATACAATACTACAAAGCGAATACTAAATATACAATAAGTTAAGAATAACTAACTTATTTATTTAAAATACGTTTATTGGAAGCATTTTTAGCACTTTGAAGTTTTTTCTTCTGTTTTCTCCATATTTTTATGTTTGAAATTAAGTGTCATTTCTTAAAATAATTTTTTATAGTGGAAATGTTTATTTATTTATTTTAAAATACGTTTATAGGAGCATTTTTAAAAAGAAAAAAACTTTTCCGAAGTTTTTTTTTTCAATGTTTTCCAATGTTTCTATGTTTAAATCAGCATCAGAAACATTTTTCTTAATTTACTGAAATGTTTGTTTACTTTATTAATTTATTTTGATTTTTTTAAATTAAGAAATTATTTTTTTAGAGACATTTGTAACCTTTTTTTTTTTAAGTGGCTATTTTTCCCAAATATATTCTAGAATATAATATATTGAAATACAGTGGGTACGGAAAGTATTCAGACCCCTCTCAAATTTTTCACTCTTTGTTATATTGCAACCATTTGCTAAAATCATTTAAAGTTAATTTTTTTCCTCATTAATGTAAACACAGCACTCCATATTGACAGAAAAATACAGAATTGTTGACATTTTTGCAGATTTATTAAAAAAGAAAAACTGAAATATCACGTGGTCCTAAGTATTCAGACCTTTTGCTGTGACACTCGTATATTTAACTCGGGTGCTGTCCATTTTTTTCTGATCATCCTTGAGATGGTTCTACACCTTCATTTGAGTCCAGCTGTGTTTGATTATACTGATTGGACTTGATTATGAAAGCCACAACCTGTCGATATAAGACCTTACAGCTCACAGTGTCAGAGCAAATGAGAATCCATGAGTCAAAGGAACTGCCTGAAGAGCTCAAGACAGAATTGTGGCAAGGCACAGATATGGCCAAGGTTACAAAAATTGATGACAGCTGGTGGTAACATCTGCTGCACTTAAGGTTCCTAAGAGCACAGTGCCTCCATAATCCTTAAATGGAAGACATTTGGGACGACCAAAACCCTTCCTAGAGCTGGCCGTCCGGCCATACTGAGCTATCGGGGGAGAAGAGCCTGGTGAGAGAGGTAAAGAAGAACCCAAAGATCACTGTGGCTAGGCTCCAGAGATGCAGTCGGGAGATGGGATAAAGTTGTAGAAAGTCAACCATCACTGCAGCCCTCCACAGTCGGGGCTTTATGGCAGAGTGGCCCGACGGAAGCCTCTCCTCAGTGCAAGACACATGAAAGCCCGCATGGAGGACTCCAAGATGGTGAGAAATAAGTTTCTCTGGTCGGATGAGGCCAAGATAGATTTTTTTGGCCTTAATTCTAAGCGGTATGTGGGAGAAAACCAGGCACTGCTCATCACCTGTCCAATACAGTCCCAACAGTGAGCATGGTGGTGGCAGCATCATGCTGAGGGGGAGTTTTTCAGCTGCAGGGACAGGACGACTGGTTTGCAATCGAGGGAAGATGAATGCGGCCAAGTACAGGGATGTCCTGGATGAAAACCTTCTCCAGATTGCTCAGGACCTCAGACTGGGCCGAAGGTTTACCTTCCAACAAGACAATGACCCTAAGCACACAGCTAAAATAACGAAGGAGTGGCTTCACAACAACTCTGTGACTGTTCTTGAATGGCCCAGCCAGAGCCCTGACTTAAACCCAATTGACATCTCTGTAGAGACCTAAAAATGGCTGTCCACCAGTGTTTACCATCCAACCTGACAGAACTGAGAGGATCTGCAAGGAGGAATGGCAGATGATCCCCAAATCCAGGTGTGAAAATCCAGGTTTTTCCCAAAAAGACTCATGGCTGTATTATATCAAAAGGGTGCTTCTACTAAATACTGAGCAAAGGGTCTGAATACTTAGGACCATGTGATATTTCAGTTTTTCTTTTTTAATAAATCTGCAAAAATGTCAACAATTCTGTTTTTTTCTGTCAATATGGTGTGCTGTGTGTACAATAATGAGGAAAAAAAAATTAACTTAAATGATTTTAGCAAATGCTGCAATATAACAAAGAGTGAAAAATTTTAAGGGGGTCTGAATTACTTTCCGTACCCACTGTATATCAAATGCTATTACAGGTTTCCCCCACTTAAATACCTGGGGCTTTAGACACTTCAGCAGCATTTTTCCACCAAACTCAGTTAATTTCAGCTAGTTAGCGTGTGAACATCTCATCAAATATCATGCTAATTCAAACTTAAATGTAAATGTAGTGACGTGTGTCAGGGTGTACGTCTCAATATGTGTATATGATTGTGTATGAATATATATGTGTGTGTTGTGTGTGTGTGTGTGTGTGTGTGTTGGCATAATCCCGTTCAGGAAACAGGTATTCTGGGCTGCTGGCTTCTATTTATTCACACGAACACTCAAAGGCCGCCGTAAGCCTCCATTAAGACAGGAATGGAATGTATTGAGACCTGTCCACACACACACACACATGCGCTTTCAAATTTCCATGGAGCAGGTTCCTGCATTGGTGTAGGTGAAAACTTCTCTGCTGCTAACTTTAGAGTGCTTAAATATTCCAGTATAAAAACACATTAGCGTCGACTACACACGCACATGCACACATCGACCTGCACATGCATCGCACAACACTGAACACACAACATACATGTTCCCGTTTGAAGTGCATTAATATTTCTCTGTTATCACACACACACACACAGGTGTGTGTCCATTCATAGACCGGGCTCTCGCCATCTCAAATCCCTCAGATTCCAGGGTCTGATCCGGGTCTCAGCGGGACATTAAAGTTTTTTCCGCTCTGGAATTTTGGGGAAATTATATTCATGTTGTGCAGCGATAGCGTCAGTGTTGCGAGCGCTCTGATTGGCTGTGGCTCTCTCCGTCTGCTGTGAGAGCGATAGAGGGATGTGGAGTGAGTGGAAAGTTAGCAGCAGTGGACGGCTGGGAGATGAAAGGATGGCTAAAGCCAGGATGGAGGGGTTGACAGAGAGCTGCTGCAGGGAAAGAGTGAGAGAGAGAGGGTTGATATCTCTTTATCCCTGGCGTCTGGTGCACGGCGCTTTGTTCTGGACGTGTGTCTGCGTGTGAGGAACAGCTCAGTGGCACCACACCCCTGAGATGATACAATAATAATACAGTAGATTTATTGGACATAATATAATATAAAAGTAGGGATGTCCATTGATTAAACATTTTAATCAAACTAAATTCAAACATGATGATTAATTAATCCAATTCAACATAATTAGTCACATATATCAATGACCATTTTACAAATTAACAGGCATTTTGTGATTAATTTGTATCACATAACAAATGCACAAAATAAAACACTAAAATAGTTATTTTATTTCAGTTAGTTGCAAAGGCAACTTTTCTCATTTTCGTTTTTAGTTTCAGTAACTAAATAAACTTAAATGTAGTAAAGATATAATCTAATACAAATTACAAAAATGCATTAAATAAAATATTTTATTTTATTTCAAATAAACTTATTTTATCTAGTTTTAGTTGTTTTATTTCAGCTAACTGTTCTCTTTTGTCATTAAATTTAAGTTGAAGTACTAAAATAAACTAAACCAAATAAATCAAAACTTAAAAATGATATAGTCATTTAAAAAACAAACAAAAACTAATAAAGATTGCAAAAACACAACAAAATTGAAAATATAGAAATACAAATTGTTTTATTAAAAAACTATAACAGTATATAAATGATACTAAAATAACACTGCCTGGTGAGAGACTGTAAATTTAAAAGTGAATATTTGCTAAAAATTTATTTTGACCATGTTTATTAGATACATAATTAAAGTATTTAAATGTCAAACAACGTTAAAAAGAAAAGTTATGCCGTTAAACATATTAATGTTTAATGTAATTTATCATTGGTAGTCCTGCTGTTTATTCACCATTGAATCTAACTAAAACTAAAGTGAAATTGAAAACATTTTCAGAGCTGTAGAAACACAGATGTGCTCTCACACACTCTGTCACTGTCTTTTTCATTAGTGCAAGACTCATTGAGGTCACTGAGCGCGATCGCAGTTTCGCAGGTTCAGTTACAAACAGACGGCCAGTAAAGGAGAGAGAGACTGATGCTGTGGTGATGCAACTTTAGACCTGTGTGTTTCCCATAGAGCCCCCCCCTCAGCTTTCTCACACACACACACACACACACGGGGAAGGTTTGAGGTGGCGCCCCGACCCCTTTATTTATTAGCTCTGCTGAGCTGTGGAGTCTGTGGTATTTTCTTCCGAAATGCCATGCATGTGTGAGTGCATTTACGTCCGTGTGTGTGTGTGTGTGTGTGAGTTTTTGCGCGCTCAGGCTTCAGGTATTCGGCAGGTTCAGATTTTAGATCACTTCACCAACCATGACGCAGAAATAAACAGCACTGGAGAACAGATTAACAGGCTTTAGTTGATCTTTCCTACATGCCTGTTTTATTAATGTTACTTCTTGGTTTAAAATCATAAAATGCTACTTTTTCCATTTTTATTTTTTTTATGTTATTTTAATCTAATTATTGATATTATTTTTAATCTTTCTAGCTAGCAGTTCAGAAATGACACAGCCATAAACCATGATTTGCTACTTGATAATTGGTCGCAGATAGTATCGGGGGAGGGACATTCTCATTCTAACGCATTTGATTGGACAGAAATCCGTGCAGTCCAGGATGAGTCATCAATATATTAAATCTGTTATTTAAAATTTTTTAAACATGACTATGTGCTTAAAATAACATTTAGGAGTACACTAGCATATCAATGTGACTAAAAAGTTAACGGACACAAACTAAAAGCCACTAAATTCTAGATTTAATATCATGGTGTTTCTAATATTATGTTTTATTTGTACAGTTGAAATAAAGGGAGTAATAAAGATGGGAATCAAAGTCTTTTTGGCTTGTAACATGTTGATCGTCCGATAATTCGGCTCAGATATTGAGTGCGGTTTGTTGTTGTGCATGTCTGCGTTTATGTGAGTGTTTTTATGTCTGACTGCGGCACGTAAACAAACCAAATACCGTGGGAACGGAGAGGTGTGAAGAGTGTCTCTCTCTCTTTTACTCGGACTCTCGGTCTGTCTCAATGTCTGGCTCCCGACTCCAAACCAAAATGAGTTTTCCTCTTGTGTCAGCAAATAATCGGAGATCGCTACTAACCCTGCGCGAGCCTATCAGACACACACACGCACGCATGCTGGCTAAAGCAAACAAGTCAACAAATCAGAGCTTTCACATATTCAACAGTCCTCAGGATCAGTTCACTTGAGTTTATTTAGGTATTGATGTCGTTTTACTACAGTTTCTTTACTGGGACTTATGAGGCTGTTTTTCAGGTATTTCATTTAGATGTTTTAAATGTTGTGCACAGATTGAAATATTAGAAATGTAATAATATATAGAAATATTCACAGATAAATATTTTTTACTGATCTTCAACTTATGATGGATCTTTCTCTTATGGATCTTAAAATGATTTATGTCAAGTGTAATAAAATTTAAGTATGTTCCTAGAATATACATGTTTCTAAAAACCCAAAATCAACCCTAAAATCAAATAAAATTTGAATATAAAAATATTATATAGAGAGATTATTTTTTTCATGTGTGTATATATACTTATATATACAGTATATTTTAATATATATACATTTTTTCAATGTATGTTTTTCATTTTTTTTTATATTTAAAAAATAAGATTCAATCTATACACCTCAAAACATAAAAGATAAATGTATTTATTTTTAAAAAAATTTATGCAATGCACAACTGAAAAACCGAAAAAAATGATTTTCTTTTCAATTAATGTTTTTTGCAAAACACAACTCAATACACTATGCAATAAACTCAGTCTCTTCTGCTCACCAAGGCTGCATTTATTTGATCAAAAAATTTGGAAAAAACTAATATTGTGAAATATTATTACAATTTTGCTGATGTAATATGCTTATTTATTATCAAGTGCTGCTTAATGTTTGTTTGGAACCCGGTGATACTTTTTTTTTTCAGGTTCTTAATAAATAAAAAGTTAAAATGAACAGCATTTATTCAAAATAGAAATCAATATAAGCCTTTACGATCACATTTAAAAAATTTAAGACATCCTTGCTGAATGAAAATATTAATTTCTTTAAAAAAAAGAAAAAAAGGAAGAAAATTACTGTCCCTAAACTTTTGAAAGGTAGTGTATATTGTTACAAAAGATGTCTATGAGTTTGAATGGCAGTCAATGGATCCAGATGGTGTAGTTACAGCTTCTACCAGTAGGGGCGTCCTGGACCACGAAAACCCGCTGTACACCCGTCTCCTCTCATCCACTTCTTCTTCTGCTCTCTGTCGGTGTGCCTTGCTTGATATCGGCTCCGTCCTTCTCTTTTCATCTCGCTTTTCATTTCGATTGCCGCAGAAGCACTTCACGATTACACCAGCATGATGACCCAGACTAATGTTTGATGATTAATGGCTCATTTAACACTAATGAAGGAGCTGCGAGAAACAGAACATGTAGAGGTGACCTAAACAGATTTCTGCGGTTTGGATCATTCACAGTCATTGTTTTGAAACGTGGCAGCGTGCAGCATTGTAAAAAGAGACCCACACCCATAAGGCAAGCCAAAAAAAAGAACTGATAGGAACTGTAGATACGGGCCATTGTGCAGCAGTCAGTAAATCAGTGTCTGACGGACCCACCGCCGTGGCTGGCATCAGTCTGCATGCAAATGACTTCATCATGCAGATGACAGCATGTCTTCTAGCCCCATTACCCTGATTTGAGGTGGCTATGCTGCAGAGATTTATGGGTAGCATTCAGTCGCTCCCCACAGGAACCACAAGCGAACACCCATCCGCACACACACTCACACACACACGTTCATGAGGTTTCAGAGCGTCTGCGTCTCTCACCATGAGTCACTTCACATCCATGGCAATTGTCTGGTGACACTGAACGCAGATCTGCGGTTCTGTCATTCTCACACATTCCCTCTTTCCACAGCATCCTCACCCAGAGGAATCTTTTTGCTCTGACGCCGCTCTTTAAATACAGGCTTCTCATGGTCATGAAAAACCATAAAACATATCGGGGAATTTTTTTATTTTAGTTTCATTTTACTTTTATTTTTTATTCATTTTTTTATGCAATACACAACTCAAAAACATAAACAGAAAATTCATTTAATTTAATAAAAAAAATTTGTGTAGTACACAACTCAATAACATACTCTGATAAATTCATCCTCTTGATCTTAAAAAGCCTTTTGGTCTAAAAGCTTCTGCTTAAATTATTGAGACAAAACTGACATTTTATTTCAAGAAAACTTAACAGAATATGTTTTGAATGTATCTGATTATGTATGATAAGAAAATTGTTAAATTAATTTTTTTTAATGAAATACACAACTCAAAAACATACACAGATAAATAAAACATTTTTTTAAATGCTTTACACAACTCAAAAACATGAACAGAAAAATACATTTTATTTAATATTTCCTTTTTTTCATGCAGTACACAACTCAAAACTGTAAAACATACCAGAATTTTATTATTTTTTATTTTTATGTAATGCACAACTCAAACACATAAATACATAATTTCATTCAATTTTTTATTTAATTTTTAATTTTCATGCTACACGCAACTCAAAACTGTAAAACATATCAGGGGATTTTATTTTATTTAAATTTTTTTATGCAATACTCAACTCAAGAACAGAAACAATAAAATTCAAGAAAATGATTTTTGGCAAACATTTTGGTCTGTTTCTCATACAAAGTATGGCTTCATAAGACTTGGAATATAGCTCACAAATCATATGGAATCCCGGTAGTTATCAAAAATAGAAATACCATTTCTCTCTTGATTTTGAAATGATTTCAATATTGCACTGAAGCAGTTTTTTTTTCTCATTTTGATTTTTTTTGTCTAGCTGTGATGAAATCAGTTTTTGACTGTTTGATTTGTGTAGCTATTTACATATTTACAAATAAATCAAACATAATTTTCTTATACATAATCGGATACATTATTAAAAGTCAGTTTTTTGTAAAGAAATTCACACTTCAATTTGTCTACAAAACTGGTTTCAATAATTTAAGCAGAAGCGTTTAGATCAAAAGGCTTTTTAAGACATTAGAGAAACATAAATCCAGTCAAGTGTTTCCAAACTTTTCACTGCTACTGTATATGTTTTATAGTCTAAAATAAACAGAAATATGGAAGAACAATTATAAAAATTGGAGAGACGTTTCTATGATAATTAGCGCACAGCCATGCGTGCAGACGGGAGCTGAACTGCGGGATCATTATGGCAAACGAACAGAGAGAGAAACACTTTTAGATTTTCCATTTCATATAATGTGCTGCAAATGTTTCCAATTTTCCATTTCATACTCGAACAAGCTCATTTGGTTAAAGGGGGTGTGAATGTGTGTCTGCCAGAGACACGAGGCTACAGTATCAGACTCTGACTTGGGAGATTTTTAGTTAAACGCATTTAAAGGAATATACAATGCGAGTCTCCTAGCGTGTGTTTATGTTCATATATTCATGCGTGGCATCATTAATTAATTAACCTTCTCTTTTGAGTGACGTTTGCCCAGCCAGTGTCCCAAATCCCTGCATGGCATTATGGGAGCTCTCGGATTGGTCGAGACACTGCTGCCATGGCAACCTCAGCAGGCATCGCTTCCCTCCTATAGACGCACAAATACACACTCGATTTGTGCTTGTGTTTTAGGTGGATTAACCAGGAAGCCTGACTGGAAACTTTAATAGACTTGTCATGTGACTTTGCCTTTCAGAATTACTTTTCTAGTGTAGAAATTTGTGAATAATATAATGACGTTTTGTACTTTTTATTTTTTAGGGCCTTTAAAATTGCGATTTCCAGTCCTGCAAAAATGTTAACATTTTCTATAGTGAATGTGAATTTTTCTGTTCATGCATGGAGGTTTATAAAGCTTGATCTGTTTAAATCTAAATTCTAAATGATAATAGTAATTTTTGCATTTTTAAATGCTGCAGATAAAATCATGAACTCGTGAGTAATCGTTCTAAAACAAGGAAAAGTCATGAATATTGTTCAAAAAGTGTGAAAACAATTTTTTTTCCCTAAAAAGCTATTATCTCTAAAAACGTCATTATTAATTAGTATATTATTGTGATTATTTGTTAATGCATCAAATATTCTTTCACAGTTAAAAATCTAATATTCTGTAAATTGTATATGCATGTAAAGTGCATATTTTTTAAAATGCGTATACATAGAAAATATGTAAACTTACATTTAGTAAGATAAAGCAATTTATTTTTCAGATGTTTAAATTATAAAATTAAAATATTGAAATACTATTTTATTTTTCTAAAATAAGTCAATAAATAATTTAAATAAATGTATTATAATTGTCTGTTGGTGTAATCTTCATGCATGCTCGAACCGCAAGACGGATGATCCAAACACAGTGTTTATTCAAGAGTGTAATCCACAATTGGATCCAAACACAGGCAAAAGGTCAGATACCAGCAAAAACAGTCCAAACATAACAGAAACACAGAAAAGAGTAATCCCGGGGTGTATTCCAGAAAGCACGGTTAACTTACCATCTGCTAAATCTTGAACTTTCGGTTGATTAACCCCAAACCTTGCTTACTTGAGGTATGTGGTTCCAAAAACGCATCCAGGAGTAAGTTCACTCAACCCAGAGTATATTCCTGGTTAAGACTCGAGACATTCTCAACAGAGCGACGAATCGGTGAGTCACTATGGAAACGGACGCTAAGAAAAAGCGCGCCATGCTGTTTCTATCTTCTTTTGTTCAATGGTCATTTACACGCTTGGTGCATATCGCCACCTAATTGATGGTTGTGCAATCATTTTTATTTTTTTCCATTATCTCCAATCCTTGAGAATAAGAATTATATTGTTTGTTTGATGCTAATTATTTATTAAGTCATATCAGATATGTATTTTTATTATAGAAATACATTATAGAAAATGCTGATCCATGTGTGAGATTATAATATAAAATGTAATAAATAAATATAATAAAATAAACATTACCTTGTCATATTGTTTTATAATTTATACAGATAACTGTTATATAGGCTATGCCAATAAAATAAATATAACAATATCATATTAGAATAATATTACCTTATTTATTACTTATATTAGCACTTTATATTAACACATACATTCTCTATATATATATATATATATATCATCTATATAAATATATATAATATATATATATATATATATATACCCAGGTATGTCACATAACCTACTTTCTGGAATACCCCCCAGAACAAACCAAGACATAACGGCTCAGAAATGCAGTACATGACACGCAAGACCTCACAATGAGTGATTGAATGAACCAGGCTATATATATATAGGATGAGCAGACAGGGTTAATGAGACACAGGTGCAAACAATGAGTGCTGATGAGTCCAGGCAAAATGATTATGGGAAATGAAGTCCAAGACTGAGTGACAGAGCTATGGGATTCCCTCTGTGGTTATCAGGGCACTCCTGCTGGTGATTGTGCCAGTTTCAAATAGTCTTTACACAGTGTTAAAGGGGTCATATTATGATGCTGCTAAAAAGAACATTATTTGGTGTAATGAAATGTTTATGCGGTTTAAGGTTCAAAAGCACATTATTTTCCACATACTGTATATTATTGTTTCTCCACTATGCCCCGCCTTTCTGAAACGCGTTGATTTTTACAAAGCTCATCGGTCTGAAAAGCGAGGTGTGCTCTGATTGGCCAGCTATCCAGTGCATTGTGATTGGCCGAATACCTCAAGCGTGTGAACTGGAAATGTTACGCCCCTCACCAGACTGTGATGATGCCCTGTCAGGCCGGAGCGACAAAAACATTAAAACCCATTATAAACGAGGCATTTGTTGCATCCAGTGGGGACATAATTACAGATTATAATGACTTATACTGTCTTTTTACGCGTTGCATCGCGCCACGTAAGCATAAAACCATGTCTGCATTTGTGATCGGAGAAATGACAAACAAGCGCTACTCTACACTGCTCAAAACTCACGTTTGAATCGAAGCTTCTGAAGGATATATTTGAAGAGCTGCTAATGATGCCGCTTTAACTAAATCAATGGAACAAAAGAGAAACGGCATCACATAAAAAGATAAACGAGTGAATCAGGAGCCGATGCGAACAAATCCAAATTTCATACCCGCTCACCTGCGCTGCTGCATTAACCAGCAGCGCATTAACCATAGTTAGTGAACATTGATGATAGATTGATCAGAACCTGCTCACTAATGAGTAAAAGTGACGTGAAAAGTGACACTGAGCGGTTTTGTTGCACAAACACTAAGTGTGATGCGCCACTGACCTTTAGTTTAACTTTTATTGTTGCAACAATTAGTATTCAGCACCGTTTAGAACCTCTCTCTCTCTCTCTCTCTCTCCAGTCTCTCTCTCACTCTCAGCCTCCTCTCTCTCCTCTCCATCTCCCCTCCTCTCCTCTCTCTCTCTCTCTCTTGTTGCTGTACCTGCACAGTTTGAGCTTATCGCCGGCAACCACAATTAAAGTACACCAAGTCAGCAATACCAGAGAAACAGGCTGATAAAACACTAAAACACCTCCAGCAGCGAGAGCGAGACAGACGCTGTGTGTGTTTTAGTTAGTCTGTACCTGAAGTGAAGGGAAAGCGAGTGCGACAGGTGAAACTGGAACTGCACAGGTATGTGATTAGCAGAATGCCTGAGGACTGTGTGTGTGTGTTGAGTAGTTTTGTTTTTGCACTCAAATCACACTCGATGCGTGTCGACATGCTGTGTTGAGTGATGCTCTCAGTGAGAAGTTCTCATATGGTGGTTACGCTTTTGTCACAGCACTCGTTTGCGCTGATGAATGGCTAATTCGTGTGGTTTGAGGCTGCTGAGGTGTGAAAAGTCTGAACACTGGAGATGATGTTCTGGGATTTCATTTGCTGTGATTGCGGCGCTTGATACTTGACTGTAGAAACGCGGTACTCACAGTGGCAGAGGAAGAACATCATTATCATCAGAGGTTAACAGGCGTATGAATAACTTTATATGAGTGAAGGTTTAAAATCATACTTTAGATGTCATAATTCAGTGTTTTTCTGTGTCGGAGACTCTGACAGGTGAAGGTCAGAATCACAGCGGTGATCATCCTGACTCCAGCTGTTAGCTTTGAAACAACCACACACCCTTTCAAATGTCCCCACGTCCTTTCTTCTGTCTGCCCTGTTCATACCATCTGTCTGTCTGTCTGTCTGTCTGTCTGTCCGTCCATCCATCTGCCGCTCTATCTATCTGTCTGTCTGTCTGTCTGTCTGTCTGTCTGTCTGTCTGTCTGTCTGTCTGTCCGTCCATCCATCTGCCGCTCTATCTATCTGCCTGTCTGTCGTCCTGTCTGTCTGTCCTCCATCCATTGCCGCTCTAATCGATCTGTCGTCTTGTCTGTCTGTCCTGTCTGTGCTGGCTGTCCTGGTCTGTCTGACGTCCATCCATCTGCTGCCGCTCTAATCTATCTATCTATCTATCTACTATCTATCTATCTATCTGTTATCTGTCTTTTCTCTCTGTCCGTCCGTATTCCAACTATCATGGACGGCAGACGACCTAGTACCTGGTAGGTACCTAGAGACTATCTGACTGGTGTGACCCACTTATTTCACGGCTGCTTTACCAAATTAAAATAAATAATGGACATGAAACAAGTTAAGTTTAAATTACTGGATTATGTGGAGCAAGAAAGTGCAACCGATATTGGATTTGGTGATTTAGTGTGATTTTTGACCACAGATGTTGCCACATTTGACCAATCAGAATCAAGTATTCCGGAGTGTAATAATCTGTTAAATGACTGCAGTGTTTAGAGATGACTGTATCTCTGTAACTTGGTGGTAACGTTGTGTTTGTGTGTGTTTCAGAGTCTGGGCTCTATCGACAGGAAGGGAACACAGCAGAGAAGGTAAGACACTTCTGCGTCACGCTCTCATTTGGGTGATGCCAGGGTTAAATATGCCATAATGAAACAGTCAAGTCATTGGGAATGTGTTTGACCTTAATTGGGCCTAGTGACCCACAGAACAGAGAGATAATCTAGTTTTAGCCAAACTGTAATCTAGAGTAAGCATTTATAATGCCAAGCTGAATGCGATTATGTGTTAGTCTGAAGTGAGCATTTGCGAGAAAATTCACCAAAAGTGAGCTAAATTAGACATAAAGTAACTTTCCTTCAGGGTCGTCTTCAATTGGGTAGGTGTTTCTTTCTTTGTTTTTTGAATTTTAAAAATGCACAACATTTTCGGGGTACAGTTAGAATGTGTTTAGGGTTCACCTATAGTCAATTTAATTAGCTATATATATATATATATAAGTAGTAATACTAGCTGTCAAAAAGTTTGGGATGCGTAAGATTTGTAAAGTTTTTTTAATGGAGTCTCTTATGCTCATCAATGATGTATTTATTTGATCGAAAATACAGGAAAAACTGTAATATTGTGAAAAAGAGCGTTTATTTAAAATAGAAATCGTTTGTAACAATATACACTACCATTCAAAAATTTGGAGTCCAAACATATTTGTATTCCTTCCTTTTTTTTTTTTTTTGAAAGAAATTAAAACTTTTATTAAGCGAGGATGTGTTAAATTGTTAAGAAGCGATAGCAAAGATTTATATTTTGAATAAATTATATTGAATAAATGCTTTTCCTTTTTAACTTTTTATTCATTAAAGAATCCTGAAAAAAGTATCGGTTTCCAAAAAAACATTTGTCAGCACAAATGTTGCCAACATTGATAATTTTAATAATAAATCAGCATATTAGAATATTATTTCTTAAGGATCATGTGACACTTTATACTGGAGTAATGTCTGATGGAAATTCAGTTTTGCATCACAGAAATAAATTATATTTAAAGGATATTAAAATAGAAACCATTATTTTATATTATAATAACATTTTGCAAGATTACTGTTTTTTCTGTATTTTTGATCAAATAACTGCAGCCTTGGAGCAAATAGACTTCTTTAAAAAACATTACAAGTCTAACTGATCCCAAACTTTTGAACGGTATGTAATATTAGGGATGCCCGCTCTGAGCTCCTGTACTGATCGTTACAATGCCTAATGCCCCGATACCAACGCCGATACCACACAGCTTGGTAATGCGCATATTCAGACCAAAGCGCGCGGCGGCAGATGCGCGAGCTTGTCGAGTGAATATCCCTTTCTAAGACATCACTGGAAAGTTTGTAGTTCATCAAAAACAAGTAAGTAAAACAAGTAATTAAAACAATGCAAATTACTTAACGTATGGCGAGAGAGAACAGAGAGAGCGAAGAGCGGAGGAGCGCGCACCACTCTGTTGTGGTGATCTTTGATGTTCACTCACTTAGCACATGCATTATTTGGATTAAAACTAAATCGTAAAAGTAAGACCATTTATAGGGGCGTTCACTATAAACATAATTTATTTTCATCCTACGTGACTTTCTGGCGAAAGTGAATCTAGCCGCCTGTGTGAAATGCGCTAAGCTGTACTTAAGACTGCATCATACACATACCTGCACGCGTTGCACGGTTTGCTTGCTTGAGTGTTTCTGCTTATATGATTGCTTTGGAATATAATCGCAGCACGTTTTCATAGAAAAAGAACTCTATTTTCTGAAGATCACAGTTAGAATTTATAACGAGTGGTGTTCCTTCCCTCATTAATTACAGCAAATTGCCATGATTACAGTACTAAGCCACTGCCAGTGGAGCATTTTCTCTAATGCTATTAACTTATATATGATGTACCATAGAGCTAAAAATTAACAGACAGTACCAAAACGCGTAAATACATTGTATGGGCATAATTAAGTGTGAAAATCACCAAAGGATATAGTCAACCAAATTATTCGAGACCAATATACTTATTTTTTTACTATGTGTGCAGGACACATTGCGCATTATTAAGTGAGGATAGCAAACTAAACTAACTGTTGATATATTATACCTAAAAATTCTCATACAGGGACTACCATAACTGATACCATTTGGGACCAAAAATTATTCAGACTGAGTCTGGGATGAAGTTGAGGTTTGCATGAAGCTGGTTGACAGCAATGCCCAGGAGACTATATGCTGTCATTAAGGCTAAGGGTTACCCGACAAAGTATTGATAGTTGTGTAAATATTGACAGCTGTCTGAATAATTTTTGGTTGATTGTAATCCATTACATACCTTTCTATCAAAGTTATCTGACATTATCAAGCTGAATTTCTTCTGACACATTTAAACTCTGAGTTCTTGTCATATTTTATTACCATTTTCTCAACTATAGCGAATAAACTGTGATAATGTGAGAAATGTTGTCTGAATAAATTTTGGTTTGACTGTGTCTATTTTATAAATGAAGTTAACCAACTAACATTATACATACTCTTTTGGTTTCTGTACCCAATATTTAAAAAAGTTACAAATGCAATAAAATATCGGTATCACTACTCATTATCGGCAAGTACCAAAAATAAAAGTATCGGTATCGGGCGAGTACTGGAAAAAGTGGTATCGGTGCATCCTAGCATATATATACTGTATATATATATATATATATCCATGCAAGTGACTTCTAAAAGTTGACAAAATATCCATTGTGTTTGTCAGATGAGCTGCTGCTTTGTTCAATAGCATAGATTAACTTGAGCGATATTCAATTAAGATTATGATAGTGATTATAATAAACATTGAGTCTTAAGTTATGCTTAAGTTAAAATGAGGCTTCACAAGTCAGTAAAAATTAAACCAGTATCTCATGAAAGAAATGGATGCATTAAGGATCAGGGTACTACAGTATCGCCAAGTGTTGTGACAGCAGCTCTATAGTTCACTGAATATGTGAGCGCAGTAATTTGCTTGTGTTTCCTGTAGGTTACGAATCAGCTGCATTTGCTATGTTGCATCTCAAAAATGAGTGAAATAAGTCTCTTTAATGTTTTAGTGCTCCTGACATGTTAAATCGTCTTTATTATTGGGTCGGTGTCTTTCTGAGTCTGGGAATTCTGAAACTGTCACACAATGTGGCGTAGGAGAGTCTTACTATCAACAAGAACACCATGTTACCTTGGTTACTAGATTGAAAATGGCAGATCTCCTAAATCTGTCACTAATGGCTGACTAATAAGAACTGAACCACTGATCGGATCTGATCAAAGGAGGAGCACAAGATGAAGTCTCGTTTTCCTCTCTGGGTAGGTTATATAAAGCCGCTTTGTGAGATTTCTCACCCCAGATCGATGATAGCTGATGTGGTGTCGGTTATTTGGCCTAATTAGTATGTCATCATTGTCAGTAATTAGTTCGTAATTAGTGTCTGTTCTGGTCGCTAAAGTTAAATATTGTGCAAAGCAACAAAATCACATTTAATAATTTCACAAAATCTAAAATCAAACTGACAGCAATTAAATACACTACTGTTCAAAAATGTGGGATCAGTTAGATTTTTTAAAAATGTTTTCTGAAAGAAGTCTCTTCTGCTCACCAAGGCTGCATTTATTTAATCAAAAATAGTAAAATTCTGAAATATTATTACAATTTAAAATTGCTGTTTTCTATGTGTGAATATTTTAAAATGGAATTTATTTCTGTGATGCGCAGCTGTATTTTCAGCATCATTACTCCAGTCTTCAGTGTCACATGATCTTCAGAAATCAGTATAATATGCTGATTTGCTGCTCAAGAAACATTTCTGATTATTATCAATGTTGAAAACAGTTGTGCTGCTTCATATTTTAGGATTCTTTGATGAATAGAAAGTTCAAGACAACAACAAATATTTAAAAAAAAGAATCTTTTGTAATATTATAAATGTCTTCACTCTCACTTTTCATCAATTTAATGCTTCCTTGCTGAATATAAGAGTTCATTTGTTAAATTAAAAAAAAAAATTTATACATAGTGATCCTAAACTTTTTAACTTTTTAGAGACCTGTCACATATGTGCCATAAGTCGTCTCAAATGGAGGAATATGTTTTTCCATTTTGTTTTACTAAAAATGTGTATAGACAGTTTATTTTTTGAACGTAACTGAAATATAAAATTTTGTTCATGAATATGCGGTTTACTTGCTATTAAGTGTCTTTGGCAAACGTTGGAAGACTTTCCAGTCAAGCAGACAGAATGAAACCTGTGTGGCCTTATGTTTAGAAGTTAAATTCAGCCAGTCACATTGTTTTTGTGTGCACTGAGTGAACGCAATCAGTGAACGAACTGAATTAGTGAGGAATAAAATGCATGCGCTCTAACCATTTGTGGTCTCGCGTTTGGACGTCTAGCAACCAACTATGAACAAATCACATAAACCTTAAGTTGTAAGACTAGTTTTTATGGATTGCATAACTGAAGGGAGAAAATCAAATGAATTAGCATGAATGATATGTGGCAGCAGTGTGTGCATGTCTCTCTGTCTCTCTCGCTCTCTCTGACCCACATAAGCATTTTTCACATAGACAGAGTCCTAATACTTTAAATAATTGTGATGTTTCAGTGTTTGGTTTTGTGGTTGATGTGTGTATGTGTAAAGGTTGACTCAGCCGTGTGTGTGTGGAGGGGCTGGCGTTGTGGTTTGCGTCTTTGATGTGGTTTGGCCATGAAAAGTCTGACGGTTCCCCAACAGTGCCGCGCCAGAGACACACACACACACACACACCTCAATAAAGACCCGCCAGAGGAACTTTCCTGCGAAAACATCGCCTGGCATCGTGTGTGTGGCATCGTCTTTTCCGTTCTCATTTTTCTCATTCGCTCGCACACAGGCATATATATATGCTCACATTTGGCCACGGGTCTGGTTGTAGGTACGGAGATGACACAGCGGAAACCACCGGCTCGGAGAACTTCCTCACAAACACACGCTGTTGTGTGTTACCGAGCGTGTGTGTGGTTTGCGTCTATAAATGTATGACACGTTCACACGCTCGTGATCCGCTCCAGCATAAATAATCACCCTGATGGCTGTCTCCACTCTGATTGGAATCTTGACGCCCTGTGGAATTGTGGGATTCTGGAGGGAACAACAAGATGGGAGACGCTTTCGGTCCATTACGACATTCCGGCAAAGACCACAGAGAGAGAGAGACGGAGACGGGGCGAGTAGGTGGCCCTCTAGAGAAGCCACTTTTATTTTGGAGTTCTGGGAACATGAATCTGAAGTGTGTGTGCTAGACTGTACTGTATGAGTTTTATAGCTGTACTTGGTGTTGATATGTGTTTTTCTTTATAATCAAAAATATACCAACTTTTCAACTTCTGAAATTGCTTTTTGACTGCACAGGCTGTTGATCAGTCGTCATAATATAGCAGTCATTTAGAATTGACTACAATAAATTACAATTTATTTCTGGGATTTGATCAAGATTTAGAATTGCAATTCAAATTTAAATGTAGGGAAGAAGAATTAGGGTTCATTGAAATTCCAAGAAATTCATTTAGCTGTAATTGTCGACTAGAGAAGCAAAAGTTATCAAGACAACTTTTAATGTTGATTTGAAATTTTTGATTAAAGTTTAAGAAGCCTCAAAATTTGAAGGTTTATATGCTTGATGGATGGACAGACATTGATGGACAGATGGATAGATAGATTGATGGATGGATAGATAGACGAAAAGACAAATTGCCAGATAGATAGATTGATTTTTTGGGGGGGATCTGGGTGGAAGAATGCTTTATTTCCCAGAATGCGTCACTGATGCTGAATTGTGAATTCAGTAAATTCCTCCTCCTGTCACTCAAATTGAAATGCCAGTTGAACTTCCTATGAGGAGTGTGACTGATTCCAATTTAAATTCACAATCATGATTTGAAAATTAAGTTGATTCTTCTATTCTGAGTCACTTTAGTGAATATTTTTGTTCATTGAAGTAACACACAAACCCCAGTGTGTGTGTGTGTGTGTGTGTGTGTTCAGAGGTGTAAGAGCACCTAAAAACCATACTTGAGTAAAAGTACAGATACCTTATAGCGAAAATGACTCCATTAGAAGTTACAAGCCACTAATTACAAAACGACTTGAGTAAAGAGTATCTGATTTTAACAGTACTTAAGTATTTAATTTACGTATTTAAAATGAAAATGTCCAAGCCTTCTTGCACTAGACGTGCTGGTTTCAGCCTCACCGCTGGCTGTAGTAATGCCCTCATCTCGTATATAAAACCCCGGGATTCCTATCTGCTAATTCACTCACTTCTCACGTAAAGTAGCCTTGTTGACAATTTTGGGTGAGTAAGGGCAAAACGCCCAAGATTGCCCTGTAGTCGCATATTGCTTCATTTTTAGTAAACTAGATGCGCAGAAAAGTTAGGTGCCATGCAAAATGTAATGAGTAATTGCATGAATTATTACAAATGTATTGGAGTGATACTGATTCAAAAATGGAGTGAAGCAGAGAGTAAAAGTTGCTAATACCTTTGATACTCAGTAAAACTACAAAGTAGACAAAAAGATACTCAAGTACAGTAACTTATTACATTTACTCAACTACTTTATACCACTGGTGTATGTTTGTGTGTGTGTGTGTGTGTGTGTGTGTGTGAGGGTCAAAGCCTTTAAATGGAATAAAGGCACAACACATTTGATGTGCGGTATGGAGAGCTTTTATTTTAGCCCTAACTAACCAGTTTCTGTCTGCGCTGGCACTGCTGTTTAATACTGTGTGTGTTTGGTATTTATATGCTCGTCTAATGAGCAGCCTGGGCCAAAGCGCTGGATCTGTACACTGGCTGCAGTCTGAGCGCCCATCGACATCAAACAACACAGGCAGACACTCACCTCTCCCTCGCTCTCCATCTCCGTTCCAAAACCTAGTGAGACGCCTACCTAGACCGCATACAGATAGTACTGCCTTCACTCAAAAAAATACTGTGAATTGCATATCAAATTTCCATCCATTTGGATTACACAGTTTTAACACAAACTAATAAACTTAATGTGATCATATTTGTCAGTCATACATCAATGAAACAGGTGAGATTTACACACTCAAAAAATCATAGCATTATTAATAACGATTTGATTTGATTTAAATAATCATAAAATGCATTTATTCAAATTTTAGTACTATTACAGAAATCTGACCTATTTCATTTATGCATGACTGGAAGCGTTGGGTAAGTTACTCTAAAAAAGTATTTAATTTCTAGCTACTAATTACATCTTCAACAGTGTAATTACTGTAGATTACTGTACTAATAACTCTCTCTAAAAAGTATTAAGTATTTTTTTTTTTAAGGAAAGGATGTGATATGTGGCCAAGTATGGTGACCCATACTCGGAATTAGTGCTCTGCATTTACCCATCCAAAGTGCACACACACAGCAGTGAACACACCATTTATGCTGCGGCGCCCGGGGAGCAGTTGGGGGTCCGGTGCCTTGCTCAAGGGCACCTCAGTCGTGGTATTGAAGGTGGAGAGTGCTGTACATTCACTCCCCCACCTACACTCCCTGCCGGTACGAGACTCGAACCTGCAACCTTTGGGTTATGAGTCCGACTCTCTAACCATTGGGCCACGACTGCCCACTATTGGCTTCCCAAACAGAAAGGATCTTTTAATTCTTTTATATAAATAATATAAATTGCATAAATTATTTTTGGACTGACCATGTATTTAAAGGGTAATGGAATTGTCCTGTAGTCTATTCACAGTATTAAGTTCAATTACATAAGTAACTGTAATTAAATTACATAAAAAATAAGAGTAATCCCTTACTTTTAAATTACAATAATTATTAACTTAGTATTGCATTACACCTAACACTGCTGACAAATATGCTTCTCATCAAGTTTATTAGTTTGTTTGTTAAAACTGTGTGACAGTTCATTTATAAATCCAGTTCATTTCATTTGTATTCATTTTATATTGCTTTCCACTTGCATGTTCATACTTTGAATAAATTTGATTGATTTCACAATGATTCTAAGCAATTTGAATGATTGTATTTTGAAAATATTATTTAAATAAAATCAAATAGATGCTAATAGTTAAAAATAAACTATGCTATGCATAAATCTGACCTGTTTTTCCCTACCTGTATTGGATTTATTGTGATAAATATATTAACCTGGTTATTGTGTTTTTAAAACACATTCAGTTTATTAATACTATTACAGAAATCTTACCCATTTCATTTATGTATGACTGACAAATATGCATCAAATTAATGGCATAATCCAAATGGATGGAAATGTTATATGCAATTCAAATACAGAATTTCTAAATTTAAGCCTAAATATTTTTGAGTGTTCTATTGGCCAAATTCTACAATGTATCCTTCATAAAGAAGGCAATCCCAGAATGCTTTGTGCAGCTGACTTGATTTTGAAACAGATCTCTCTCTCTCTCTCTCTCTCTTCTCTCTTCTCTCTTCTCTCTTCTCTCTTCTCTCTCTCTCTCCTCTCTCTCTCTCATCTCTCTCTCTTCTCTCTCTCTCTCTCTCTCATGGCTCAAAGTGCGACGACTAAGCATTGACTTGTGCCGTGTTTATGTTTGGTATTTATTTTTATACCGGCGTTTGTGTGTACATGTCCGTACAGCGTGTGTGTGTGCTCTTGAAGGAGGTGATGTCATCACTCAGGCCTTCCTACTGAAAGAAATCTTCTAATGGCATTACATCAGCACATGAGACCCCGACCGAGCGCAGTGTCATCCAGAACAGCTGCCGCCGGAATCAGATTCATCCCGCTGTCCTTCCTGTCTTATTCCCAAACGGCTTCTTTCTAGGAACATTCCCTCTAGAAATACGGATGCGGTCACCTCTCCGTGGCATGAGCGTTTGGGATGCGCTGGCACTGCCGTTCGCCCGCTGACCTTGTCCTTCACTGTTTAAACATTCTTCAGTCACACTTTTTGACTTGTTTGTCATTAAGCGATTGCAGGATCGTTCATTCACGCATTTGCAGCTCTGTCAGCCTCACACGCACAGATCTGCATATAGCGTCCGCTGCTGCTGTTATGACGACACTGTTGCTAATGAGACGACAAATTCAACACATGCAATCCCTCTTAAACAACTTAAATTTTTCATACAGGAATCTCTTGGAGACATCTCCAGGCCATATTGCAACCTATGTGACAATTATTTGTCCTTGATAATTAGATATATTTTCCTTCTAAGTTTTTTTTAAATGATTTTTTTTTTAAATATACAGTTAGTCCCAAGTCTCAGACCTCATATAAAATCCTTTAAAAATGTGAAACCTGGGTAAAAAAAAAAAAAAAAAAAAAAAAAAAAAATAAATAAATAAAAATGCAAAAAATTAAAACCTGGAAACAAACAACATTTTAGGATTTTAAACGATGTCAAACAGTCAAAATATGTATTTATTATTTAATTAATATATGTTTAATTATTGAGTTTTGTTTGTTATATGCTCCACATTTTATTATTTATGGTATTTTATTAATAATAATTTTAATAAAATACTGTTATTTTATTATTAATTAAATGTTTTAATTTATTATTTTTTTTAAACCAAGCTGAAAGTGTTTACATTTTTAAGTGATGCTGAAATGGTTAATTGTACTATTTGTTTGTAATTGAAGATCAAATATTTATGATGGAACTTTGATGGAAAATGTTTGGTAAAACTCTGGACTGTTTTTAAAACCTGGAAATCTCAACTTTTAGGATTTTGAAAATGTAAACAAGAATTTTTTTTATTTTGTTCATTCATTTTATTGTTTTTAAATTTTATTATTTATATTAATTTATTTATTTATTAATACTGATATTATTTATTCTTTATAATGCTTATAGTTTTTTTGTTTCATATCATTATCCATATTTGTTAGTTACATATTTTTTGCTATCATAATATAGAAATAATAATATCATTTTATTATTATTATGTTTTATTTTATTTTCATGATCTTCATCCATTTTGGGCAAAAGGATTTTTGATTGAAGTGATAGAAGAAGTTGATCTACATTTTTAAAGGGACACTGAAATTAATTGTACTATTTGTGTGTAATTGAAGATCAAATATTTATACACATGGATCATGATGAAACATTATGATGGGAATGTTTGGTAAAGCTCTGGACTGCTGTCAAGCAGTGTGTGTTTATTGAAACATTGAGTAAATCCGTGTATGTATTAGAGTAAACATGCTATTTCTGTCTGTTTGTGTTTCTCAGGACTGAGTCTGGGATTGTGAAGTTCACCCAGAGACTCTCTTTGAAGGACAAACACTGCAAGGAGGACAGGAGTCAGTCGTCCAGACCTCCGGCCTACAGGAGGCGCTCTCTCAGTGTGGACTGGTAACACAACATTTGCATCAGTCTATGTTTTCAATAATGTCATTTTAAACAGCTAAAACTAGTTTGCGAGAGGTTGACCAGCCATTTGGACTCAAAAGATGCCAGAGAAGCCATGCTGGCTCTGAATGCTGCTAGTTACCCAAAGTTTTTCCTCTGCTCATCTCTACAGACATCATGACTCCAGCTCTGACTGTCTCTCTGCTCTCCACCCTCTCCATCTGTCACGGCTGATGCATGTCCAAAACTCACAAATCTGACTCACTTCCAACATGCTTTTCTTGGGCGCTTTTTCTGAGATCATCATCATGTGCTTTGTTTTAAAGGCACATTAATCTCTCTGCCTCTTTTTTACTGTTTAAGAAAAATTACCAACGTTTGACCGCAATTACTAATTTAGACACACAATTTTTAATGGTGCTTTTCAAAATGCATATTGTTTCAAAGCAGCTTTACACAAAATCATGATGTCGCATTTAGCAGTTTAGAGCTGGATGATAATATAGTTACATTTTGCGACGATACAAGCAATCAAGCAGTCTAGATTTGATATATAGTATATATCCCTTTATGTGAGTATACTGTATGTATGCAAATAAAGTTGGCCATACTCTGTGTCCAACATTATATAAAGAGCTAGTCAATAATATAGTTAAAATAGCAAACATATAATTAAATAGGCCCATATAATTTATTAATAGTTTATTTTTGTCATTTAGATATATATATTATAATATATATCTATATAAAGTACTATACTGCAACATTTTTTTGTTGGAGGAATATGTTGATATTTGGCAAAAATGGTAGTTAATGTTACTGAATTGGACTAAAACTTACTGACTTTGCACAAATATGGTATAACAGCTTTCCCCAAAAACTGGATCATTTTTGTACTTTTTTAGGATTTTCCCCCACTTTGTTACACTTGTGGTCTTCCCAGTCCAAAATTACTGGCCTACGCAAAAAATTGCTTATATATTTATCATTATGCTTTATTATTACCAAATATTGGATTCAATATTTTAATGAACATGTTTTCTTTCAATTAACACAGGTTTTGCAATTCATTTTGGAGCTGATTGATCATAGGCTTCATTGATCTGAGCTTATGCACCTCTGTTTTTTTGAAAGTACATATCCAAATTATTCCATAATATGCTTTTTTTTCACGTCCAGGAGGCCTACGACCAATCAATTCCAAAAAGAAATACACAACCTGTGCTAATTGGAAGATCGAATCCCAGATTTGGTGGTAATACAGCATAATAAGAGATTATATAATAAGAGAAATCAGCATTTTTAAAAGCCCGGTCGTTTTCGACTGGGAAAACAAAATTAAAGGGATAATTCACCTAAAAATGAAAAATGTCAATTTGTATGAGTTTCTTTCTTCTGTTGAATGTAAAACAAGACATTTTAATGTATTTTGGTTGATGGTACCCATTGACTTTCATAGTATTTTTTTTTCATACTATGGAACGCATTGGCTACCGGCAACTGTTTGTTTCCCAACATTCTTCAGAATATCTTCCTTTACGTTCAACAGAAGAAAGAAGCTGGTTTGGAACAACTTGAGGGTGGGTAAATGATGACAAAATGTAAATTTTTGGCTGAACTATCCCTTTAAGTAAAGGATTTTCAGTTCAAAGGTATTTAAATCAGCCCATTGTAAACCTGCTAGTATGCACTTTTATGGTGTTGAACTACGAGTTTATGTGCTTTTGTTTGTGCATGAGAAGAGGTTTGTATCGGCGGCCGCATCTGGGTCATGGCATATGGCAGATTGGGATCCGGGCTCCAGAGACACATATAACTCCGGGGAGTCTCGGGGCAACGTGTCCCCAGGATGTAGCCACCCTGGCTGGGCATGATGCGGGCTGGGCCCCCCTGTTTTCGGGACTGCACAGAGACTCAAGCAGACTCCCTGTCACCTCCTGCACGCCGAGCTGTCTGTCGCCAGAGCCTCTTAGACGGGCCTAACGTCACACACACACGTACGGGGCCGATGCACAAAGACACATCGGCGCACATGCATTCATACATTGATTGATCCCGCGCTCACACGCGCGTCCTGTCCCCTTGCAGAACATCCCCATGGCGACGGTCTTCTGTCTCTGCTCATCAGAATTAGAGAGATTTTCCCCCTGGGGTGGGGGGGTGAACAGGTGGCGGGCAGTTGAACTCCACACAGCAAACACTCTCACAGGGGAGCGACTACTACTGCGACAACACACGCGCATACCGCTGCATGCACACAAATACTCCCGCGGTTAATCTCTTAATCTGCGTGGATTAGAATGCATACGCCCGCAGCAGAAATGCGCAGACGCACACATGATGGGAAAAGATCATGGCTTTACTGCGTTAAACAAACTTGCTCCTGTTCTAATGCCGTCAAAGCAACATGCGCGTGTGCACAGGTGAATCACACGAAACACATTTCACTGCAAATTCAAATGAAAGAAAATGCATTTTCTTTAATGAAAATGAAACCTATTTTTGGAGATTTTTGTTTTGCAATCAGACATTCTTTTATTTATTTATATTGTTGTAATGCAGAAAAGTGTCTTTATTGCTGTAATGTGAATATATATGTATATATATATAATTTTTATATGTATACAATATATTATTTAAATTGTAAAATATTTTTAATGATTTAAAGCATTTTAAAGGAAGAAACTGCAGGCAAAATTCATGCACTGGTCAATTTTGAGGTCAATTTTGCGGGTTTTTATTCCTAAATATATGGTGAAAATCTGTTGACATTGTTTTAACAGTAATAAAAAGAGACATCAAAAATATCCTAGTATGTCAACAAAATGAAACAATTTTAAGCCTGGCTGCATCAACTGTTCAGATTTTTGTTCTAGAAATGTATGCAAATTTAATTAGATAAAACCTCATTTGCATATTCAAACAGCATTTCAGAAAACTTGTCATACAAAGCAGTTGTCTTAATGTACTGTGATTAATCAGCTGGGGAAAGTGTGAAGAAATCTATTAGTTCAAATCCTATTCACCTGTAGTTTATTATGATAATCACTACTGAGAAAAAACTGAAAAGTAAAACGCCCAGATGCATTATATTAATGAGAATTTTTGGTAGGAAATTTGCTTAATTGTCATTAAAATAATGGGACATTCTTAAAAATATGCTTTGATTATGGCAACTATAATATCTTATTTCTTGTCTGTTGATTTTGAGCTGAAATGTGACCCGTTCTTGTGAGATTCTGATTCTGAAGTGTGTTTGCATGCTGAAGATCTCTGTGGTGACATGCAAACCTGTCGGCGTGTCTTTCAAATGGCGAGGGAATCATCTGATTAGCTTTGATTCCCCATTGTGTGTATGAGAGGTCGAAGGGTTAGACTGGCTCCACTAGGCATGAAGTACACAAGAGAGAGAGAGGGGTTCTGTTGACCCTAGTACACACACACACACACACACACACACTAATCGGTAATATTGTCCTCACTGCCCCCCTTCTGTTGCTTACTGTCAGACACACTCCCCCTCCAAATTTTGGCTGGTCGGACTGCAGTCTGTCTGGTGCCAAGAATCAAATTTCAGACTCTCCTTCTCGCAGCCACATTTAACCCTCGGAGAGGAGTTCCTCTGCACCCTTTCCTTCTGTTATAGCCAGCTACTCTAAAAGAAAGAGAGACGTCGTCCCGTCCGCTCTTGGCACATTTCTCGTAAAACATTCCAAATGTCACCAGAGTTTTGTTTGGCAGAATCACTGTTTCTCTCACACATCCGTGCATTCTTATCGTTGCGTCTCTTGCAGTCGTGTGTCGACATAAAATCTACTCATGCAGTTGTTTAGAATCAAACATGTATCTCTAAATTTATACTTTATTTACTTGGTTCAATGTCAGAATTAACCTAATGAGTAAAATCATTCACAAACTCGTGATTATAGTTAAGGAAGCTCAAAATTTTACTAAGTAGTGTAGGTAAAAACGTCTCTGTCTACGATGTTCTTTCTTAGTTCTTTAATATTCTGAAAAACGATATTAATTGAATGCAATGCAACTGAACTGAATAACGATGTGATAATTTTATGAATGCAACATAATATCGAAAAGCTTCTCTCTAATTTCTACATTTAGATTCTACAGTTTCCAGATTTTAAATTCAGAATTCTAAATTAAGTGCTAAATAACTTTACTGGTAACGTTTAATTTTTTTCAATTTGTTTCTTTTTTAAAGATGCACAATCTGAAGTGATATGTTTTACTGTTGTCAAAAGAGATTTTAATTACAATACATATATTTAAAGGCCGTTTGCTCAAAATGAGAAATTCAGTAGCACCGGAAATCAAAACTTTCCAGTTTTATTCCTTCTGAAGGTTATTAGAGGAGGGTTTGTTAAAATATAATTCGGCTGGAATACAGTGGGTACGGAAAGTATTCAGACCCCCTTAAATTTTTCACTCTTTGTTATATTGCAGCCATTTGCTAAAATCATTTAAGTAAATTTTTTCCTCATTAATGTACACACAGCACCCCATATTGACAGAAAAAAACAGAATTGTTGACATTTTTGCAGATTTATTAAAAAAGAAAAACTAAAATATCACATGGTCCTAAGTATTCAGACCCTTTGCTCAGTATTTAGTAGAAGCACCCTTCTGATCTAATACAGCCATGAGTCTTTTTGGGAAAGATGCAACAAGGTTTTCACACCTGGATTTGGGGATCCTCTGCCATTCATCCTTGCAGATCCTCTCCAGTTGGGGGAAGTTGTGGCCTAATGGTTAGAGAGTTGGACTCGTAACCCAAAGGTTGCGGGTTCGAGTCTCGTACCGGCAGGGTTGTAGGTGGGAGGAGTGAATGTACAGCGCTCTCTCCCACCGTCAATACCACGACTGAGGTGCCCTTGAAACAGGCACCGAACCCCCAACTGCTCCTCAGGCGCCGCAGCAAAAAATGGCTGCCCACGGCTCCGGGTGTGTGTTCATGCTGTGTGTGTGCACTCTGGATGGGATAAATGCAGAGCACAAATTCCAGGGTAAACGGGTAACCATACTTGGCCACATGTCACTTCACTTAAAAAGTTCTGTCAGGTTGGATGGTAAACGTTGGTGGACAGCCATTTTTAGGTCTCTCCAGAGATGCTCAATTGGGTTTAAGTCAGGGCTCTGGCTGGGCCATTCAAGAAAAGTCACAGAGTTTTTGTGAAGCCACTCCTTCGTTATTTTAGTTGTGTGCTTAGGGTCATTGTCTTGTTGTAAACCTTCGGCCCAGTCTGAGGTCTGAGCACTCTGGAGAAGGTTTTCATCAAGGATATCCCTGTACTTGGCCGCATTAATCTTTCCCTCAATTGCAACCAGTCGTCATGTCCCTGCAGCTGAAAAACACCCCCACAGCATGATGCTGCCACCACCATGCTTCACTGTTGGGACTGTATTGGACAGGTGATGAGCAGTGCCTGGTTTTCTCCACACATACCGCTTAGAATTAAGGCCAAAAAGTTCTATCTTGGCCTCATCAGACCAGAGAATCTTATTTCTCACCATCTTGGAGTCATTCAGGTTTTTTTTAGCAAACTCCATGCGGGCTTTCGTGTGTTTTGCACTGAGGAGAGGCTTCCGTTGGGGCACTCTGCCATAAAGCCCCGACTGGTGGAGGGCTGCAGTGATGTTGACTTTCTACAACTTTCTCCCATCTCCCGACTGCATCTCTGGAGCTCAGCCACAGTGATCTTTGGGTTCTTCTTTACCTCTCTCACCAAGGCTCTTCTCCCCCGATAGCTCAGTTTGGCCGGATGGCCAGCTCTAGGAAGGGTTCTGGTCGTCCCAAATGTCTTCCATTTAAGGATTATGGAGGCCACTGTGCTCTCAGGAACCTTAAGTGCAGCAGAAATTTTTTTGTAACCTTGGCCAGATCTGTGCCTTGCCACAATTCTGTCTCTGAGCTCTTCAGCCAGTTCCTTTGACCTCATGATTCTCAATTGCTCTGACATGCACTGTGAGCTGTAGGTCTTATATAGACAGGTGTGTGGCTTTCCTAATCAAGTCCAATCAGTATAATCAAACACAGCTGGACTCAAATGAAGGTGTAGAACCATCTCAAGGATGATCAGAAGAAATGGACAGCACCTGAGTTAAATATATGAGTGTCACAGCAAAGGGTCTGAATACTTAGGACCATGTGATATTTCAGTTTTTCTTTTTTTAAAAATCTGCAAAAATGTCAACAATTCTGTGTTTTTCTGTCAATATGGGGTGCTGTGTAGGAAAAAAAATTAACTTAAATGATTTTAGCAAATGGCTGCAATATCAACAGAGTTGAAAAATTTAAGGGGGTCTGAATACTTTCCGTACCCACTGTATATGGTGAAAATCTATTTTTCTGTTCTCTAAATTCTACATTTAGATTCTGAAGGTTTTTTCCCAGATTTCTAAATTCTGAATTCTTAAATAACTTTACTTGTTTCATTTTTTGTTATATTTTTTCTTGTTTAAATATGCATAATCTATAGTCATACGTTTAGTTGTTGTGAAAAGAGACAACATTTTTAAACTTGTTCAATGAAAGTTGAAACTAACAGTAAATAAAACCTTTTTTCCATTGAATTTCAATACAATTTCAATAAAATAAATAAATAAAATAATTGGTAACCATTTTCAGTAAAGTTCCATTTGTTGACATTAGTTGACTACATTAGTTAACATGAATGATACTTATATTAATCTTAGTTAAGATTAAGTTTAACATTTACTAATAAATTATTAAAATCAAAAGCAGTAAAATAAAAAACATTTAAAATTCAATAAAGCCTAAACCCAACTTTGATTGAAAGTATATTAAAATTTGAAAAAGGTAAAGATTGTACATCCCATTATACACAGCAAATAATATAAATCAAATGAACAACTGTACAATATTAAAGGTTAAATGCACTGTTTATCTTTGTTCTTGCTGTCAGTGTTATGTAAAAGGTTCCTAATATTGTTTTGGGAGTCTCCTGCAATAGAATTACATGCATGCAAATCCAAAAAACGCTTTCGTCTTCTCAAAATATGCATTTAATATCACACAATTTTCCAGCGATTCTCAAACTATTCGTTCGAAGCAGTTCAAAGATTCAGTCTCTCTAAACCCCTCCTTTCCTTGAGCCTACTCTGCTCTGATTGGTCAGATGGCCCAGTCAGTCTGTACTGTGTACAGCGCGTGTCGGAAACAATACGCCCATTGCCGTAGTTCCGTATTTTGAACACTCGATAGAAAATATAAACATTTATTATTTATCATACTTACAGGTTGTGATTCAGTGAAGCCAACTGGTCCAAATAAACTGGGTACTGATCCATTTTTCAACAGCAAGTGTTTTGTGAATCCCGCGTTGAATTCCCTGAGATTAGAGAAGCAGTCGCCAGTAAAATGACGTGTTTGTGGGTGGGGTCAAGTTGTTCGCAGCCGGCCAACGTAGAACATAGGCGGGAATTATACAAATGTGTTTCCCCGTGACTTGTAGCCGTCATGGAAGTGGGATTCGAATTACGGCTGTACAGAGTGAATTCGTTAGTTGGGAGACAATAGCCGGGTTTCCATCTAAAGATGCAAATTTAACTTATTTTAAATTTAATTTAATTTAACTGATGCACAAAACTGGAACATCACATAAAACATTTGCGAATAAAGCACAGTTTCCATCCAACGAGCCAAAGAGAACACAATCGTCACTTCCTGATAAACTGGCACTAAATATCTCTAAGAAGACTAGGAGAAGCCACTGTATATAATAATTTTCATATGTAATAAATTACTTGCGCTTCAGAGAGAGCAGACGTAACACAATAAATTCGGTCATTGCTTTTAGAGGTGGATGCCTGCTGTTTGGGAACGCAGTCATGTAAGACAGTAATTATACAGAAATACTTTGATGACAGACTTTCCTCAGGCAAAACAACATATAGATGCTGTGAACGAGATCGGTCCGCTGGTTAGTCAATTTATCCCGTCTCATAGCGCAAAGTCACATGACTTTTTCAGTGCGCATGGTGGAATTTATTTTATGCGATCATCCAAAATGCACATAAAAGTAGGTGGATGGAAACATAGCTAATAACTATTTATCGTGCACTTTACAACTTTGCAGATCATTTACATTCACATACAGCTACATTACACACGGCATGAAAGGCAATATTGGAAATGGCATAATAGGGGCACTTAAAAATATATATATTTTTTAAATATGATGGAATAACATGCATTGATGAATTGTGCAGAATAAGCCCAGGAATGTTTTCGTTTATTTTCTGTATAGCAACATCAGATCTAAAAACCGAGGGACAAATTTACTCTCCAGCTTTTATCATTGTCTCACATGAAACAAAGCGGGTAATTTAGCGGCCACATTAGCGGCAGTATTGGGCTGAGTTTGATCTCGGAGGTAAATGTGAACACGTGTTCGGGGAAACGGTAAAGAGTAATCTCTTACCATCAGTAAGCTCAACACATACACATGTGTGCAGGATTGCATGTGTTTATATGCGCCTACTGTTCTCAATGGCTATTATTCTTAGACGGAGGCATTACTCACCCAATTTTCCATACTATGGCCTATTCTCATTTAGCCTTGACTTACTGGTTATGTTAAATGTGCTCGTATTTGTGGGCTAAATTTTGCTTCGCCTTTTGATGTGATGCCAGACACAATCCCTGGATATCTGAGCACTTTTACCCCCAACTCGACTGTGTGTTTGTGCACAAAATGTAAATAAGTGTGTGTTGCTGTGCACAGTGCAATCCAAGCATTTTTCAAATGAATAGCATTTTGAATTACAAATATGTTCTCCAGCGTGATTTGAGATTCTGTACAAAGAGTCACATGATCAACGTACAGAAGTGCTACTATGTTTCTTTGTTTGTAAATGTTTCGAAGTTCAAAATCTTCCAGATTTAAATCAGATTTGGAATCCCGGGTTTTCCGTGTGGTCTCAGACGTTTGGACCTCACAGTAGTTGTGTGGTGGGAAACTATGTTGTGTGTGTGTGTGTGTCTGTTCTATTCTGTCACTATTCGTCTGATGGGGTGCTGAGACGGCTGTGTTAACATGTGGTGTCCCTGTTTCTTTTGTCTTTCTCTCTTTATCCCTCGTTCTTTCATCTGCTAGTCTTTCATGTGAGTGCACGCGCCGTTCGCTCGGCAGCCCGTGTGTTCGGCACAAGAGGAGAAACTTTAAGCCCAGAGATCAGCCGCCTTTGAAACTGATCCGGCCTGCCACAAATATACCCACTTTTATCTGCACACAGCACATACCTGCCCGTTAAAATAACCGCGTTATTATCAGAGCACTCGGAGGTTTTCGCCTGTTTCTGGCCGCGTGAATCCGAAGTGGACAACGCTCCGTCCTAATACGAGAGCATTTGTGACAGTTGTAGTTCTTGGAGCGCTTTGTTCTCTTTCCAAATCTGAAGTCCCTCTGAGTGAATCTTCATATCCATGTATACAATATTAGTGGTCAATCAATATAGGTTTTTAGTTGTTGATTCTTAAAATTGTACTTTTAGTCCCTTCCAATCTTACTCTTTTAAATTTTATTCTTAAATTTTTTTTTAAGAATAAACCTCACTATTTTTTTATGTTTTAGAACAAGAAAAACTTATTTGCAAGAAAGATTGTAAGGGACCAGATTTAGGAAAATAAACTTAATTCAAGTTTTATTCTCTGAAAAGTCAAGCATAATTTTGCATCTCAAGTGAAATATTTTTATTTTTAGTCAATGTATTTAAATGTATCTTTATATGGGCCATAGTTAATGGTAGTAATAAAATACTAATATTAACTAATGATGAGCAATAAATGTTACTGTATTTTTCTTCACAAACAATTAATTAACTGTATCTTTGTTAACATTGATTAATAAATTACATCTGTTCATTGTCAGCTCAGGTGCATTAAATATTAACAGGTACAGCTTTAAATTTTAGTATTATATTAGTAAATGTTGAAATTAACTAACTAAGATTAATAAATGTCTTTTTATATATATAAAAAATGGAACCTTATTATATTAAGTGTTATTGAAATATTTAATGGAAACAAGACAGATACAAATACATGTTGAATATGTTTTGGTGGAGGATTTCTTGTATAAAAAGGCTATTTTTACATAGATGTATTTAAGTCCACAAATTTTTGCACACTGAATATAAACCTTCAAAGAAAACAATTAACACTTTTATTATTATTATTATTTTGTCCTGAGGACAGTGCTGACAGCATCTCTCTTTATTCCTCATAAATTCTCATTTCTGGTGTAATTTCTTTTTCAGGGCAGAATCCAAAATGACTCAACAGATTCCAGACCCCCATCCTCTGATTCCACGCAAATACGCCAGCACGTCATGTTCGTCTCCGCCGAACGCCGCGCGACGTCTCTACAGAAACCTGTCTGGAAAGTTCCGCACGGCAAACCTTGTTCTGGATGATACGGCTCTCCCGGGCCAGTTGGACAAGGACCATTCGCACAAAACCACCATGGTGAGATGCAAACACTTCAACAAGAACTATGCAATAATAGAAACCAAATTAGTCTTGCATGACTATTGAATTTTGACTTTGCAGCTTTTTCTGGCTAAGAACCGCCCACTTACATGTGACTGACATACAGTGGGTACGGAAAGTATTCAGACCCCCTTAAATTTTTCACTCTTTGTTATATTGCAGCCATTTGCTAAAATCATTTAAGTAAATTTTTTTTCCTCATTAATGTACACACAGCACCCCATATTGACAGAAAAACACAGAATTGTTGACATTTTTGCAGATTTATTAAAAAAGAAAAACTGAAATATCACATGGTCCTAGTATTCAGACCCTTTGCTCAGTATTTAGTAGAGCACCCTTTTGATCTAATACAGCCAATACGAGTCTTTTTGGCAAAGATGCAACAAGTTTTTAACACCTTTATTTGGGGATCCTCTGCCATTCCTCCTTGCAGATCCTCTCCAGTGCTGTCAGGTTAGATGGTAAACGTTGGAGGACAGCCATTTTTAGGTCTCTCCAGAAATGCTCAATGGGGTTTAGTCAGGGCTCTGTCTGGGCCATTCAAGAGCAGTCACAGAGTTGTTGTGAAGTCACTCCTTTGTTATTTTAGCTGTGTGATTAGGGTCATTGTCTTGTTGGAAGGTAAACATTCGGCCCAGTCTGAGATCCTGAGCACTCTAGAGAAGGTTTTCATCCAGGATATCCCTGTACTTGGCAGCATTAACTTTCCCCGATTGCCAACCAGTCGTCCTGTCCCTGCTGCTGAAAACCACCCCCACAGCATGATGCTGCCACCACCATGCTCACTGTTGGGACTGTATTGGACAGGTGATGAGCAGTGCCTGGTTTTCTCCACAAATACTGCTCGAAAAAAAAAAAAAATTAAGGGCAAAAAGTTCTATCTTGGCCTCATCAGACCAGATAATCTTATTTCTCACCAGCTTGGAGTCCTTCAGGTGTTTTTTAGCAAACTCCATGCGGGCTTCATGTGTCTTGCACTGAGGAGAGGATTCCGTCAGGCAACTCTGCCATAAAGCCCCGACTGGTGGAGGGCTGCAGTGATTGTTGATTTTCTACAACTTTCTCCCATCTCCCGACTTCATCTCTGGAGCTCAGCCACAGTGATTTTTGGGTTCTTCTTTACCTCTCTCACAAATTCTCTTCTCCCCCGATAGCTCAGTTTTGGCCGGACGGCCAGCTCTAGGAAGTGTTTTGGTCGTCCCAAACGTCTTCCATTTAGGATTATGGAGGCCACTGTGCTCTTAGGACCCTTAAGTGCAGCAGAAATTTTTTTGTAACCTTGGCCAGATCTGTGCCTTGCCACAATTCTGTCTCTGAGCTCTTCAGGCAGTTCCTTTGACCTCATGATTCTCATTTGCTTGACATGCACTGTGAGCTGTAAGGTCTTATATAGACAGATGTGTGTTTTTCCTAATCAAGTCCAATCAGTATAACAAACACAGCTGGACTCAAATGAAGGTGTAGAACCATCTCAAGGATGATCAGAAGAAATGGACAGCACCTGAGTTAAATATATGAGTGTCACAGCAAAGGGTCTGAATACTTAGGACCATGTGATATTTCAGTTTTTCTTTTTTAATAAATCTGCAGAAATGTCAACAATTCTGTGTTTTTTGTCAATATGGGGTGCTGTGTGTACATAATGAGGAAAAAAATTAAACTTAAATGATTTTAGCAAATGGCTCTGAAGTTATCACAAAGAGTGAAACATGTAAGGGGGTCTGAATACTTTCCGTACCCACTGTATAAGGCAACCAATCGCAACTGATGATGCTTTAACCTTCAAAGAACCATATTGCAATTAAAAAATCACATGCAGTCAAAAATGGCATTGGTATATTTCATGCATGTCTGTGTTTGCAGTTTTACAGCATGCATTTTTCTATGTGTGTGAGATATATCTATGCATGCATGTCTAGTTCCAGGGAAACGAAGCTCTGTTTGAAGCCGTGGAGCATCAGGAGCTGGACGTCGTGGAGTCTCTGTTGAACACCTTCAGTCTGGAGGAGCTGGACTTAAACACCCCCAACAGTGAAGGACTGCTGCCGCTCGACATCGCCATCATGACCAACAACGTCCCCATGGCCAAACTTCTGCTGAGAGCCGGGCCAACGAGAGTCCCCACCCCCCCCCCCCCCCCCCCCCTGTGAGTACACACTCCCCTGTGATCAAACGCATGCAGCACGAGCCCCACTTTATGAATCATAAACCATACATCTACAGATGTTTGCCACATGCTATACATTACAATAAAGCTGTAGTGGCTTATTGCTTCAGTCAAACGGCGACAGCTGCAATCTGATATGGTATGCAACACCAATGATCAAAACGAAATGTCAGTTTTAACGCCACTTTATATAGTTATCATTATTTTCACTGTAGTATGTTTGGGAATGTCCAGGTCATATTTCATCTTAAAATAAAAAAATTAAATATTACATTTAGTATATAAAAATATGCACATTATATTTTAATGTAATTTAGTTTGACATAATTATTTATTGTATTGTATTAAAATATATTATTATATTTTATATTTTGCATAAAGAACATGAAGCATAATTTTAGGAGCATTTCTCATTGTTATTTCTGTCATATGAAATTAAATTAAACTCTTTCATTAAATGAAATGAAAATTATTATTTTTATTGTAAATAATCACATTGTAAATTATCTTGGTAGTGTTTGCTGTTTTCAACTTAATTTATGCTGATTTTAAAAACATGTAATTGCTATTACCATATTCAAGTAAGAAGAATAAGGTTATTTTTTTACATTTCAGTAATACAATTTTTAGGGAGAATTTTCATAAAAATGTAAAAATCATAAAACAAGCTCATTTTGGGGTGAAATATGATGAAACATTTAAATATGCAGCATTTCTTGATATTCAACCATTATTTGTAACAAAGTAATATAACTATCAAAGATCATTTGAATTAATTTGCTTTTTATATATTTTACAGTGGTGAACATGGCTCATTCATAACTCATTCAGTGCACATTTAAAATCTATTAATTAATTTTTACTGACATTTAACTGTACACAAGTATAGGAAATAAAGTGAAATCTTCAGTGGAATTGGTTTGACTAATCAAATGAAAGGGGTTTCAGTGCCGCTCACATGTGCGAATAAAATATCGAAGACATAAACATTATTGTACATAATAAAAAAGAGAAATCGAGCCCAATTTTTGTTTTCAAAGAAAATGAGAAAAAACAAAACAAGACATCTTTTCCTTTCTCGTCATTACTTTCCAAATAGGAAATGAAATGGTTAAAACGTACTTAAAACTGTTCCTGGGTTAAAAAGTTTGAAGAATCAAAACTCTGGTTTATTTTTCATTATTGGACAAGATGTTTGCGGGCGTTTGTTTAATGTGTTTTTTGTATCCTCTAGTTCTAAGTCTTGAAGGCAGAGCCGCTCACCTGGCCTCCCTGGTGCAAGAGGCGGAGCATCGCATAGCAGAGCTGGTTGCCCAGGTGACGGGGGAGGAGCCTGGGGAGGGGGAGGGGTCAAACAGAGAGAGACAGCTGAAAACCTGGGAATGGAAGCTCCGCCTCTACGTGCGCATGCAGACGGGATACACACACGCCAGTAAGTAACACACACACACACACACACCTGAGCCAGCATATGCAAGCCGGTGGCACTGAGTGTGTCTTTGTGTTGATTCCAGGTCCTCCTGAGCCTCCCGGTGTCGTTCATCTGTCCGTCAGCAGTAGCACCAGTCTCAGAGTTTACTTCCAAGAGCCTCTTTGTCACAATTCTGCTGTTATTACCAAATACCGCGGTGAGTGACCCCTGACCCCTGTTTTAAGATTTAGATTATACCACTAAAACACATGAACACACACAAACTGACTAGTCAACTAGCTGATGAGAATCAACAATTTGACTGCCAACTAGAGAATATATGCCACATTATATCGAGATGATGTCACGTTTCACATATATCACGTAGCTCCATTGCCAAATTCACACTATTATATATTTGTAGTTTTTATTAATATTTTTAATTGCCTTTTTTATTTTTACATTTTCAGTTTCATTTTAATTTTAGTTTTAGTAATTTTATGTGCTTTTGTCATTTTTATTTTAAATTTTTTTAAATATTACACTTTTTTTGTTTTAGTTTTCATTTATTTGCAGCTAGTAATTTACTTATTTAAATTAGTTGCAAAGGTAAAAATTACAATTTTAATTTAGTTTAAGTCTAATAGTTATATTTTGTTTTATTCCAGCTGTATTGCAAATAACAAAAATGTTTTAATAGCTTTACTTTTAGTTAATTAATTAATTTTGTTAAATATTTGCTGATAATAACCCTGATGCTGTTATAAACAGCAAAAAAAACATATTACCCTTGTAGTATCTGTCAGACATTGGGGTTGTTTAATGGGTCCCTGAGTGGTGCAAACAAACTTAGACCATCTTAGAAGTTTAGAAGTTTGCTGATCAGACTTTGTGAACAAAAAAACTACCCCGTATCTCTTCATTTTCACATTTTGCTATCACATTATACAAAACAACAGCACACAAATAGACCAGGACACAGTTTGTTTCACCATATAGAACAAGTACAGTTGAAACCGCATGATATGTGACTAGTAGACACAGTATGGCATGGTGGTAGAACTAGTTGACTAGTCAGTGCAGCTCGGTCTGTGCATCTGCTGAATGACTGCTTGCTTATGTGTGTCTCAGTGAGCTGGAGCAGCGTTCCTTCATTTACTCCATTACTGGGTGAGACGGTCATTGAAGACGTGACTCAGCTCCAGTATGACATCACTGGACTTCCAGCGGTTAGTATGTGGAGTAAACCATACTGCAAACAATATTACCACAGCTGTCAAGCTCCAAAAAGCACCGGAAAGCTTCACAACATACAGCTTGTGCACTATATTTCAGATTTTCTGAAGCCATATGATAGCTTTGTGTGAGAAACGAGCTGACATTAAAGTTATTTGTGACCTGCTCCATCTTTGTAGAACACATTAACCCAGAAACGTATTTTTAGTTTTATGAATGAAAGAACAAGCATTTTATGAAAGCAGCGGATCTCAACTACTAGGAGGCCTCAGCAAGATAACTCTAAAAAATTATTTACATTAAGACAAAACAAGCATTAAAATAACCAAAAAAAAAAAAAAAAGTCACTTCGATGATTTAATTTTAATCGATGAAAACAAATTTTAATCGTTTTATTTTTATTGTTAGTTAATTATAACAACATCGGTGCACAATAAAACAATAAAAATAGTTTTTTTATTGGTTTTGTAAGAACAACAAAAGTGAGCAAACAACAAACAAAAAAAGACAAAAAATGTTTTACAAACAAATAATTAACTAAACATGAAAAAAGCCTGATGAATTTGAACTCTACTGAAAAAAATGAATGTTTTTAATGAATTAAACACAAATCGCATCTTTTCCAGTGGAAGGTTGTGTTAAATACAGCATCTCTCATTTCAGGGCACATGCTGCTATGTCCAAGTATCAGCATATAATATGAAGGGATGGAGTTCACCTCAGATAGCTGAACCTGCTTGTGCTACACCTTCAAGTGAGAACACACACACACACACACACACACATTCAACAACAACAAACAGGACAGATGTTAGTCACGTTTGCTTTCTAAGAAGTTGCATGACATGTCTGTGTGTGTGTGTGTGTGTGTGTGTGTGTATGTGTATGTGTGTGTGTGTGTGAGATTATGTATCTGTGTTTGTGTATGTTATGTCTTGTGTCCTCATTTGTTATGTTTGTGAGGACAAGCTCTCCTTTTCTCCCACAGATTTTAGGGCTCTTTTACGTCAAGTGTGTGTGTTTGTGTGTGTGTGTGTGTAATGAGCATGCTAATTTAAATGTGTGTTTGTGTTTTCCATTTCGACTCCCTCTGGAAATATTTGCATGTCTGTGAGAAGCTGTAAAGTCGCAGACAGAACGGCTCTTATACACCAACTCACACACACACACACACTTGTTGTCTCCCTCTACAATTCACGCTCACATACACACGCCATTTTACGCGCACACACAGAAATGATTTTCACTCAATTTCTCTTATTTACATCAAGTTTGCGTCCTTTTTCCCAATCGCTGTATCTCTTTCATAACACACACGCGCGCACACTCTTGGTGAGGTTAGCTGGGCTGAAGAGAGGGTCTGTGTTAGACATTCCCGGAATAGAGTATCCATGCTTTCCCTGCTTCCTCGGGAACCGGCCTGCAACCAACACACCGTCAGAACATCATCCTGTTTACTGTCCTAAGAGAGCGTGTGAGTGTGAGTGTGTGCGCCTGATGCAGGGATAGAAGTTTAATACTGAATGATTTACAGACAGATTAGTGTACACGCATTACATAATCACATAGGTTTTGTCTGGTTGTAAACATTTACCACCCTGAACACTATAGCAACTACAAAGCAATGCCGTGGCAACCTTCTTCAACACCCTAACAACCAGCCAGAACACCCTAACACCACACCTTAGTAACACCTTAGCAACCAAACTGAACATTCTAGCTACATCCTAGAACCACCTAGTAATGCCTTAGCAACCACTGCCACAAGCATTGCCTCTGCATCCTATGTCAACACCCTAGCAACTTCCCAGCAACAACTTAGCAACAACCCAGAACACCCTAGTAATGCCTTAGCCACCATTAGGAATACCATAGCAACCACCAAGCAATGCCTTGGGAACCTTCTATTCTAGCAATCCCCCCAGAGCACCTTAGTAACATTTTAACAACCACCCACACCATAGCAACCACTTAGCAATGCCCTGGCAACCACTCACAACACCATAGCAACACTTTAGCATTGTTGTGGCAACTTTTACATGAGCAAACAAAGTACCATAAGAAATCACTAGCAAACGCCCACAGCACCATAGCAAACACCTAGCAATGCCTGGTGACCACCCAAAACACCCTAGCAACACCTTAGCATTGTGCTGGCAACTTTTACATGAGCAAACAACAGTTACCATAGGAAATCACTTAGCAACCACTCACAACACCCTAGTAACTGGATAGCAACACCTTAGCATCATGCTGGCAAATTTTGCATGGGTAAACACCATTTACCATAGGAAATCACCTAGCAACCACCCACAACAAAATAGCAACCGCCTAGCAATGCACTGGAAACCACACACAACACCTTAACAACTGCATAGCATTAAGCATTGTGGTGCCAGTTTTTACATGAACAAACACCAGTTACCATAGGAAATCACCTAGCAACCACCCACAACACCTTAGTAACACATTAACAACCACCCAGAAAACCATAGCAACCACCCAGCAGTGCCCTGATAACCACTCACAACACCCTAGCAACTGCTTAGCAACACCTAGGCAAACAAGACGAAATTTCCTAGCAACAACCCACAACACCATAGCAACAACCTAGCAATGCCCTGGCAACCACCCACAACACCCAAGCAACCAACCTCCCACAGCTTTGAAAGGCCTTTGTTCAGACCTTTTCATATGCATCTGTTGTTTTTTTACCCACAATGCATTGTTTTTTAATCTCTCTCTGTCTTTCTGCAGGCTGGAGGGAGGTGGACGGTCTTCCCCCCCGCCAGCAGGGTCTGAAAGAGGCGTTGGAGCAGCTCCTGGTGCAAATTAAAGGGGCACACCGTCACTGCGCCTGCCACGGTAAACACTCACTCACTCACACTGGACCCGAATGAAACCCTCCTCATTCACAGCGAGTCACCGCCACCACTAACATTACAGCACTTTAAAACAAATGCTGAGTGAATGATTCAGAGGGCTGGAGCGCGGGAGTCTGCGGTGCGATGCCGGGGGTCCTGTTTGTTGTTTTTATGGCATCAGCGCTGAGGGTTTATTTTACTGGGAGTTAAAGGGGATACATTTGACTTGACTGTAGGGAGTAAAGTTAAACTAAATTAAACAATTTTCAATTAAACTAGAAAATAGCCTTTAGATACATAGGCATCATCTTCACTGAATAAAAAAAAGAAGAGATAATTGTCCAGTTTTGAGGGGAAAAAGACAATCTTACAAGATTTTCTTACAATTTTACAAGTTTATATCTCACAATTCTGACTTTAAATCTCACAATTGTGTGTTATGAAGTCAGAATTTAGATATTAACTAAAAAAAAAAATAGAATTTCGAGATATAAATGTGCAATTCTGAGAAATAGTCACAATTTATATCTTGCAATTCTGACTTCGTAACTCGCAATTGTGAGTTTACAGCTCGCAATTCTGAGAAAAAAGAATTGCAAGAAAAAAGTCAGAATTGTGAGATAAAGTCACCTTTTTTATTATTTATTCAGTGGTGGAAACGGGCTTTCATACTTCACGGTCTTCTCACTGCTGGCTGTAAAATATGTGGAGTCAAGCAGATGCTTTACCTTCCTTCATTCACACACACTGCATAAAGAGTCGCACCAATTTAAAGTCACTTCAATTGGGGTCTGTAAAAAAACAAAAAACTGGGAGATTTATTGCCAAAAATGAAATTTTGAATGCTACACTAACAGTGTTGTAGTGTTATCATGGTATATAATATCATGTACTTTTTTTAATTTAATTGTATTATTTTTACAACCGTTAAACACATTTAAACTCCTTTTCTCATTACTGTATGGAAAAAATAATCTAATTTTATTATTAGAATGCTGTAATAAAAATCATCCTGTCATAAGGTGTTGTTCTTTTTTTCTGTTAAAATCAGCATAAATTACATTCTGTACAACAAAAGTATACTTTACAAGTGCTTAAGTCTTAAAAACAAGACTTTTAATTTTTTTGGATTAAGTATGTCTTTTTGGTCATTTAATTTAAATAATTATTTGATTATAATAATTGCCATTTTTGTCAGTATGTCAAAAAGCTATGCATTTTATTCTATTTCAATCACTAGTGTTTTATATGCACTTCATATTCATTAATGGGTCTAATCTGCATCCTTATGAATATTCAAGATAAAGTTAAAAAGCAACAGCTATTACTAATGAAAAGCAAATACTATTAGTGAGTTATCATTTAATCTGAAAGCTAAAACTGCACATCTGAACTCCTCTACATGAATATCTGTGCTGTATTTGACATGTCTGACCTCTCTGTGTGTTTAGAACAATGCAAAGCCTCGTCAAACACCAGGAAACACTCTGTGTCTAAAAGTCTGAGGCATCTCTTCCAGGCCACCAGCAAATTTGTTAAAAATCTGAAAAGGTGAGAGAAAACAGCATCAGAAAATGCCTGCTGCAGTGTTGAACGCTCTCAAAAACACCATATCTTGCATTATCTATGACTTTCTCTCTTCCTCTCTGTAGAGGTCTTTATCTGGCCTGTATATTTTATAAAGATGAAAACGTTCTGGTGACTCCAGAGGATCAGCTGCCCGTCGTTGAGGTGGACGACTCGTACAGCTGTCACGCGCAGGATTTACTCTGGTTTACAAAGGTTGCACGCAACCAAATCACTCTGTTGAACCTTCTTGTGATATAACCAATCAAAGCTTTTGTAATAGTACTGGTTTGGTGAGGTGTATTGCCTGTAGTTTAGTTTTAACTTTTTTTGTTTTTGTTTAAATAAATGTAATTGTTATTATATATAATTGTTAGTATTATAAGTGTTTTTTAAAAAACAAATGTAAATATATAATATATAATATTTTAATCATCATCTTAATTATATACGCTTTATACCAATAGATTGTTTCAAAGCACTTTACAGTTCTAGACAAGAAAATATTGATCCAGTGAGCAAACAAACTCAATCTTGCTGTAAAGCAGCTCTAACAATACATATAACGGCTATGTATGTAAACGTATTTTATTATTTCTTATTTTTTTAAATAATAAAAATAATTTTACAAAATAAATTAAAAATTTAAAACTGTTGAAATTTTTAATGTATTTTAATCGTTTAGTTTTTTACTGGCATAAAAATGTTTTTATATAAAAACTATTATATCTATCTGTAATGTAATATATATATATAGATATATTATATGTTACAATAGTATAATATTAAAAAATTTTATATAATAACATTTGTATAATTTAATGTTAGTTTTATAAGTTCTAACTAATGTATTAACCTTATTTCACATTTGTTAACAAATACAAAATCTCTAAATAAAATATAATGCAAAATGTAAGTAAAATTTTATATATATTATTTTCTGTTTGTATATCTAGGTGTGTGTTGTATTTTTTAAAATAGTTTTTGCTTTTTAAAAAATCCACTCAAGGACCCACTCACATATAAATAGAAATATAACAATATTTTTATATAATATATAAGTTTATATAATTAATCTATCATTTTGGAAATTTAAATATCAACATTGTAAAATGTAGTTCCCTTGGTAAAGAATAAGGAGATTAATGTTTAAATCCAATTAAATATGAAATCGTTTTTTCATTGCCCAAAACTGATTCACTAATTTTCCAACCGCATATACAGGATCACATTGAATATTAAACATGGTCTCCATGTGACCGTGCATTACAGGTGTCACATCTGGGGGAGAGCTCACCTGAGGCAGCAGTGCATCATATCCTGCACACAAGATCACTCCATTTCCTGCACGCTTCAGACCCCGGCCTCAACTGCTGCAGGCAGCTGCAACAGCTAAACATGTGAAGTCGATAGTCCACTAGGGAACGTAAAAATGCTCAAAATAACCCAAATATTAATGTATTGCATCATTTAGTAAATGACCTGCAATCAACCTGTTGTTTAAGGGTCCCATCGATTCTACATTCATTTTACAAGTTTTGAACATAAATGTTGTGTTGGAAGTGTGTGTACACATTCACCCTATAATGATAAAAATCCACCCCGTGTTTTCTTTTTAAATCTACTAAAAATATTTACTCGCCCTTTCTCAAATCGGAGCCGATCTCAGATTCCGTCTGTGTGATGTCCCAAAAACAGGTCCCTCCCACGATAGTTTGATTGACAGGAGCGTTTCAGCACAGACTGGACTGGTGTCTTACCTTAGCTCCGCCCTGATTGAGCTGTCATCAGTCTGCCATTGTTTCACCTTTGGAGCAGATGTAGACAAGAATGACTCTAAGCGATTGAGGTGTTCTGTTGTTGGATGTAATAATGAACATAGCAGCCAGTCGTCATTTACTCCTGACGTCATTTACTCCGCTGAAGACGCAGTGGATTACCTTTGTTTCTGAAGGGAATGCGCCTCTGATCTACATAAATGCGTCTATGTTCGTGCGAATCATTCATGATCCAGCTTCACCTACAGATGAAGTGAGTATAAGGTTTTTTAATGAATCTTTGCAAATCGCCTTTCCTAATAATGTGCTAATTAGCAAGTTTCACGACGAATGCGGTTAAAGTAAACAGTATCGCTGAGAGTGGCTCGGAAGAGAGGGGCGGGGTCAACAGAGCTCATTAACATTTAAAGGAAAATGCTACAAAACGGCTTGCTCTGAAAAGAGCTGTTTTTGACATTGAGAAATTTTAACCAAACTATGCAGACTTTTCATTAAGACCCTAAAGAATCATATCAACTTGTGGAAAATGGACATCCAATGACCTCTTTAAAGTTGAGATTTATTTACACCTGTAACATATACAGTATCCTGAGGTAAAGTTTCTTTTTTGGTTTGTTGTGCAGGCTCTCCTTGGCACGGTGGATCTCGGGCAGGTGTATTTTGAGCCCATCAAGGATAAGCATGGTAACACGGTGTTGGTGCTGATGAAGGACACGAGCGCATGCGCACCGCTGGAAGGCGTACGCTGGATTCCCGTCAGTAAATTCCAGCTGCAGCGCAGGTCTTCCTCTTCCTCATCAGACGAGCCCAGCGCACTGGAGACGCTTCTCACCACACTGCATGTGAGTGCTTTAAACATTAAAACACTGGTGCATCGTCAATGTGCCACAGGTACGGTAACTGCTCCCTTCTAGCATCATGATCAATGAAAGTACGGAAATGCTGGAATCGAAACACTCTTACTTTAATTAAGTCTTTAATGCTCACCAAGGCTGCATTTATTCAATCAAAAATACTGTAAAAACAGTAATATTGTGAAATATTATACAATTTTCTATTTTAATATATTTGAAATTTTTATTTATTCCTGTGATGTAAAGCTGAATTTTCAGCATCATTACTCCAGTCTTCAGTGTCACATGATCTTCAGAAATCATTCTAATATGCTGATTTGCTGCTCAAGAAACATTTCTGATTATTATCAATGTTGAAAACAGTTGTGTGGATCATGTGACACTGAAGACTGCGGTAATGATGCTGAAAATTCAGCTTTGATCACAGCAATAAATATTACATTTACATATATCAATAGAAAACAGTTCTTTAATTGTAATAATATTTCACATATTTGATTTTTTATTGTATTTTTGAGCCCATAAATTCATCCTTGGTGAGCAGAAGAGACTTCATTAAAAACATTTAAAAGTCATAATGTTTCCAAACTTTTGACAAATTACTGTAAATTTATGTACAAAACCCATTTTTAGAATAATGAGAAACATAAATTCAGTCTAGTGTGTCCAAACTTCTGAATTTATACAATTTAGATGTGTCATGCCCAGTTTGATGTCAAACATCATTGACTTTCTAGTGTCTCATTATTGACGTCAAGCCTGGCATGACTCATTTCGATGCAGTGTATTCAGGTTCATAAAGCAATATGAATTTGAAACAACTTTAGAGAGAAAATGACACAACTTTTTTTGGGTGAACAAATGCTTTAACTCAACAGGTTTCAGGCTCTTATATACAGTAAATGAGTCCAAAGCCTGAAAACCAGTGGAAAAAAACATTTTGCAGCCGCTAGCTTCTGTATTCCTCGCTCTTGTTCCCGAAGTGCCGTGAATTGTGGGAGTATAACAGTAGCATTGTTCATTTGATGATTTAGTCTGAGCGCTGTAAACACTTCAGCGGTGCTGATCGTGTTTGGAGGCGACTCTGCCAGGCCAGCATCCTCAGTGTCAATATGCTTTTTTGTCCTGCGCGGCTCAGATTTTTCCCTGTGTGAAGCTGTGTGTGGTGTGTGTGTGTGTGTGTGTGTGTGTGTGTTGTGTGTGGTGGTGAAAGTGTTCCCACAGGCTCACCCCCATGGCTCCAGAGTCGTCTCTCAGTCCAATTTAGAAAATGATCACTTGGGTCAATTTCAGGCCTATTGCAGGAAGTTCTCATACTTTCTGTGTGTGGGTGTTGGTGTGTGTGTGTGTTTGTGGTTTGTGTTTTGTCTTTTTTTCCATTCCATATCATTCAGACTGCACACAGAATGTTCCAGACACTGTATATCTTGTGAGATGAATTTGAAGTTGTATTTCACCTCAAAATCAAAAGAAAAATAGGAAATTATCATTTTGAATAAAGAAAAAGAAGCCGATTTTGAAGACATTATTTAAGATGTTTGGATTGTAACAGTATTTTCATTAAAAATTAAACCCATCTTGTCCTCACTACTGTAATGTTTTTTTGTTAATTTTTTTCTTATTATATTAAAAATATAATTATATTTCTTATCACTGTTATATATTTTTTTAATCCGCTTAAATTAAAAGCATTTAAACAAATATACCATAATATGCATAATATGCATAATACTGTACTATCTCTATCTATCTATCTATTTCCCTCACATTATAGTAATAAGATTAAAAAATAAAATCTTTTTTTTTTTTAAGTGCAACACAGTCCTGATCAGTCCTGGTTTTTATTTTGCAATAACGTCCATTCGGCTGTACATTTTCCTGCTTAATTAAAACAATATGTACATAGATGTAAAGGAAAAAGTTGAAATGGCTGATATGAGTTGAGATTATTTTATTAGCTTGCAGAATACGAGCACAGCTTGAACAAAACACACTTTTCCCAGGTGAACGGTCAGTTATTCACATATTCAGAAATATTTTACCGTGAATAACCAATCAGAAAGAAGTACTCCAGAGAAGCAGTAATAACATGTCATGTTTATTTCACTTATTTTTGGGATGATTATCGATCTGGATGTGTTCTTGACAGGTTTCATGAGATTTGTGTTTTCTAATGAGCTCTTGGTGTGCAGGAGAAGCTGGCGTATCACCGGCGCAGCAGGAAGTGTCTGTCTCCGGGCCTGTATCTGGGATATCTGAAGCTGTACACCTCGGTGGACCAGATCAGGATGCTCGTGTCACACAAACACCCAAACGTGCTGTGCCACGTCAAAATACGAGACAATGGCCACGTCTCCAGGTATGACGCAGTTATGGTTGTGTTATGCATGCGGATGCCTTTATATATATGCGTAGTAATTTTATGTGTTTGTTTTTTCATAGGGAAGAATGGCAGTGGCTTCAGTCGCTGAGTTCGCTGCAGGACAGCGCGAAGGTGTGTGACGATGTCCAGAGCGCTCCACATCGCCTCCTACTGGACTTACGGACCGCAGCTAAAGATTTACTCGCCTACATCAACATTCCCAACCGCCAGGTTTGTGCATTCACACTTCCACATATAGACACACAATTAGCTTGATAGCACAAGCAAGTCAATGCCATTTATGTGGGAATTTAGGGGCCACACAGTATCAAATGCACACATTTACATACATGACACAGATGAAACGCATGCCCGCTAGCCTGTTTTGCATGTATTGTGTGTGTAAATGGGAAAGTCATGGAAATTTCTACACTGAAAACATTTGGTGTCGGAAAATGGTAGTAAATTTCACAAATAATTACAAAGAAATGACAAGTAACATGCTGAATTAAATGTGATTTTTTTTTTTTTTAAGTAGAAAGCTGAAATAGTTTTGCAAAACCTACGCCAATGAGCTCTTTATTTAATATCTAAGAGTAATCTACATATAATATTTATATATAAAAAAATATAAAACTTTAAAAAAAAAAAAATACGTTTACAGTGCTAAATAGTGATGGAAAATGGAGCTGTTGGACAGTTCATGCAGCTAAAAAAATAAAAGATTCTAGGGATCAGTTCTTAATTGAGTTATTTTCAATCATAATCAGTAATACAATCAACAACAATCCGTACTTCAGTGAATTTATTAATTGATTTGAGAGTGTCATAATACTAGTAAGCAAGCTAAAGTGAAATGTGCCGCAAATAATGTTTACTGTCACTTTTGATCGGTTAGATCCGTTCTAAATACAAAGCATTAATTTAATTTGAAAAGTGTCATGATGTACAACAAATAGCGTTTTACTGTCATTATTGATCAGTTTAATGCATCCTTTCTGAATACATATTAATGTATTTAACAAGGGGCAATGATTACTGAAAATAGTGTTTTATGTCACTCTGTTAATTAATGCAGCCTTGCTGAATAAAAGTATTTCTTCAAAAAAGTGTCAATGTACTGTAAATATTGTTTTACTGTCACTTTTGATGTATTTAATGCATCTTTGCTAAATAAAAGCATTAATTTCTTTCCCCAACAAAAAAAAAAGGGTATAATGTACCACAAATAGGCTTTTACTGTCACTTTTGATCGATTTAATGCATCCCGTGTATAAAAGTAATATTTTCTACCAAAAACGGACAGAATTTACATCAAATAGTGTTTTGTCAATTGAATGCATCCTTGCTACATTAAAGTATTAATCCCCTTAAATAAAGTGCCATAATGTACCACAAATAGTACCAACAACAACACCAAACACAACCCACAAAACAACAAAACAACCTACCAAAAAACAAACACAAAAAATTATCACCCAACGCCCCACCCACCCTCCTTAAATAAATGTTTTTTTTTATTAACCCAAACATAAAAAAAAAATAAACCCCCCCCACACACATTAGAGTCTTGAATGAAAAATAAAGCAAGTAAAATCAGAACCATGAGAATGACGAATAGTTTAATTTCACAAAACCATATCCATATGCCCTATTACAGCAAAAAAAATAATAAAATAATAAAAAGGTCTTTAGAAAAAATCTACATTCCTTTTACTCATATATCAGAACAGGATTTCCGTGGTAGGCAGGAGGTGGTTGAGTGGGGAGGGGGGCGTGTCTTTCCTGTGCTCTACCACCGTGTGAGGGGGTTACTAGCAGACAGGAATGTACACGCCCGCCTTCAGCGAACTCAGAACCACAGACACATACTCAGTGCCACCTATCGCATCGTTCACATCCCGCGCTCGGGCTTCTTGTCATATCCACTGCTCGCTTCGCCAGTATCTTGCCAGTGCTTATGGTCCGACCCGACGACACACCATAAACACATTCAAACACACGTATCTTCTGTCCCGTCCCCCGCCGTGCTCTCACTCTCCGTCTGTGTAGTTCATTTCGAGGCCTACTGCCCCAGTTTCATCGGCCTGTACTGCCGCGTGTCGGCCCTGCTGGCTCTGGAGTCCCTGATGTCCCAGCAGACTTTGCGCGAGGCGTTCTCTGAGTCAGAGCACTTCGCTGCCAAGCAGAAACATCAGCAGGTTGAGGAGTATTTGCAGGTATTTCTGTCCTCTGTGCAATTTAACACTGGCAGCCCGCCACTCCAGTTCAGCTTTCATAGGTGTAACTGATGACAGTAAGCCCGCAATAAAAGTCAGAACAAACTGTTCAACTGCGGCATTTACAGTATCATCTTTAATAGATGCAGAGCTGAAGATCAGCCCGTGTGATCAGAGTTGTCTGAATTTAAGATTGTTGTTTGACAGTCTACCATTGAACTACATTGTTACACTGCAAAAAAACCTATTTTAAATTAGTATTTTTGTCTAATTGTTCAGATAAAATATCTAAATATATAAAAAAAGTCATCGTATCTTAAAGGGGTCATATGATGCTGCTAAAAAACATTTGGTTGTATAAATGGTTTATTTAATTTTAAAAAACATTATTTCCACATACTGTCCCTAGTGTTCTATCCTCTATGCCCTGCACTTTTTGAACCGCGTCGATTTTCAAGCTATCGGTCTGAAAACGCGGAGGTGTGCTGTGAGTGGCAAGCGATCCAGTGAGTGTAATTGGACGAATACCTCAAGAGGTGGCCGGAAATGTTCGCCCCTCACCCTACTTGATTTGCACTGTCGGCCGGATGCACCAACTGCAGCGACGAGACAAAAAACATTAAAACCCATTATAAACGAGCATTTGTTGCATCCAGTGGGGACCATATTACTGATTATATTGATTTATACTGTCTTTTTACGCGTTGCGTTGAATTGCATCGTGCCGCGTAAACCTAAAACCATGTCTGAATTTGTGATCGAAGAAATGACAAACAACAAGCGTTACTCTACACTGCTCAAAACTCGCCGTTTGAATCATCAGTGGCAAATAATTTAAATGAAAACGTACTTACGTGAGTCATAACTGCCGTCATTTTAGTCTAACGTTACTCTCCCATGGATCAGTAAACAGTCCTCCATAAAAGGTGCCGGCGATCCACAGCACTAAGTTGATGTATTCCCTCAGCGACCAGCACGGATCAGCCTTCCAGGCATGACGAAGCTGATATTGTCCTCTTTTGGAAGACCAACAAAGTAGTTTCACTTTCACAAAGAAAAACACAGCGGCCTAACGTGAGCGAAAGCCATGCCGCTAGCCCGCTGACCCGCTGAAGCGTGATAGAGTGAGCTGAGGCGGCGGGGTCAAGAACGGCAGTCCTGGCGAAGGAGCGGTGAAAGCTGATCCGGTGATCCACAGTGCAAAGTTGTTGTATTTTCTCAGCAACCAGCACGGATCAACTCCAGGCATGACGACACGGATATCGTCCTCTTTTGGAAGACCAAACAAAGTAGTTTTGCTTTCAAACGAAACACACAGTGCCTTCATGACATGGCGGCGGCAGTGATGTAGATATGTGGAGTGTGTTAGAACGAGCCGTTTTAGGAAGGTGTTTCTTGATTGTGGCTGGACTCTATTAACTTTGATAAAGAATATCTTTTTGGATTGAGACTTTAGTCTTTGCAACTTTTACAGATCTTCTTTATGCACCAGAGCTTGTAACACTCCAAAGAGAAATGAAAAAATTAAATTGCATCATATGACCCCTTTAATATTAAATATCTTATGTTATATTTTATTTGCGTGTTTTTTTCTCTCACAAAAAACAAGCCTTTATCTTGTGATTAGTATTTCTGAAAAAAAAAGATAATAATTTAAACACAGAATCAACCTTGAATAACCTGTGAATAAACACTGCCACAGTCTCTTAATTCTCAAATAATACAATAATTTAATCAATGTTTCATGTGCATTTATTTGTTGATTTGATAAGTAGACATAATTATTAGTAAGCAAGTTAAAGTTAAAATGTACTTCAGTGTTTTTACTGTCACTTTTGATCAAATTAAAGCATAATTACTGAATAAAAGTATTATTTCTTTTTTGTTCAGAATTTTTCCAGATAAAATAACTAAATATATGAAAGAAAAAAAGAACTTACGAGCAAACTGTGAGATATTTAATTTATATCTTATAAATATTTTATTTCTTTAATTTCAATTTTTTTTCATATGTGATGATATTTCTTGAATAGACAAAGGACTTTTTAAAAAATTTGCGGTGTAAAAACACATGAATTATTGTTTTATTTATATAAATATCTATATCTAGAGATATATTATATAATATAAAGCAAATATAACAAAGAGGTTAAAAAGGTGTAAACCTCATGGGTTAATTTAATTTTTTAAGTTTAAATTAAAATGTACTGGTTCTGCAACACAAATACCACCAATTTACCCAGAAATACACGATTTCAAATGCAGCTGTTGTGTTGTTTCCTGCTTGTAGTTGACCGAAAACAAGGCACATGATGAGAGTTCAGATGAGAATATCACGTTTATATGTGTTCCCTTTCAGCATCTGGAGGAACTGTGGCGTGATGCGCGGTGGATGGTGGTCCTCCAGTCGGCCCGGTATAAGCATCAGAGCTCTGGAGTGAGCCTGGGCTGGATTATAGACTTCTCCAAAGAGAGTATTCCAGAGAAACCAGCTTCCACTTCCTCTCAGGTGGACTACCTGCCCTCACCGACCCCGTCACCAGAGAGCACACGCAAACACAATGGTGAGAGAGAGCGCTGACCTGTACAGATCACAGAATCACCAGACCGTGCTGCAGGTGTCACCTCATCAGATCGCCCAATATAGTGGAGCTAGCAGATCAATTTGACATTCATGGATAACATTTTGAATGTTTTACGGTTTATAGATTTAGAATTGCATACGTCAGACTCCCAAGCTTCTTTTTTTCAGCCAAAACTATTACTAGGCAAAAATGTTGTGGTTAAATATATTAATATGGCTAAATATAATAATAAGTATATTATTCATAAAAAATACAAAATAAAACAAGAAAGATTACAACCTTTTATTGTATGATCACAATATAATGCATAATTATATTGTATCTTTTTTACTGTAGAAACCAACAAAAGTATGAGTATTTAAGAAAATGTAATAAATCACAGTCTTTGAGATTTGATTTAATCGCACTAAGCCATTATTGCTATTTGTTTTGAATTTGTAACATGCGCCCGTTATTACACCAAGAAATAGTTTATGATATGATTTACAAAAAGAATTTTATCTGTCATGAGTACGGTACAGTTAAGTAATCGTACAGAAAACACTGATGAGTTTGACTGTAATTGTAGACTTTTGTTTTTAAAGCCAAAATTTTAGTTAATTTACTATTATTGTAAAAAGTCATATAAGTCATTTTCTTAAAACAATAAATTGTTCTCATTGTTTTACCTTGTGTCATTCCAAATCTATATGCTGTTATTTTTCTGTGGAACACAAAATTATCATTATTATAATTGTTTTAATTATTTTATGTTATAAAATTCATTAAATATGTATTTAATAAAATAAATTGCATTTTTTAAATGTATTTATTTACAGTTCTTTCCAATGACTATGGGATATAAGTTCCAAAAAGTATAAAAGGACAAAAACACCAAAAAAACTGCATAAAAGTTGTTCATACAACCAATGCACTATATTCCCATATATAAATACGTATAGTCGGGGGTAAAATGATCAATAAATAATTACTTAAACTAGGGTCTGTTCCTCATAATACTTTTTCATAATTTTTTGAGCTTGACATTCTATGGTCACTATGAAAATATAACAGCACACAGATTTGGAATAACCTTAAGGTGAGTAAATAATGGCAAAATGTTTGTTTTAAGTGAACTGTTCTTTTAAGAAGTCTCTTTTTCTGGCTTTCCCAAGATTCCCACGGTCTGTCGGATGAGGATAACTCATCGGAGGTGTTCCTCACCACTGATAGCGAGTACAGCTCCAGTGTGGCCCAGAGCACCAGAGAACTGGACCTGCTTCCACCGTCTCCTACCAGCTTCAGATCCTTAACGTCCACACACCCTTCCTCCTCCTCGCAGTCCTCGCCTTGCTCCTCTCAGCCGGACTTGCTGCAGACTGGAGGAGGGCTGAGTAGACGCGAGCACATGAGTGCGTTCGATAGCGACTTCATCCTCCCAAGCCGTCAGATCGAGCTGTTGCGTGTCACAGAGAAGAGAACGGCACTGTGCATCCGCACCTGCAGTCTGGAGTACCCGCCTCCCGTCTCCATGCCAACCACACCCACCAGTTCCTCCAATCGGAAGCACTGGGCACGCCCCTCCTCTTTCGACCTGTGCGTCCCCGCCCCCGAGTCCCGCCCCATTCCTGTGCGCACCCTATCAGAGGACAGCGGCGTCCAGCGACTCTCCGCCCACTCTGCTGGTTCCCCTCACCAGCTGTGCCACAGCACACTGAGAGTTTACCCACAATACCACACCGGGTTACCCAAAGACACCAGTGTCAAAGTGAGTGTGTGTGTGTGTGAGCTGATACACTAATCATCACAGTGGTGGATAAAACTCAAGGTGCTCACTGCTTTAGTGTGTATATAAATGTAATTGGCCCTACAGGAAGTTATTGGAATTTGAATAGAAATGACTGTAAGAGGAATTCAATTCAAAGAAATTGAATAACACCCACATAGGAGTGTCAGTTGTTTCACTATATTTTAATTAATTATGCCTGTTTATTCACTGATTTACTCTTTAGACATGTTTCTCTAAACTTTCACTAAAGTTCAGAACTGTCAAAATAATTAATGCAAACATTTAAAATGCCATTCACAACCACAAAATGCCTCATGCCATATTGTTTTTTAAAAATAAATTATATTAAATTTATTATTTTATAAAATACTTCATTTAATTTTTATTTTAACTTTCAATTTAAATCATTGCTTTATTGACTAAATTATAGCATTCTTGGGAAAATTAAGGTTTTTTTTAATCATGTCATCTACTAATTTATGGAAAAAATATGTTACCATTAATTAATGCTTAATACGTTATTTACTTAATCTACATTTATATAGTTGGCATTCAATTATTTTTTTGAAATCATATAATGTTTGGAAATATTTTTATATTCTATTTTTTTTTTAACTTTTATTCATTTTTATCTGTTTCATTATTCTAATTATAATTGTATATTATATTTATATATTATTTAATTATATTATAAGTTAAATAAAAACGAAAACAATAAAAAAATTGCTATAAAATAAACAAATGGTACTGAAATAAATTAAATTAAATTAAAATTGAACTTATTTTATTCAACTATTTTCCCAAGGTGGCCGTTTCTCTTTCACTTTAGTAAACTGAATGCACTCAAACAATTTAAACTAAAATAAAAACAATTATATAATAAACAAAAAAACAACAAAATGTAATTTTAAACTTAAGTAATAATGAAGGGATTATATATAAAAACTAAATCTAATTAAAATATTAAGTTATATTAGTATAATATTTACAGGATATAAATTGGTTTTTAATATAATATAATTCTGCATCCTGTTTGCTATCTCTATTCAAATTAAGAAATGAAATAGAAATTTTAAATTCTCAATTCAGTTCTGCTAATTGTAAAGTTTCGAGTTATTGCATTTGAGCATTAAGAAACCTAACCATAGTTTACTCCAGTTTACTAAACAGACTATTTAGTCTGCTGACTTCATATGTCTGTGTTTGTAGTTACGCGTGACTCCAGAGACGTCGGCCAAAGAGATGGTTCGTCTGGTGGTCCAGGAGATCAACGCCGTGTGCCATCACCTGCAGAAAGCCACGCAGCAGTGCACCTGTGCGGCAGATCAGTGCAGATACCCGTCCTGTGCGTCTGAGGTGTGTGTGTGTGACAGCGAGCAGCTCGAGCACTTCGGCTTGGTTCTGCTGGTGGAGGGGGGAGAGAAATGGCTACAGGATGATTTCTGCCCACTCGCGCTACAAAACCCATGGACTCGCGGCAAACTCTGCGTCCGCTTCAAAGAGTATTCACCGCTCGCGCTGCAGCACAGCAGAGCCACGACTGTTTGATCACGCAAACCTGTAAATACACACACTCACACACTGGCTGAAGTGCATAGACTACTGATAGACTGCTTTGGTGTTTTCCTACATGTTTGGTTAGATTTTGAATTACTTCATGAGGTCTTAAGGTTCGTGATTAGCTAAGCGGGTTCACCAGGACTGATCTGAGTTTTATTCACGCTAACCTTATGAGAAAATCAGTGTTGATCAATCACTAATAAGAGTTAAAGTCAACATGAAATCAAAATTGATGTATAGTGAATAGTTCATCAGTGTACATTATTTTCATAATCCACCCACTGCTTTATATACTCCATACTACATATAATGCATAAAATTGATCAAAATGACAGTAAATACAAATATAATTATTATTTATTTCAAAATAAATGCTGTTCTTTTAAACATTATATTCATCAAAGAATACTTAAAAAAATATTTCCACAAAAATATTAAGCAACACAAATGTTTTCAACATTGATAATAATAAGTTTCTTGAGCAGCAAATCAGCATATTAGAAGATTTCTGAAGATCATGTGACACTAAAGACTGGAGTACTGATGCTGAAAATTCAGCTTTGATCACAGAAATAAATTACATTTTACAATAGATTCAAATAGAAAAGTTATTTTAAATTATACATTATATTTTTTCACAATATTATTGTTTTTACTGTAGTTTTGATCAAATAAATGCAGCCTTTGGCGAGCAGAAGAGAAATTGAAAATGTATTTTGTTTCAGTATATATACAGTGGGTACGGAAAATATTCAGACCCCCTTAATTTTCACTCTGTTATATTGCAGCTATTTGCTAAAATCATTTAAGTTAATTTCTTTTTCCTCATTAATGTACACACAGCACCCCATATTGACACAAAAACACAGAATTGTTGACATTTTGCAGATTTATTAAAAAAGAAAAACTGAAATATTACATGGTCCTAAGTATTCAGACCCTTGCTGTGACACTCATATATTTAACTAAGGTGCTGACCATTTCTTCTGATCATCCTTGAGATACACCTTCATTTGAGTCCAGCTGTGATTGATTATACAGATTGGACTTGATTAGGAAAGCAACACACCTGTCTATATAAGACATTACAGCTCACAGTGCATGTCAGAGCAAACGAGAATCATGAGGTCAAAGGAACTGCAAAGACAGAATTGTGGCAAGGCACAGATATGGCCAAGGTTACAAAAAAATTTCTGCTGCACTTAAGGTTCCTACGAGCACAGTGGCCTCCATAATCCTTAAAAAGAAGACGTTTGGGACGACCAGAACCCTTCCTAGAGCTGGCCGTACGGCAAAACTGAGCTATCGGGGGAGAAGAGCCTTAATGAGAGAGGTAAAGAAGAACCCAAAGATCAATGTGGCTGAGCTCCAGAGATGCAGTCGAAAGATGGGAGAAAGTTGTAGAAAGTCAAAAATCACTGCAGCCCTCCACCAGTCGGGACTTTATAGCAGAGTGGCCCGACGGAAGCCTCTCCTAAGAGCAAGACACATGAAAGCCCGCATGGAGTTTGCAAAAAAAACACCTGAAGGACTCCAAGATGGTGAGAAATAAGATTCTCTGGTCTGATGAGACCAAGATATAACTTTTTGGCCTTAATTCTAAGTGGGATGTGTGGAGAAAACCAGGCACTGCTCATCACTTGTCCAATACAGTCCCAACAGTGAAGTTTGGTGGTGGCAGCATCATGCTGTGGGGTGTTTTTCAGCTGCAGGGACAGGACGAATGGTTGCAATCGAGGGAAAGAAGAATGCGGCCAAGTACAGGGATATCATGGACAAAAACCTTCTCCAGAGTGCTAAGGACCTCAGACTGGGCCGAAGGTTTAACCTTCCAACAAGACAATGACCCTAAGAACACAGCTAAAATAACGAAGGAGTGGCTTCAAAACAACTCTGTAACTGTTCTTGAATGGCCCAGCCAGAACCCTAACTTAAACCCAATTGAGCATCTCTGGAAAGACCTAAAAATAGCTGTCCACCATCGTTTACCATCCAACCTGACAGAACTGGAGAGGATCTGCAAGGAGGAATTGGCAGAGGATCCCCAAATCCAGGTGAAAAACTTGTTGCATCTTTCCCAAAAAAAAACTCATGGCTGTATTAGATCAAAATGTGCTTCTACTAAATACTGAGCAAAGAATACTTAGGACCATGTGATATTTCAGGTTTTTTTTTTAATAAATCTGCAAAAATGTCAACTATTCTGTTTTTTTCTGTCAATATGGGGTGATGTGTGTAGATTAATGAGGAAAAAAAATTAACTTTTTAATGATTTTAGCAAATGGCTGCAATTATAACAAAGAGTGAAAAATTTAGGGGGTCTGAATACTTTCCGTACCCACTGTGTATATATATATATATATATATAGTGAATTTCATGTTATTTCATAACATTTTGAAGTAGAAAGAAATAGTATTTTCTTGTAGAATATACTCCAATAATCTTTGTTTTTATTTTTTGCAGTGTACTAATGTTTTTCTCTGAGAAATAAGAAATTTATTTATGAAGTCTATCACACTTATTGAAAAAAAATTGGTTATGAATGGCATTTCATGTTGACTTTAACTGGTTACATGGATAACATCATCATCATCATCACATGTAACACTAAGACCGCGTGTCCACCAAAGCCTTTTTAGCCAGCTGAAGATGGCAGGCACTTTTTTTTTTCAGTTGAGATGCTATGATACGAAATATGCACTTATGGCAGACGCATCATAAATGAAATGTTTTAACAAGCATTATTTTTCATAACAGTATTGTGGTAGTCGGGGAATTCCATCTGGTAGACATGAATACTCACAGACAAGCAATATTAACTTCTCCATTGATGTTCAGTCGTAGTACAAGCAGGGAGTGACGTGTATTAGTCCCGCCCCTCCTTCACTGTGATTGGTCAGCTGACTAAAAAGTGACAGTGATGAGCGCTGCTTTTTACCCAAAGTTGAACATTCTTCAATTCTCGGCGCCGAGAAAAAAACGCTAAACGCGTTAAATAAACATTCAGCGCCTCGTCACACTCTTGCTGTTTTAAAAACCGCGGTGCTCCCATTGAAATCAATTGAAAAAATACGCTTTGGTGGACACGCGGCCTAATAGTTTCACTTTATTTGCTCATTTGATTTAGTGCCACTTTAACCAGATGGTGTAAGTTCAGTCTGGACAGAAGCTCTTCCATATGTATTCTGAAGTGAAATGTTTACAGCTTACCATCGGTGATTTGAAATCACCGAACAAACATTACGTCATGATTTTTGGGTCAATGCATTCTTCCTCAGGATACCGTTAAACCCTTCCACCAAATTGTACACATACAGCAACGGCGGTCGCACGTATCCAGACTGTGAATACTCCATTGGGATTCTCCCTTGAACAAAATACACTGAATTACTGAACGTTTCTATTGAGAACGAGTCTACACTGAAAGCACCACCAGAACAGAAGCTTTATCCAAATGAAGAGTGATGTTAAACCTGGTTTTGATTGTTTGTGGACAGACACATTGGACTGAACGGACAATACGGGCCGTAGCCGTAGAGGTTGATAGACTCTTCCTGTTTCTAATGTTGATTTGTGTTGCTTTGAGTAGCATTTGAGGAGCTTTCACTTTTGTTGTAGTGCGGTGAGTTTATTCTGGATATTGTGTTTACAGACTCTGTTTGACGACTGACGGACACACGAGTGCGAAGTAAAAGTTTTGGTGCAATAATATTTTACACTGTAGCTCGGAAGCAGATTTCTCTTCCAGATGAACGTTGATTTATGGAATCATGTACAAATACACACTCGAGCTGATACACAAGCGCTCTTCCAGATGATGTGTGTTTTGGCATGAGACGTAAGACTGTTTGTGTGTGTGTGTGTGTGTGTGTGTGTGTGTGTTTACATGTTCCTTGCATGAGCTCATAGTCTTATGGCTGTCCATTTGATGAAAGCATAGATTTGAGCAGCTGCAGTGTGTGTGTGTGTGTGTGTGTCTTGTAGTTTACTACATGTATTAATATGAGTGTTTTATTTTCAGCTCCTGCTGCTATTGTCTGGTTCAGATTCGTCAATCCTCACGCGGGTCCTCATAATACAGCCAGGTAATGGAAAAATACCATTCATTTTCTTCATGAAGTAGATTTTTAACAATAGCTTTTTAAAACTTTTTAATAATTATTATTGTTATTTTTTGAATCATGTTTTATATATGAATTCCCAGCAGTAAATTACCCATGGAAACAGGAAATGAGTCACTGCGAATGACATTTCAGACACACTCTCAATCTACTTACAGAATATACTTGAATATTTCAGTCAACTTTAAATATACTGTATTTTATGGAAGCCTGTTTCCAGCACAGGATGAAAAATAGGAAGTTAACTTAAAAAAAAAAAAAAAAATTAGAATGGGAGAAGATAGATTAAACTCAGAGTCTGTCTATTGTAATCGGACTTATTTTTCTTGGAATTCTGTTTTTTTCTTTATTAGAATTGCGAGATATAAACTCATAATTCTATTTTTCATGGAATTATGAGTAAAAATTAGAATTGCGAGATATAAAATTAGAATTCTGACTATTTTTCTTGGAATGCTGAATAAAAAGTTGAAAATTGCGAGATATAAACTCAGAAGTCTGACTATTTTTCTTGGAATTATGATTTTTAAAAAATTAGAATTGAGAGATATAAACTCCTAAGTATAAACTCCATAAATTCCTAAGTTACATTTCACAATTCTGACTTTACATCGGAAATTAAACAATTCTGTCTTTGTTCTCATAATTCTCATATCTCACAACTCTGATTTTATATCTTGCAATACTATTATATCTCACAATTCTGACTTTTTTTCCCCCTGAATTGTGAAAAAGTGAGAATTGTGAGATAAAAAGTCACTGTTATCTTAAAAACACTTTAGTTGTTTCATAGTGCACCGGTCACATCATTCCCAGTGCTTCATGGGATGAGTGCTTCATTCCCAACTTTTTTCCAATTATTAAACACTCACTTCAGTGTAATGCTGCAGTGATGATGTATTTTTGTAGGCCGACCTGTACACGTCACACTGGTTCCCTCGACAAATAGCTGCCGCATCGGTGTGATGACGTTTAATGACCTAAAAAAAATCACAAGAGGGTATTACAATGTGTTTTATTTCATAAACATGAGTAAAACGTGAAAATGTCTTGAGCTTGTTCACCACAGACTTAATTTCAGGCATTTAACCAGAAACCCATTCAAAAACCCATTGACTTCAGGATGATGAAAGTGAAAGAGCAAACCTGCGACTTATTTCTGTGCTTTAGGACTTTTTTCCTGCAGTGCTGTATTCATGCTAAGCTTGTGATTCATCCCATCCCTGTAGAGAAGATGAATGGAAAAATGCTCTTTGCTAAATTTGCATGCTTTTCACATGCAATGCTTTTCACATTAAATTGACAGAAAATGGACCAACATCATTTTGTTGAATTTGAAACAAAAACCAGCAATAGAGAGATTCATGCATGTTGGTTTGAGAGACACTTCACATCTTTTCTCTTCATTAGTGTCACTTTTCTTTATTATTTTTGAAGTTTCAATGTGTTTGAATCAGCTGTTCAGACGTTTACTGTTCAATAGTTTGTGATCAGATGTTTTCATTTTTTGAACAAAATGAATACTTCTGTTCAGCAAGAATGCATTAAATTAATCAAAACTGGCAGTAAAAGCTTTTATACTATTGCCGAAGTTTTCTATTTCAAACAAATGCAGTTCTTTTGAACTTTCTATTCATCAAAGAATCCTGAAAAAAACATATCAGTTTCCACAACAAAGAAAGCACGCACAACTGTTTTCAACATTGATAATAATCAGAAATGTTTCTCGAGCAGCAAATCAGCATATTAATGAAGACTGAAGAGTAATGATGCTAAAAATGTAGCTTGCATCACAGGAAAAAAGCCACATTTAACATTATCAAAAGCTAATAGTTTATTTTAGAATTGCAAGAATATTCACTTTTTTTTTTTTTTTTTTATGAAATAAATGTAGCCTTGGTGAGCAGAAGAGACTTTGTAAAAAACCCTCAAACTCTTAAGCGCTGGTGGATAAGTCAGTTCAAAACCAGCCATCTTTTAGTGCAGCTCTGTCATTTGATTTGATATTTCCTTTCTAATGGAATGGCAGGGCCGCTGTAATCTGTCTTCTCTGAAATAATAGCCTCTCTCTGATTGACTGAATCCACACTGAGTGTCTCACTTCTGCTAAGTAAAGTGTGGGAAACACTCGACAAACACACACACACTCTCACAAACAAACACGCACAACACAAACTGGCAGACCACACACACACTGGTATACAAGCTCTTCCTCTCACACACACACACACACACACACATTAAAGTGCAGTGGAGCGTGTGGAAGACCACACACACACTGCACCTTTAAGGCCGTCGCTGTGACGGTTATCGACAGTAACCTTAGAATTGTAGCAGGGTTCTCACACCTCCTAATTATACCGTGTAGACTCCGGGAAGACCTGCTCTAAATTTAGCCCTCTGCGGATCTGCAAATACTGTTAGCAAAACATTCCCAAAAGACCCTGAATGGATGTGATTCACGGCTCTGCTGCAGAACTCAAGAGAGCTGCCGGCGGAGAGTGTGTTTTCAGGCGCACTAATGATGCTAAGCTTGATCCAAAAGTTTAGCTGCCATAATCTAAGGCAGCATTTAGTAAGAAGACAATCCCATAATGCATCGAAACAAGCTAAGTGTACATAATCTATCCAAAATGTTGATAATAATTGTATTTTTTTTTCTTGATTTTTCTTTTTTCCTCTTATTATTATTTATTTGTGTTTTACATTTTTATATATATTTTTTCTCTTTGAAAATATACAATAAAATATATAAAATTACTAAAAAAATAAATGCTAAAAAAATGATCATAATGCGCTTTCCATATGCAGTAGAGCCAACACAGAATAAGTGTACATCACAACAAAGGATTATTCAAATATCATGAGTTAAAGTGTACTTTTAAGTTAGTATTTTTAATTTAACATTACTACGAAGTGCACGTTTTAAAAGTGTACTTGAGTGTGATAAGCATGAATGTATCCTCTCTTTAAGTACACTTGAGTGGGATTTTAGTTCATGCATATTATATATTTTTTTTTTCAGAATACACTTTTAAGACTTGAAGTACACGACAAGTGCACATTCAGTACGATTAAGCGCACTTCTGTTTCACAAGGCTGTGCAATCAGACAGTCAGTACTTCCACAGACCTCTAACTTCATCTCTTCATCTTTCTTTATACCAGTGTAGGCACACATACAGTAGTTTAACACGTGTTGGCGTGAATTTAATTATAACTAACCTAATTGAGGAGCTCATCACTAGGTTCACCCTCTATCTTTAAACCGCACAAATCGCAGCCTGTTATTCCCATCACAGGGCCGTGACGCGGCTCTGATTACACTCCGAATGATAACGGACGTACTTCTGCATCCGGTGGCCTGAAGATCTGACTGGAAGGCTATATGTGATACGAACACAGCGTCCTCTGTGCATTTATAGCATGAAATGATGTGCAGAAATGCGTCTGGTTCACCTGTTCTATGCATATTGTGTGCGTTTTGTGTTGGAGTTTGAGACAGACCCCCCTCCGCTCGGGACCCCTGGGGGCCGTAACCCTTTAAAGCACCTATAAAACATTTGGCAGGAGCGTTTGAAGTTTTTATGAAGCGCTGCAGTATTGTTCCCCAGAGAGACTGCGCACTCCACTGGCGCCTCACTGCCCTCGTACACTGCCAGAGAGCGAGGGAGGGGAGCCGCACGTGTGTGTGTGTGTGTGCATAGTTCTGTTTGTTCTTTCTTACTCTCTGTGTGTGTCATAGATGGAATGAAAGTGTGTGTGTTTATTTGTTGCCATGGTCTTTCTGTGTAGTAAAGTTTGCGAGTGTTTGGCTGCGTTCACACCGTACCATTCTGATCTTCTCACACCGTTGATTGTTGTGCAATCTTAGTTGTGCAATTTTAGTATCATTAAAATGCTGTAATAGTTTTTATTCATATTTTGAAGCCTTTTTATATTTTCTTTTTGTTTTAATTTTAGTTAATGTGATCAAAAAAATTGTCTTTTTTTTTGTAGTAATGTCTATGTAGTTTTCCAGGTAGAGTGGATGTTTTCTGATGACTGGTATTGGCATTGTTTATGATCCAAATGGCTACATGTCATCCCATACTATTTTAAGATTACCTTAAAGCTGTTTTTAATAATTTAATAATATTATACAAGCATAATGATAAATGATTAAGCTTAAGTGTCCTGCTTATATTATAATAGAAACTGTATATATATATGTTAAATATGTTAAACTGTTATTAATTTTGATGTGTTTTTGTCTTTTTCTTTAGTTTATATATTTAATTTTATTATATAATTTTAGTTTTTAGTTATTTCAGGATACGACTATTTTTTTCATATTTTAATTTAGTTTACTTTTTTATATTTAAATTTAATACATTAATTATAAATATATTTATTAGCATTTATTTCAAGAAACAAAAATGTAAATCTACACATATTTAGTACTTTATAATACTTTAATGTTATTCATATATAATGTAAAACAATAATTATATTTGTTTGTTTGTGTGTGTGTGTGTGCGTGTGTGTGTGTGGTGTGTGCAAGCGTTTGCATAGTGACAAGTTGCTAGGGTGTTCCTTTTGGTTGCTAGGTGTTTAGGTGTTTTTCTCATCCAATCAGATCAGTTGTTTTATAGTAGAGATTCTGATGTATTTGAAAGGTGTGAAGAAGCCAATCAGAGAAGGCTTTACTCGACTGTTTTTTCTCAGGTTGTCTTGTGCAGGTTGTATGTGCGTGTGTGTGTTTTTGCATTCACACACTCACACTGCAGATTCTAAAAACAAACGCCAGCAGCGTTTAATCCACTGGAGCCAGACTGTGTGTGTGTGTGTGTGTGTGTGTGTTCATTATTTCTGTTAATATAACACTAATAATCATTCATAAGCCTGTGTTCAGAGCCGGTGGGTGTGTCCTGGATGAGACACAACAGCTGGAGTGGACGTGTGTACAGAGTGATGTCAGAGCAGCCGTCCGTGTGTGTGGGGTGGTGTGGTTTTGTGTGTGTTTTGTTGAGCGGTAGCAGTGAAACGGCAGTGAGAACTCACCACCACATAAGCATGCTTCAACAACCCTGACTCAAGATACACACACACACACACAACACACCTGTGCCATTGTTTAAGAATACTTGGATGCTGGATGGAGTGATGAACAAGACTAAGATGAAACGAGTGCTTGTGTACATACTGTATCTATAGTAACACACATATCCAGACAGGATTAATCTACACACACACACGTTTACCTAGCTGTCAGAATGGTGACATTTCATAGACTTGTTATCTATCTATCTATCTATCTGTCTATCTATCTATCTGTCTGTCTGTCTGTCTGTATTCTGGCGGTAACTGAACTGTGTACTCGAGGGGCGATAGAGTTTCCTTCAAATGCCTGTGTGATTCAGGAAGCTACTATAGTTATAATCTCATACTTGTGTTACACAAAACTAGTGTTCTGACACTTATTAGGAAACATGATAATAATAACTAACAAAATTGCTGCATTTAGACGTTGCTTAATTTTATGTCTGAAATATTGCAAAAAAGGCATTCGCATTCTGAATTTGTAAAAATGGCTACAGCACCCAAAAATAACCTACTGAAAAATTAAATAAAGCATCTGCACACTTTGAAAGCTCCCATCTACAGGGTTGTAATAAAAAGTGACGCTTTGAGCCGTTCAGCTCTCCTCAGATTTTTTAAACAACTCCTCCATAGAGGAGAAATTTAGCACCAATAGATGCTCTGCAGTGAATGGGTGCCGTCAGAATGAGAGTCCAAACATCACAATAATCCACAGCACTCCAATCCATCAGTTAACATCTGGAGAAGACAAAAGATGAAACAAATCCAGCATTAAGACGTTTTAACATTAAACTGTTGCTTCTGGCCAAAATACAAGTCCATAATCCATAATAACACTTCCTCCAGTGAAAAAGTCTCACCTCCTTGAGTTGTCTCTCACATTAAAATCAACCCACATATTTGTTTAGAACCATTTTGGACTGGTTTTGCTTGTAAACAGTGCTTGATCTGTGCAGATTTCTCTCCTGATTCAGACCAGATGACTTTTTCACTGGAGGAAGCGTTATTATGGATAGAGGAGTCAAGTGATGCAATGCTACATTTCTCCAAATCTGATGAAGAAACAAACTCATCTACATCTTGGATGGCCTGAGGGTGAGCACATTTTCAGCAGATTTTCATTTTTAGGAGAATTATTCCTAGTTCCTAAAAAGGATGCCAGTACACACTAGTAGTTTCTCACTCCCACAACTATATCCTTTATTTCCTTTGTCAGTAGATTGTTTATATTGCCAGCGATTTCATGGCAAGTATGGTGAATATTGACTATATCATTCAGTCCTAGAGTGATAGAATCACTGACCAAAGACACTCTAGCAGTCTCTCTCTCTTTGTGCTAAGGATGTTTGTTTTCTCCGTGTTTGTCCGCAGCTGCTCGTTTATGTCTTTTGATTAGATCACCAGTGTGAGTCAATATTCAGGACATCTTCTGAGTCTACACAGCGTCTCTGTCCTGTGCTGTTCTGCATGCTGTCGCTGCACTGAGGCATTTCACAGTATGTGTTCAGAGCGATCGGCATCTTCACACACACACTCCTCAGAGTTACACTTTCACCTCACACAGCCGTGAGTGTGACGGCAGACATCAGCCAGGACAGATAGCAGATGAATCTGAAGGGCTCGGTGGGATTAAGTTGCTAAGTGTGGTTCGGTTATCCTGACAGCGTGTCCTAACCAGACGCCACCCCAAAAAGTGAAAATACTGCATGACATCAAACAGTCGCAACCACTCAGAACTGTTTCATGTTTACGTTTTTCAGCAGCGTTTTCCTGTTCAGTTGCTCCGTAAAAAGACTTCAGTAGAGTTTGAACCAAACCTAATCCAATCAGAAGCAATAGTAAAAGCAATGCAAAACTATTGATAGTCACTGATTGCGAGTATATAAACAATATATAGACACTATCGTTGGTATGTTGGTAAGATTTGTTAATTTTTCAGAAATCTCTTCTGTCATCAAAGCTGCATTTATTTGATCGAAAGTGCAGTAAAACAGTAATTTTGTGACAAATTATTACAATTTAAAGTAGCTGTTTAATATTTGAATATATTTTAAAATGTAAACATTTCTGTGATGCGCAGCTGTATTTTCAGCATCGTTCCTTCAGTCTTCAGTGCTAATGATCCTTCAGAAATCATTCTAATATGCTGATTTACTGCTCGAGAAACATTTCTGATAATTATCAATGTTGTAAACAGCTAAATATTGTGGAAAACTGATATATTTTGTTCAGGATTCAAGTTCAATGAAAAAAAAAATGTATTTGAAATAGAAATTTTGCAACATTATAAATGTTTTTACATCAATTTTTCTTTAAAAAAAATAATTATATTTTTTTGTATTATACCACCCCTTTCTTTCAATCCAATCAAAATTTCATTTGGAATGAGCTCAATCAGCGGTGCGTTTCCCGCTTAACTACCACAATAGGATGCATCATTAACTATCTAGTTGCAGTTGTTTCCCGCAGCAAACATGGTCACGTCTCAGTCGTTTGAGCCACATTGGTTCAACAATAGAACTGTCATTAAGGAGTAATAACTCTTCAAAAATGGCTCTGATTGTTGACATGCTAAAATGTGTATATATTGAACATGTTAGCATGCTTTTTGTGTCCAAAAACAGAGAGTCCACATCATACTAACAAGAACCTCTATCCACAAGTTGAAAGCTTTCGCGAATTTCGCAAAAAGTTTTGTGAGAACTTTGGGACTCGTTGAACTGTGTTAGTAATGACTCTAGTTGGCTTTTGGGAAACGCAGCCCAAATCGATTGAGGTGTTTACATGAAGGCCTTTCAATCCGATGGGATTATTCGGGTGCACGTAAATGTAGCTCAACCTCAACTGTCCACATTTGGCCCCCGGGATGGACTGAATTACAGCAATAGGACCCGGGCTCCAGGAATGTGATGTCATCCCGCCCCCCTGGCGTTGGGAATGCCCTCTCCCTGGGTCTCTTCCTTTTCCCCGCTCTCCATCCCAGCAGGATATTTTCTCGCATTCATTTTAATTTTAGGCAACATGAATGAGGGTAATCAAGCTGGAATGCAGTGAAGTCACACACACACACTGACCGCATCCCAATTAAACAAGGCCGAGAGATCATTATTGACCTGCTGCCCACCCCCTCTTCCACTTTTCTTTTCTTCCTGTGTCCTCTCCTCCCCTTTCTGCGCCACACGGTAGGCCTGAATAGAAGCGCAGTGCATTGGAGCTGTGCGTTCAGTCGCACACACGCACATTTAGAGGGAAGCGTCCCCATGCTGTGTCACTGAAAACCCTCACAGTCTGCGCTGTCAATCAAACGCTGTTTCGCCCGTATGCTGAACGTAAGGTATGACATCACCTCACGAGACAAACGCCACTGGCCTCCATCGCTGTCGCCAGAGAGATCCGTCAGTTTAATGCTGTTTACAAGGCGTACAGTGAAAGAATAAAGAGGAAATCTTCAAACAGGCAGCACATTTCTCAATGCTGCTTCCAGCATCTGCTTTCAGTTAGAGACGCAGCTGAGCCAGAGAGACACAGAGTGAAATAAGAGCGCACTGTTTACTCTGATGAAACAACAGTGTCACTTTGAGCATGGAATGAGAGAAAATGAATTACAAAGCAGAAATATTCAAAGCAGAATATGTATTCATTCAGCAGATGAGGGACGTTGCATGTCTCTCTGTCTGTCTGGGAATCTTCTTCCAGTAACATTAATCAAATGTTTGTTTACAGTTTCTTTTTTTTTTTGTTTTTTTAATAATGTTCTCAAAATGTTAGTACAAAAGCATTATTTATACATTCATTGAACATTTTGTCCTGAAACGTTTAGATGGACGTTTGTCTAATGTTTGTTAAATGTTATTCCTTTTTATTGGAACATTGAGAGAACATTTAAAAGTAACATTCCCATAATGTTTGCAAAATAATAAAATGGAATGTTCCCTTAATGTTCACACAACCAAGAAACAATGTTTCTAAAACATTTTTAAAAAACTGGACATTTTGAATGTTCAGAGAACATTCAGAAATTAAGTTTTTATTCAACGTAATGGGAAACATTAGCTAAATGTTCTCAGACATCTATCTACTATCTATCTATCTATCTATCATCTATCATATATCTATCTCTCTATCTATCTATCATCTATCTATCTAGCTATCTATCATCTATCTATCTATCTATATGTCTGTCTGTCTATCTATCTATCTATCCATCATCTATCTGTCTGTCTGTCTGTCTGTCTTTCTGCCTGTCTATCTATCTATCTATCGATCTATCTGTCTGTCTGTTTGTCTGTCTATCTATCTATCTATCTAGTGTCTGTCTGTCTATCTATCTATCTGTCATCTATCTATCTATCCATCTATATCTATCATCTCTCTATCTCTCTATCTATCTATCTATCTATCATCTGTCTATCTATCTATCCATCCATCATCTTCTATCTAACTACATCCATCCATCATGCATCTATCTATGGTCTGTCTGTCTATATTTCTATCTCTCTGTATCTATTCCATCTATCTATCTATCTATCTAATCTGTCCATATCTATCTATCTATCTATCCATCCTCCACCATCCATCTAACCGTAACTCATCCATCCTCATCTATCGATCCTAGGTCTGTTCTGTCTATCTATCTACTATCTGTTATCTATCCATCATCATCTCTCTAGTGTCTGTCTGGTCTTCTACTATCTATCTATCTTCTATCTATGTCTGTCTATCTAATCCCTCATACTCTCTAATCATCTCTATCTATCTATCTATCTATCACGTCTATCTGCTTCTATCCATCATAAGCTATCTACTAACTATCATCCATCCTCATCTATCTATCTATTGTCCTGTCTTGTCATCTATCTATCTGTACTATCATCACTCTTCTATGCGAAGTGTCTGTCTGTCTACTATCTATCTATCTATCTATCTACAGATATCTATCTATCTATCTATCTATCTATCTATATATATCTATCTATCCATCATCTATCTATCTAGTGTCTGTCTATCTATCTATCTATCTAACTATATCTGTCTGTCTGTCTATCTATCTATCTATCATCTATCCATCATCTATCTATCTATCTATCTATCGTTCTGTCTGTCGTTCTATCTATCTATCCATCTATCTATATCTTGTTCTATATTTTGTTCTATCTATCTGTCTATCTATCCATCATCTATCTATCTGTCTATCATCCATCCATCCATCCAATCTATCCAATCCATCCATCCGGTCTGTCCCTCCAATCCATCCAATGTTCTCAAACCTTGGCTACCGTTCGGCAAGGTTCTCTCCAAGTTTGAAGAAACTTCTTCCATAACATTAATAGAACGTGCATTTCAGAAGTTTTCTGTTCTTTAATAATGTTCTCACAACGTTTGCACAAAAACATTATTTATACATCGTTCATGGAACATTTTTTTTTCTGAAATGTTTTAGTTGGATGTTCATCTAACGTTTTTTAAATGTTACCAGATGTTTAAGAACGTTCAGAGGACATTCTAAAGTAACGTTCCCATGATGTTTGCATAATGATACAATGGAACGTTCCCTTAAAACCAACAAAAAAGGTTTCGAAAACATTTTAGAACCGCACCTTTTGAACATTCCGAAAAAGAACGTTTTTATAACTTAACGGGAACGTTAGCAAAACGTTCTCGGAACATATTTTGTTACTAGTCTATCTACATAGACGCTCATATCAGGTATCTGAGAGTTTTATTTTAAATCCGAAAAAAAGCAGAAGTCTGTTGAGACAATGATTAAAGGTAAACGGATGCAGTTGAGGCATATTCTTGTCATTTTGTTTAACCAGACTGTTTTGCAATAATGAAAGTGATGAACCTCGTTTATTTTACGTTATAAAAAAATGTCAAATGTATTATCAGATCATTGTTTAAAATGATATGGCCTACTGCATAACATCAGAAGCTCATTCGTTGAAATCTGAATGTGATTATATATGATATGAGCCAAAATCTCAAGCGTCTCTAGCTGCTGAATGAAGGTGAGCTGATCGTTCCTGCGCTCGCGCCCTCTAGCGGTCAGAATGCGGCGTGACCCCGGCAGCTGAACCGCAGAACCGCAGCCAGACAGTCTGCCACCGATCCACAGACTGCTGGGGCCCTGCTTTACATGCCTCACACTCCTCATGTCATGAAGCCCACAGCTCACAGAGGGATATCCCTCCAGCCTCTGCAATCCACCACAGACAGCTTGAGAACAGAGAGAGAGACGCTTAAAATAACACGCTCATTAATAACCGTAACAAATAATATGGCTTCTTTTGAGCATTATTGAATGGTGATCAAAAGATGAATGAATGTACATTCAAATAATTTGACAGGTCATATATTATTGTTAATGACTTAATGAAAGTTTTACATGTGCGTTTTGAATGCACAGTCAGATTTGGGTTTGAAAAGGTCAGCTCTGCTCTTTGAGATCACCTGTGAGCTGCTCGGCTGCTAGTGATGGTGTGCTGAATTTGTGCGTGTCGTTTGAACATCAGGCTGCACATCGAGCTTGAGTTCTGGCACCGTGAGAGGTGACACGCCTCTATATGTGGCCCGCTTAAACACTTAATTGCGGCCGTTTATTTGGTGACCCCGAGAGTTCATGAGTGTTGGTTCCTGCCAGTGGCAAGAGCAAAGGTTGAAGCCGAATCCACAAACCTCCACACAAACCAGAGGCGCTTTAATGGACCACTTACTGGATTCCTAAGCACTTCACTTTGTTTTTCTTTTTCTTTGGGAAAAATGATGTCGCCTCCGTGTGTGTGTGTGTGTGGCTCAACTCATGTCAAACTAGCAAAGAATGGCTTTATTAGGGGAAAGAAAAGCATTCAAATGATTATTCATTAAAATGCACAATATGCATCATGTGCCAATATGTGCAAAAGCCCCAGATGACTGCTGCATCCAGCAAAGAGTGTAATTTGAATGTGGTATGAATGAATTATAAGGTTTCCACTTGAACATTATTTATGCAAGACGATGTAACCGTTCATAATAGGTGGGTAAGTGTCACGGAATGTGCAAGATATGGAAAATCCCAAATGTGTGTTTTCTGGTTGCTGTTTTGTAGCAGCCTGTGATAAATCTAGAGCTGTTGTGGTGGGATGTGTGTGTGTGGGGGGGGGGGTCTCGTGTATGTGTGTGTGTGTGTGTTCTGCTATCAGTCAGACTGAGTGTTCTTGGTGAGCTGGCCCCGCGCGCGCTCATGGAGCCGGCGGGGGAAGGGGGAGGAGGGAAGAGGGGATATTTAACTTGGAAAAGAGAGGAGTTCTCCTCCAGACGCGCTCATTCTCCTCTGTCCCAGATCAGGACCAGGCGAGTTTTTCGGACGACTCTCTGGAAGAGGATTTCTGACACAGCGGGGATATGAAGGTACCGCGGCCGAGGCTGCAGAACATACAGCAGACGTTCGTGGGAACGCTTAACGCGAACGTGTAGAGGAGTCTGATTTGATTTCGGACTGATACCGAACACATTCTAGGCGCGGTGAAACTGTGAACTACGTTTGACTCGCCCGTGGGGGCTGCGTGTGTGGGGTTCGTTGGGCAGTGGTGCAGGATCCGTGGAGAGACTGAGCGCCTTTCGTCCCAGTTCAGCAGCGCCGGTTCGGCGGGACGGGCTGGAGCCTGTGCGCTCAGAGAGGGAGAGAGAGAGTGCGTAAAAATAACACTGGCTAAGACGCGCTCCATTCCGCGGGTGCGCTGACATTTCAAACGTCAGTTTGGGTGGCAACCCGCAACAAAACCCGAGCAGGCAGTGGAAACGGTGACATCTCATCCTATCCTGTTGCCATGGTGACCCTCCGACAGCTTAGCTAGAGGAAAGTCCGATGAGGATACGATTTTGAAGCTCACTTGGCAAGCCTCACCTGAGCGAGTATCCCTGAAAAACAGCCCATGTCCCATGTCATTCCGGGCCACGCGGCCGTCTATTAAAAGATCTCGCTCGTGCTGTCGCTCGGACTATTTATGCGCGGGTGTGTGAGGGCGCAGTGAGGGCCAACTCCACTCCGTAGACAGACAGAAGACAAGTCATGGGCAACATCACACGCGCGCTGCCGTTGCTGCTGTTGCTCCTGTGCGCGCACGGCGCCGCGGCCCAGCACTACTTGCGCCTGAGGCCCTCGCCCAGCGAGCATCTGCCCGTTCCGGGCCTCAGGGAGGAGCCCGACCCGGAGCACGACCCACGCGAGCAGGACCTCTCGGAGAAGACGCTGCGCAAGAAGCTGGGCAGCCACTTCGACTCCAACTTCATGTCCATCCACCTGCCCACGCAGCTGAACGCCAGCGCGCCGCCGGACCTGCCGCACCTGCCCATGCCCGCCGACCTCAAGAAGCTGAACCTGACGGAGACGCCGTACGGCAGGCGCGTCAAGGTGGGCAAGAAGGCGCGGCGGAAGTTCCTGCAGTGGCTGTGGATGTACACGCACTGCCCGGTGCTGTACACTTGGAAGGACCTAGGAGCGCGTTTCTGGCCGCGCTACATCAAGGAGGGGAACTGCTTCAGCGAGCACTCGTGCTCCTTCCCCGAGGGCATGTCCTGCAAGCCGGTCAAGTCGGTGACCAAGACCTTCCTGCGGTGGTACTGCCAGGGCTTCCTGCGGCAGAAGTACTGCACGTGGATACCGGTGCAGTACCCTATCATCTCCGAGTGCAAATGCTCCTGCTGAGCAGCGCGCGCGCGAGAGAGAGGGTTTTATCGATATGTAATGATTGCACTGTTTCTCACGGCAGGGACGTGTGGCTCCACATAGCGAATCATTTTTGTATACATACATATTAGACTATATAATAGCTTTTTAATTCAAAATATAGGCTATGACAGCATATGTACATATTTAAGTGAGAAGATGATGAAGAAGAATGCAGCTATTTTTGTTAAAGGATCAGGACCATATTCTCACGAGGAGCACTTCAGCTCGTGGTTATTTTTATGAAATCATTGCGAAGACGCAAGAGAGAAGTTCCCCTTCCTCATTCGAACTCTATTTATAGAGACTGAAGAACACTATGCCTAGAGGTTTTGTACAAATATTAATATCAATAATGATGATGATTTAAAAAAAAAAGACTGGGCTCAAAATTATACACGTGAACTGTTTTTTTTTTAGTTTTTTTTTAGTATTTTAGTAAAAAAAAATCTGTATGTTTTATTTATTGTTTTAACGGTTGTGAGTATAGATAAAGAGAAGAGAATAGAATATACCAGAAATTCTACTTGAAACGTTCAAAAAATGAATTTAAGAGAATATTAATATTAATGGTAATAATAATAAACATGTCAGTGTAAATGCCATGGTTTTAGCAATAAAATCTGTTAAACTTGGACTGAAGGATCTGAGGAATATGTCTTACGTCAGATACTCTTGGTTTCTTAAGATTAAGAACGCTGAATGATGCATATGTTGCCGAATGAATGCAGATGCGTGCATGCTGAACATTTTGTGCTGTTTCTAAATGAGATCTAGGCTCTTCTGCGTGCTTTTGGTGTGGAAATACTCTACAGGGAGCGCTTGGAAACGTCGTGCGTAAAAGCGCGCCGATGTTAACACAGCGCTAAAATATGATTCAGCCATTTTCAAACACTGTCATTGGTGAAATAGAGCAGGGAGAGCCAGCAGCTCCTGGCGTACTGCTTCTGGAAAGAGAAGTGGGGGGGGGTAAAGTCTGAGAGACAGAAATCTGAGCCCGATTCTTGTCCAAAAGGCTCGGCGTGAGAAACACTGCAGCCCTCTACAATGCCTGTGAACTGATGCTGACGATACCAGACTGTTAATTAGTCAGCAAACATGCTGTCTGCTAGTGCGAGAGATGCGAGACTCATGAAAACGCGACTTCACACGCTCCATGTTCCAGAGACGCGCGTCAATCACACGCCTGTCACTTCGGCGTTCGGCGCGTCCGCCCGGATCACAAGGGAGTGAAAGCGCATGTGTGTGCGTGTTATTGCTGAGGTTATTGTGACAGATACACTGCTGGTGCTGGTTTTTTTGCGTAGGTTTGGGGCAGTTGTCAGCTCTGTTTCGTGATGATTTCTAGAGCTTTTTTGGAGGAGCTGATATGTGTGTGTGTGTGTGTGTGTGTGTGTGTGTT